>JAJJWW010000965.1:0-265000 GCA_023531295.1 Papaver armeniacum | reverse complement strand
TAGCGGTGAAAAAGAAAAACAAAGTGTCTCCTCTTTCTTCTTCTTCTGATGATTATTATTGGCGATTAGAGAAAAATCCGATGAAGAAAAACATGACAACTACTGCTTCTATGCCTTTGGATATAATCCCGGTCAAGGTTACTGGAGATTCAAGAATCCATGATGATATTTACAAGACCAAGGATGATGACGACGACAAAACTGAAGAAATGGTGCCACCACATCTAATGATGATTCGTCATAGGAATTACTTGAATAACCAAATGGCATTTTTTGTTTGTTCTGGAAATGTAAGAACACTTAAAGGAAGAGAGTAACGTCGAGTCATGAATTTTGTTCTTCGAACGACAGGAGGGTTTCGATTGATAAAGAAGTATATATATGAAAGTCAAACTTCTAATATTAACTTTACTTTCCTACGGTGCGGGTGAATCCGCGGATTTATAGAACCAACCGCAACCAAACCGCTAAACCTTGCGGATTTGAAAACTCAACCGTGTCCGGCCCATAGACTCTTGCGGATTGGTTTTCACCCGTAATTTTGCGGACGGTTGCGGGTGAAATCCGGTTTCGGTTTTTCTGCACACCCCTAAATTAGATGGTGGTCCACTGGTCCTGGTTATAAGAGTTTAGGTTTAGTAGGGAGATCATGGGATGGAATATTAGAGGGAGTTTTGTTTACCCAATCTGAAAAATGTTATACAAAATTTGATTTGTGTAAGTGGGATGGGATTTAGGAAAAGTGTGGATAGAAAATAGGTAAAACCCAAAAATATAAAAGAAATGTACTTTTGGAGTGGAAATTGGATATCTTAATTAGTATTTGTATTTTTGGAGTTGGAGTTGGAGTTGGAGAAAAATGCAGTCTGCACGACCCAGCTGCGATTTGGACTTGGAGACAAATGCTGTTTTCGTGTACGCCAGCGTCATGGACTAAGCTAGTATATATGTACGTATTTCCTTTCCTCTTTAGGTGATTGTTAATTTGTTATACACATGCACATGTTATGACCCCCAGTCCAGGTTACGTGTAGGGTTGTTGTAAAATTTGGATTATCTACTATCTACTCATATAAACACGTTTCGGTTGTGTATCATAATCAGTAATCTCTTTCAAGTGCTTTTTGTTACGTATATGTCACTGTATAGTGTTCGTAGCTACACATATAAATGCATTTCGTTTTATGTTCTAATCAGTAATTTGTTTGCATCCAAAATATCTACAGGGACCTGTTCATTCAGAAAGTGAACAATTACTCCCAAATTCATCTCCCGTTTCAAATCACTATTCCATCAATTGCTGTCTTTCAGAGATTTTTATAACATCATGGAATTGCTTCTTCTTCTCCTCATCTCTGCTTGTATCCTGGTAAGCTTACTTGCATCTTTGTTTTGACAAAAGTATCTAGAATTTCATGGGTTCTTCATTTTTATTTTGATCAGAGAGTTTTTTTTCATTATATAATCTGATGTGCGTCTCTGATATTGGTGTTGCATGCAGGCTGGAGTTGTTGGAAACCATGCAGCTCCTCTTCCATCTGAAATCTACTGGAAAAACAAGTTGCCAAACACTCCCATGCCAGCTATACTGCATGATCTCTTTCATCCTTCGGATGGTTTGATTCAAAACCTAGCTTGAAAATTCACATTGATCAAAACATTTATATAAATTATTATTTCTAAGCTCCACCCAATATTAAATCGTCAAAAAATGTACTCCCACCAAGTACTGTACTTAATTAATTCTCTTCTTAGTTCTTGATATTCTTGAAATGTCTTTTTTGGTTTGGTAACAGATCAACAAGGAAAGCCGTTGACCGACGTCAGAGCAGGAAGCACCATTCCAAATGACAATGCTGATAACCCAGGCGCGTCTCTCTTCTTCCTACAAAAGGATTTATATCCTGAGCAAAAATGAACTTGCAGTTTGCTATCAGCTCGAAATCAGAAAAAGCGGAATTTATCAGCCAAATCATGAATGCCTGTGAACCCCCAGGTTTTGGAAGTAAAGAGAATTACTATGCAACTTCATTGGAAACGCTTGTTGAATACGGTACATCCAAATTCGGAAAACAAGTTAATGTATTGACCACAGTAATAGCCGTTGACAAGCAGCAGAGAACACAAATGGGGAAACAGCAATATGTAGTAAGCTCAGGAGTAAGACAAATCGTTAGTGATAACTTAGTTGTGTGCCATAGCCTGCCTTATCCAAATGCAGTTTTCTTCTGTCATGCAACTTCAGCACATACAACACGAGCTTATGTGGTGCCTTTGGTTGGTGCGGATGGAACAAAAATCAAAGCCACGATCATTTGTCACAAAGACACCTCGGAATGGGACCCTGACCATGTAGCTTTCCAAGTCCTTAAGGTTAAACCTGGTAGTATTAATCCAATCTGTCACTTCCTTACTGAGGATAATATTGTTTGGGCTGGCAAGAATAAAGAAAATTGAAGGGTTGTATTTGCTGGTTGATCGGTTTCTTTAGGTGGTTATGCTGGTGTTTATTAGTACCAAGATTGCTGTAAAATTAACGTATCTAATGAAATAAATTATGTTTGGGAAGATTATATTTGCTGGTTGATCCGATACTTCTTTTGCCACAAAGAAGATATATATAAGTATGGGAACCTTCAGATTTGAAAATTCAAGGGATAGTGCGTAGTCGCAAACTATGTGTCATGTCGTAAAGACTTTTAACAACCCCTTCGTTTAAACGAGAGGTTCATTGAGTTTTGGGGTGGAATACGTTTTCCTCTACCCATAATAGCATTAAATTTGCTCAATTTTATAAAATTCCTCGTTTTGCTTGAGGAGATCAACTCCATAGTCTTTGCTCTTAGAGTGCTACATCTAATATAGGCGTCATGGACTAAGCTAGTGGTTTCTACAATCTATTGGTGATTGCCTGATTGGGACACACATGGTATGTCTCCCTTGTACATGGCTGCATCTCCTCTTCTAAGCACCACAAGCATCGCATATGAGTTGCTTTTCCGGCTCAAAGCACGTGCAGTGTTGTGAATTTTTTGGGTATATAAACGTGTTTCGGATTATATCCTAATTTCAGTATATAATTTCTTTTATAGTTCTTGGGTTTAGTGTTCCATTATTCTTATCAGTAGCATCCATACGGCAAATTCAGGGCCGGATTTGTTCATGCCCCCTTGCGTATCAGTAAAACACTACCATTAGTTCAAAGAGTTTATTTGTTCCTCTCAGTCCCATTATTATCATGTTTAAGAAATCATGATGCTTTTGATGCCCATTTGCCTTGTTGCCCCAAGGCAAGTTGTCAACAAGGATTGGCTTGAACGTTTGGTTGAATCAAGTCTTGAGCGCGCAAAAAACATTTTCTTTTACGCTAAATGGTTTTGCACAGATCATATATCGCCATTGAGATCAGCGATGAAATTTCCCATTATTGGATATCAACAGGTGAATATGCTGCGCTGAATATTCCATGCGCTAGTCCATTTCGAGAACTTCTCTTGAATCCTATTCAAATCCTATTTAACACGTTAATAACGCAACCAGTGAGACATGACATGTTATTGCATTTATGGATGTCAAAACATCAAGCCTATAAATTACTGCAAAAAGCTTTTCTCATTTCATATCAGCATTCCATCAATATCTCTCTTTCTGAAGTTTCATAGCATGGAATTGCTTCTTCTTCTAATCATCTCTGTTTCTTATCTTTTGGTGAGCTTATATACATGCATATATTTTTGTTCTCATCCAGTATCTAGAATTTCATAGGTTTTTCTTCTTATAATGTGGCTTATATATGTCTGTTTCGTTTGCAGGTTGGAGTTGTAGGAAGCCATGCTGCTCCTCTTCCTTCTGAGATCTACAGGAAAAACAAGTTTAAAAACACTCCTATGCCCACTATACTTCATGATCTCTTGCATCCTGCCGGTTTGATTCAAATCCTCACTTGTAAATTTTCTCAAAAAGTGATGCGAAAATACTTCAGGTCTCTTCTTAAATCTTAATACTCGTTTGATGTATAACAGATCAAGATGGAAAGCCATTGACTGACGTCAGAACAAGAAGCGGCGACGCGTACACCCCAACTCAGGGAAACACTCTTTCAGCACAGCCAAATTGGCAAAGATACACATACTCAAAAAAGCCGCTTACGCAACAATTAAACCTCGGCAAATACAATAAGCACCCGCCTTCACAACAGTTCAAGTTCAGCAAATACTCAAAAAACCCGCCTCTCGGCAAAAACACCATTCCAAGTGACAGTGCTGCAACAAATAGGCAACTTCTAGATAGCCCAGGGGCGTCTCTCTTCTTCTTAGAAAAGGATTTCTATCCTGGAGCAAAAATGAACTTGCAATTTGTTGTGAGTACTGTTGGAGAAAATGAGTTTTAATTAAAAGGTTTTATGGTCTTGGTGTGGTTTGATCTAATGACCTAAGGGTCTAAGGATGCTCACTCATTTTTGGGTGAATGAAGTGGAACCTTTAGTCCCACATTGTGGAAAACTAAAGATGAGCTCCACTATATAACCATACACTTATGTATGAATTGTAAAACGTGGGTGGAGCGGGTGGACAAAAATACATATTTTTACTCATGCGATATGCGCGTATGCCATGCACCAAGTTCCTTTTCTACACGGATTTATTTTTGGCGAGTTTTTCTTTAGAAAATTAATTCTTAAGAGTTCTATTTATGGTAAAATTCCTTTTACTTGTTTTTGAAGAAAACCAAAACCTAACTTGATTTGTAAGTATTTCATCCTATAAATACAACTCGAAAATCTGTTTTCAAACACCGAAAAATTCTTCTTTATTCTAGGGTTTTCTCCAGACGTTTTTTATCTCCATCCCTGTTGCTGAGTTCGAAGAGAGGGTAACTTGCGTTGTGCTAACTCAAGTTATATCGGGCAGTCTTATCCTGGACACATCTTCGCTGTGAGGGGTTTAGCATTACTCAACTCGAGTATACCCGCGAACTAATGTGTTAAGGACAACTTGTTGAACCTGTGATTCTGCCCTCGTCAAGTTATTTTGGTAGAGTTGTTTCGCATTAGTTCTTTACATATTATTTTCGATACATCTAACGTGCTGTTCATTGTTGCAAGATCCCAACAAGTACTGCTAGTGGGACTACATTCTTACCACAAAAGCTTGCTAAGGTGACCCCATTCTCCTCCAATAAGTTGCCGGACATCTTGAACCAATTTGCTATCAACGCAAAATCAGAAGACGCTAAAGTTATCAATCAAACTATCGTGGACTGTGAAGAGCCAGCTCTAGAAAATGAAGAGAAGTACTGTGCAACTTCATTGGAATCACTTGTCGAATATGGTTTTTCCAAGATCGGAAAAAATGTTAATGTGTTAACCACGGTAATTGTCTCTGATAAAGGGCAGAGAAGACGAATGAGGAAACAACAATATGTAGTAAGCTCGTGTCTTTGTGTGTGTTTACACGAGTGTTTAAGTTCCAACTATACCCTCAACATCTAAACGACGTCGACGATAGTTCAGTTCTCTCCTCTCTGTAGAGAACCCAATAGAATCCATGCTTCTCTTTTATTCGACATATATCTTTGCCCTTCCTCGATTCTCTCTTCCCTCTTCCAAACTATGATTCTCGTTGTTGTTGGTTGCTTCTATACTTTATTGAAAGTTGTTTGATTGTTTGAGTTGTGTGAGTTTTATGTTGTCATCATGAACTGAACGTCCTGGGAACTGTGTTCTTATCAAATATATTGATTTAATTTCTAAAACTAAATCAATTAGAGACATTAATGAACCACCTACACAAAGAGTCATCTCTAATAACAATATTTGGCGTTTGTTTCTCATGTCATCCATTCCATGGGTTTATATCTTAAAACACAAATTCTTCATGTTTGTTTTCTATAAATGTTGTTATTTACCGATCCTAGAAGATTTAATCATGTAAAATTTTATCCTAAAGGGTTTGATTTCGTCAATCAAGTCAGATTCGTTAATGAAAGATGAACACAAATTGGTTTAATTTCTTCCATGGCTGCTGGAGATGAAGATGGACATAATACAGTGAAAAGTGGTTAGAAGTTGGGGGTAAAACTGTAACTTAAAGAGATGTGTGACTCCACACATGTGGGATATCAAGGAGTTAACGGTTGTTTTCTCTTTCTAGGATAGATTCCTTAATATTTTCCGTCATGGGATAGATCCCCAAACGAAATAGTGAAAATGGAACATATTCCCAATTTTCCCAAAGTAAAAACGTTATTATATTATTGAAAAGAGAAAACTAAAAGAATAAAAAACAAAGCACTTTAACTAGTTGTTTATGGGTGAAAATCGTTTCTGCCGATTTCGGTAATTCGGTAGGTGAGTGAGAAACTGGTTCAAACCCTAAACAAATGTGCTGCACGTGAGCACTTTATAGGTTCGAGAGATCAATGCATAAGTCCGGCCCTAAACCAAGAAATGGCCGTTCCAGACTTGCTTCGGTCACAAAGTGGAGGAGAAGGGTTGATTTGGGGAGGGAAGCAAAGAAAGGTGTTGAGGAGAGTAGTATCTCGACTTGTATCGTAAAGTAGAAGCTTGGGAAGCTTGCAAGAGATGAAAGCTTTTGGGAGAGCTTGCAAAGTTGCCTTTCGAGAGTAGTGTAGTATTTTTCTCCGACCGAGACTTGTTGTCCGGTGGAAATAGGTAAGACCTATTTATACAAGTCGAGATTGAAACGTACCACGGCCTCATGAAGGAAGAGAGTAAAGGGTGAAATAATGGGAGGAGGTGGTAACCGCATGGTTTAATGGGTGAAAACGTTTTTCACCATTATTTCCTCTTTATTTGACCGCTTTATTCCTTTTCACGCTTTCTTAAAGTGAGCGTAGTGTACGCATCTTGTCAGACCGCCAAACCAAAACCCTAAAGAAGCATCCCCGGTTTGTGTTGATGTCTCGAGTGTTGGTTGCATCTTGAGTGCAAGTGGCGCTGCTAGTGGCGCGTGTGGCATGTGCCAATGGCATGTGCGGAATGCCTTGGTGGTAGGTTGCACGGTTTGCAAGTTTTGGCTACCAGCGTGTGCGTTTGGCATGTGCCAATGGCATGTGCGGAATGCCTTGGTGGTAGGTTACACGGTTTGCAAGTTTTGGCTACCAGCGTGTGCGTTTGGCATGTGCCAATGGCATGTGCGGAATGCCTTGGTGGTAGGTTGCACGGTTTGCAAGTTAGGCTACCAGTGTGTGCGTTTGGCATGTGCCAATGGCATGCGTGGCCATTAGGGCCGTGACCTTGATAGGGAAACCAGCTAGCGAGTATGTTGGCATGTGCCAATGGCATGCGTGGGCGTTAGGGCCGTGATAAGGAAACTAGCTAGCAAACATGTTGGCATGTGCCAATGGCGTCTTGGGGCCATTAGGGCCGTGACCTTGATAGGGAAGCTAGCTAGCGAGCATGTTGGCATGTGCCAATGGCATGCGGGGCCGTTAGGGTCGTGACCTTGATAGGGAAGCTAGCTAGCGAGCATGTTGGCATGTGCCAATGGCATGCGGGGCCGTTAGGGCGTGACCTTGATAGGGAAGCTAGCTAGCGATCATGTTGGCATGTGCCAATGGCATGCGGGGCCGCTAGGCCGTGACCTTGATAGGGAAGCTAGCTAGCGAGCATGTTGGCATGTGCCAATGGCATGTGAGGCCGTTAGGGCCGTGACCTTGATAGGAAGCTAGCTAGCGAGCATGTTGGCATGTGCCAATGGCATGCGGGGCCGTTAGGGCCGTGACCTTGATAGGGAAGCTACCTAGCGAGCATGTTGGCATGTGCCAATGGCATGCGGGGCCGTTAGGGCCGTGACCTTGATAGGGAAGCTAGCTAGCGAGCATGTTGGCATGTGCCATTGGCATGCGGGGCCGTTAGGGCCGTTACCTTGATAGGAAGCTATCTAGCGAGCATGTTGGCATGTGCCATTGGCACGTACGGCCATGTTGACCTAGTTGCATGTTTTGCAAGCCTAGGGCGCTATGTTTGGGCGTGGGCCAAAGGCATAGCGGCTTGGAATTATGGCTTGCGACACGTGTTGGCATGTGCCAATGGCACGTGCGGCCATGTTGACCTAGTTGCAAGTCTTGCAAGCCTAGGGCGCTATGTTTGGCGCGGGCCAAAGGCATAGCGGCTTAGAAATATGGCTTGCGGCACGTGTTGGCATGTGCCAATGGCATGTGCGGCCATGTTGACCTAGTTGCAAGTCTTGCAAGCCTAGGGCGCTATGTTTGGCGTGGGCCAAAGGCATAGCGGCTTGGAATTATGGCTTGCGACACGTGTTGGCATGTGCCAATGGCACGTGCGGCCATGTTGACCTAGTTGCAAGTCTTGCAAGCCTAGGGCGCTATGTTTGGCGCGGGCCAAAGGCATACGCTTAGAAATATGGCTTAAAACGTGTTGGCATGTGCCAATGGCATGTGCGGCCATGTTGACCTAGTTGCAAGTCTTGCAAGCCTAGGGCGCTATGTTTGGCGTGGGCCAAAGGCATAGCGGCTTGGAATTATGGCTTGCGACACGTGTTGGCATGTGCCAATGGCACGTCGCGCCATGTTGACCTAGTTGCAAGTCTTGCAAACCTAGGGCGCTATGTTGGTCGTGGGCAAGGCATAGCGGCTCGGAATTTGGCGTTGTTGCCATGGTGCGCGGTATGCGGCTTGTTTTGGCATGGTTGCCATGGTGCTAGCAGAGTGCGGCTTGGTTTGGCATGGTTGCCATGAGTGCAAAGATGCGGCTTGGTTTGGCATGGTTGCCATGGTGCGCAGATGATGCGCTTTGTTTTGGCATGGTTGCCATGGTGCGCAGAGGTGCGGCTTGGTTTGGCATTGTTGCCATGGTGCGCAGATGTGGCTTGGTTTGGCATGGTTGCCATGGTGCGCAGATGCGGCTTGGTTTGGCATTGTTGCCATGGTGCGCAGATGTGCGTCTTGGTTTGGCATTGTTGCCATGGTGCGCGATATGCGGCTTGGCTTGGCATTGTTGCCATGGTGCGCAAAGATGCGGCTTGGTTTGGCATTGTTGCCATGGTGCGTGAAGATGCGGCTTAGTTTTGGAATTAGGTTTCGTGTTGAAAACCCTAATCTCGGTATTTTGAAAAAATACCCCTATTTATTATTTACACTGAAAGTTAAATGCTCTTAGTTAATGTGTTGCGGGTAACACTAGGTCATGGGGTTTTACGTTTTTACCCCTTGTTTAGAAACCACCATCAACACTAGTGCAAATACAGAACCACGGACAAATCCGCACACAAGTACAAAGACTAAGAAAAATATAACCAGAGAGAAGAGCATCTATTATTTACTCCCTCCGTCTCTAAAAGATAGGCAGGTTTGTGTGTAAACAAACCTGCCTATCTTTTAGAGACGGAGGGAGTATTTCCAAGAAGAGGTACTTTTCCTACTCTATAAGCCCCTATTATTATTGTCTACATTCTATCACGATCTAGATGTAGTTGCAGGATTTGCTACAACTACACCCCTACAAGATTACACAATGATCCAATCCAATTTCACAATCAATTATCAAAATTTTATTTATTTTTCTTAAGAATCTTACAAGGATAATAAGAGTACAAAGAAATCAGACTAGCTCTATACTTTCTCTCTCCTATTTGTTCTCTCCAACCTCTCTCCAAAAAGATCTCCTTTCTCAAATCTGCTTGGTCCTTTATATAGGATATTACATAGTGGATGACAAATAAGCCAACCTTTATTTTCGGATCCGGTCTCAAGTCATTCTCGTAAGCTTACAAGGATTTTCTTCGCAAGTTAACTTCAATCTCGCAAAATCTTCACACTTTCCTCATGATTAGGCTGACGTCATTTGCTACATCACTTTTCTAACACTCTGCGATGACCTTCGCAAACACCTTTTAGTTAAAACTTCGCTGAGACTTAACTGTTGCGAGATTCTGCTCTTACATCTTGCCTCTTCTCATGTCTTCTCTGCGAAGAATAGAATGATATGAGAATTTCTATCTCTCATTTTTCCTTATTCTTTTCCACCGACAACCTTCCGTGATTCGTGCGAAACAAATTATACATGTTTCTTTTATCATTTATTTCTTGACACATCTTTCGTAACCGTCACTTCTTAACAGTTCACGTCACCTCTTCGCATTAATGAGTTTATCTTCTCGAGATCTCCTTCTCTCTATATATATCCTTCTTAGTCTTCTTTTGCTTTCTTTTTACTTTTCCTTTCATTTTCTCTGCAACTTTTCTTCACTGTTCTTCCGCAAGTTCGCTTCTGCTACTGAATTTTTTAATTTCTTCTCCTTTTTAATCTTCACTTCTTCTCCATTATCATACTCAAAAATGCCTCCAATTGTTCGTAAATATGACAGTGAATTTGAAGAAATTCAAAAAGACTTTAAAGAAAAAGGTTTTACATTATCCACCATTCCTGATCATGGTCCGAAGTCCATTCTTTCTGCTAAATTATTTTATGATCATCAATGCAACAATGAAGAAATTATAATCTCGCTCGGTCAACTTCTTGATGGTCTCCCTATCCCTCTTTATAACCCTAGTTTTCCTTTGTTTTACGAGATCCTTTCCCATGCGAACTTTCTGTGAGCCATCTATCAATTCTGTGGAGACTGCATTCGACTTATACTTGAGTTTGCCCATCGCGGTGCAGGCTTGGGGTCTCTTTATCCACCGAAAATTAGAGATCCTAAATTCGCTGATTTAGTGATCATCCCTGAGAAATATACTGTGGAGAGTTTCTTCGAGAATTACGAAGTAATCACTATGAAGAAGGAAAACAATCGCTGGGAGTTAGTTTGAAGAAGAAAGAGAATATTGCCAGTGAAAAAATGTTAATGCAAGATATTGACTGGCATTCTGGTACTAATAAAACTCCACGTCAGTCAAAAGATGACAAATGGTGCGTCTTTCCATTGACTCTGAAGGGACCTTACATCTCTGGTTCTAATGTGCTACCCGAAAATCTCGCTATGTATCAACCCTGGGTATTTAATTGGCCCGAAAAGGAAACAGAGGTATGCTTCCAAACTACGCTCAGTGTGTGACTCTCCATTTATTCCTATTCCATTTTTTTTCTTATCTTGCGAAATTTTTAGATTGCAAAACTGACAAAATACTACAACAAATCTGGGAAAGCAAGCGTCTTAACAGCATTGCGTGCAATCACGGATGAAGTAAGAATTACTCTTTTGTATTATTTTAACAATATTGTTGCCTCTATTTCTTATCTTCATTCGTGTACGCAGGTTGAAATTAGAGTTGTTCAAGAAGGTGAAGAACCTATCAAGGTTGCGAAATACTAAAGGCAAGGATAAAGGCATTCTTTGCAATGAGCAATCAACCATCCCATCTTCAAAGAAACGAAGAATTCGCTCTCCCTATCCTTCAAATATTCAATCAAATGAAAGCATGGATGATGAAGTTGAGACTTCTTTCGCAAAGGAAGGTTCTTCACCTGAATCATCTATGGCGCAATTATCCGGCATATTCTCTGATTCTCTACAAGGAATAGGCGATGTTCCTTTAACTAACACCTGTCGGGCAATTGCGAACATCTGTGACGCCCCTCTTTTAGATGATAATGAATCTCTTCGTGGTGTTTCTAGATCAATTACTCCAAGTTTCCTAAATTCACTTGGTATTCTGGTAAACCTCCATTCCTCTACTTCGCTTTAATTGTAATTCAAAATTATATCTTATTTTGATTTTTCTTTTTATTCTTTGGTAGGCTGGAAAAGCTTCCTATGCAGTTGCCTCTGACTTAGTTAAGAGGTGCGAGAGCTTTGAGAATAAGAACTCCAAGCTTAATAAGATTGCAGAGGAATCTCGCAGCAAAAATGAGGAATTAGAAGCTGAAGTTGCTGAACTTCGCAAGAAGAACAAACAATTGGAAATAGATACCTCCACTCAACAAAATAAAATATCCAGTCTTCAAAAAACGAATGACCAACTTTATGGTAAGTAGAATTTCTTCTTTCCCTATAATCTTTTTCCATTTTTTTCCCTTATTCGATTAATCATTTTTGCGTACATTTACGGTCTTTCTCGATGAAGCCACATTTCTTCGCACCTTTACCCATTCTAGGGATGATGATACCCTTCTCGAACTCCTTAATACTTCTTTAAACAAGTTATACCAATGACAAAACAAATTCTCTTTCCTTAAATGAGCTCGAGATCTAAATTCCATTTTTTAGAAATTGATAATAGAAGCGACTTTGAAAATAGTTCACAATTTAAAACGCCGCTACCTTAACTCCAAAGATGAGATTAATAAGTTAAGAGTTAAAATCAGTAATCTTATAGATGATAAAGACCGCATCACTAGTCAAGGTGCTCAAGCTTTAGAAAAATTCCACAAAAACCTTCTCGAAACCCAACTTGAGCGAGATGAAGTTAACTGTAAGAATGTCGTTCTTGTCGAAAGAGAAAATCAAGTTCGTTCTCGTCTCCTTATAAATAATGATGATGAGTTCGCTTGGACTGCGAAAATCTTAGATGATGCCAGAAATAATTTAGGTGTAAATGTTAGTCTCTAAGCTGATCATTCGACCTTGATCAAAGATATGATCTCTAACAGAGAAGGTTGTTAACTTTTCTTTCTTACTGGTTATTCTTTTTCATAAACTTCGCTTGAGTTATTGATAAGTTATTGTATATTCGCAGAGGCTGAGAAGGATTTTCACAAGAAAATTGAAGAATTGGAGACTCAAACTAAGTCTTTTGAAGCAGAAAAGGTGAAACTCACAGAAGATTTATCTGCTCGCGATGATAAATGCCATCGGCTCAAGAATCAGTTGAAGCTGACCATCGCCAACTTCCGGAATGACACTCTTCATTTTCGCAATCAGACTATCATGAAGGTCTGCGATGATAACAACATTTCCCATTCTATATATACAAGACTCTAACCCGGTGCATACGCACCGGATATGAACGTGGATCTTGCGCAGTTAATAATATCATAATATGATGATCTATAATTGTGCAAAATTTAAAGTTACCTGAAGCCATTTTTGGCGCTAACACATATATAAATCTGGCTTATGGATGCCTTCTGTATTTGTTATACAACTATCAACCTTTTTTTTTTAGTGGAAGATATATCCCCAACCTTATCCTATTATATGGTATCGGTAGTCCGTATCGGTGTTTGCTTATTAATCTCTTGTACATAATTTACAGGACCTTCACTTATCTTTCAATCTCCCCTCTCGTTACCGCACAATTCCAAGAGTAGAATTTGGTTATAAAGGAGACAACTTGATGAACACAGTGCGATCAAATAGACCATTATAAAGCAATTACATACTATTGAAAAAATCAACGTGTCTTCCGTATGAAACCTCTATTTTTACCACATATCCATAAGAAAATAGAACGTACATGCCTTGGGTCCTAGCTCCGCCTAGATGAGATACTAAATTTTGTACTTTGGTATAGGAATTAAAACGTACCTTGTACAAAAGATATACCTTGACTCTTTTCCTTTTTTTTTAAGCAAGATATATCTTGAACACATCCTATTCAATCAAACTATATACACATTTTTCGCTTTCATCCAAAGAATTCAAGACTAATGTATACATTTCATGTATTATTTGTAAAAAAACATCAAAAACTACTAGTCAAAATCTTCAAAATCATACCAACTTGGATTTAAGAGCATCATAATGGTCATCGAATTTCGATAAATACATGAGATTCATTTATAAAATGGAATTTGCTTCAAAGAATGCGTTTAGTTTCCGATACGGCTTTCTGTGGACTGTCGATTGGTGGTTTTCTTCCACTTCAATATCTGTTTTCTTTCTTGGCTAACCAAGAACATCAAAAATGGATATCCTCCAGTCTTTGATATCTTTTATCTTTCTTTGGTTTGACGCATAGTTGAGTTTTGGTGGATTTCTCAAAGATCTCTAGAAATTTGTTCAGAACAATTATTTCAGATTATCATAATCATAATCAATAGATTTGAATTCTCGTCATTCTTAAACATCCATCACGTGATTTATCGACAAACCGATCTCAACTCCATTAAAGAATCAAGGCCAATCGAGTAATAATCAAACCCACATGTTTTTACCTGTAGTTGAATCATGATTAGATTTAAAATATGTTTCATTCTAGTCAATTAAAATATGTTTCATTCTTCCAATTCTCGTTGTTGACCATGAATTATTTCTCCAACCATCTTGCAGCAAAAAAAACATAAACGATTGTTCTTTGTGACAATAATAAATGTTTCCTTGTGTAATGGTTTTGTATATTGTAATTATTAGAGAAAAAATTCTTAACAAAAATCTATCCCACCTTATTCGAAGTTGCGTACTCATGCAACCGTTTGTTTTGTTGAAAATCATTAGTGTCGCATTTAAAAGAAACATCTTCAGCGAATCATGTCATTACGGGGATTCTAACATCCATAAACTATTTGTTCGGCAAAAGAAGTAGCATGTGATGTCTTGCGAGGTATATATGCATACTGATATGTGATTTCGGCAAAGCCTGTAAAAGAGAAACATAAGCAAAAGACTACAGAGATTGAGAAATTTAAAAAAAAAAAAAAAAAAAAAAGACATACGTACATGAGTGATGTTTTCAGAAACTTCCAGAAATGTTCTTGGATTACTTGAATCATACCCGAGTGAAAATAAAAAAGTGTGTGTTTGGTCATTCCATAATCAACTTGCTGGTATAAGTGAACATAATTTTTGTTTACGACCCTACTAAAACCAATAATCATACGAAAGAAAAAAACTTGTACTTTCATTGAAAGCAAAAGAAAAAATGACAAAATCACCCAACATTATCGATAAAATCCGACCAATTCAGTCTTAATCATATTTTCCAATCAAACTGATAACAACTAAAAACCAAAACAAAGAAACAAAATGACACCTCCAATCAATGGAATGTGAAGTTGTTACCTCTTAAAGAACAAAGAGGGTACATTAGATAGTCGTAAGCGGAAAGATATTCGACGAATTGTTATACTCGTTATTAATGCAAGTCAAGAATCGTAACCGAAAGAGATCTCTTGAAATGGAGAAATCTAAACCAAAAAGACGTATTGTTATCCTATATTGTTGTATAGGGTTAGTTAATGACAAAAGACATATCTTCTCGTACCTAAACAAACGGACGCATCTCATCCTCGCTATTACTTCCAGAAAACACGAGGGGTGATGATGCTGATATGTCAACACAGAACATTTTCCACTATATAATAAGGTTGTATTGTTGTATGCCTGTACGGATCAAACGAGAAGCTAATGAGGCGATTTTTTTCGTAAATGGTAGATCCAGATGAACGACGTGAGGTGATTAGTCATGCCTTTAAGTGATATTTCTAATGCAGCTCTCATCCTTTTCTTATTCAAAAGACATCTGTGGTCGCATATATACTTGCATCAACAGATCTCATGTACTTTTTCTCGAATTGAAGTGTCTCTAAATTGCAAACGAAATAAGATCCAAAGAATGTGAGATGCTTCGATGGTCCTTGGTTTTCTTTAGTAACACTTCGAGTCATTTTAATATAATAAGTTTCATAATTCATTAAATGAGTTTTCCTTGAAAATTACCCGTTAAAAGCGATCTTTGTTGGTAGTTTGGTGGGTGTTGAACACAATAGGTGGCCGAAAATATAGAACGGATGTGTTGCTTTTTAGCATCAGTTTTGCAAATCTCATTGCGTCTTATGGTACGTTGTATCCCTTAGAGTGGAGTTTGTGAAAGGACATTGTAGTTTTAGTGACCTTTGAAGCTGCCAACTGGATCATGTCTCATAAGGTAGTGCCCGTTGGAGTGACCAATAAGACGTCGATGACATGGAAATTTAATGCTGAGGTGGACTCACCGTATTCAAGATTGATTGTGGGGACGACATGTGGCATTTTTGGGGTCTCTTATTATAAAGAAAGATACCCCTGTCTCTTAGATGAAATTCCCCCGAATGTATCACTTCCAGATATTTCGGATAGTGACGATAGTGAAGAAGAAGAAGAAAAAGAGATTGATGAGGAGGAAGAAGAGTCGAACGAGAAATAATTGTTCTTTTCTTCATTAGCCTTTCTCATTTTTGTGACACTTGTATATCTTTTATTTTTTGATCTTTATGTAAATCTGTCACTGCGAACTCCTTCAGTTTCCAAAATCTATCAATATAAGTTCTATTCCTTTTGTTTTATCTGCATATGTTAGAAAAACAACTCTTGTTCGCAATAACAATCAAAGATTAGTAACCAATATATAATCAACATATATGCATTAATCTATCAGGTGGAAGCAAATAACATTTGCCTCTGTTAAGCATTCCCATACTTGCCTCTGTTATTTGTTTTCAAATGAGAGATTAATCATGCTGCAACATTGCACGGGATTTTGTGCGTCATTTTCGCAGTTTTGTTCATATTTTTCTGCAAAATCTCGCTATTGTGAATTCACTATCAGATGTATCTTGGAATTTTCCAAAATTCCATTCAGTATTATTCTTTTATGTGGTCTTATTTTTCCTTCCTAAGTAAAGGTCTTATTTTGCCACTCTTTGTATTTGCGACAAAATCGCAAGACGTCTTTACATTTTCATGTAATGACCCATTGATCTTGTCTTATCACTTTCTTGAATTATTGCCTCAGCAGGATATTTTTCATGCGACAATATGACAGGCCTAAATATTCTTGCGAAATATAGCCCCATGACATTGTCGTCTTGCGACGAAATCGCAGGACGTCTTTACACTTTCGTGCACTGACCCATTGATCTCGTCTTATCTTTCTCTAGTATTATTGCCTCTGCAGGATCATTGCACAAATATGACAAGACTTAATAATCCCGTGAGTAAAAAGCCTCATGACATTTGCGTCTTTGACACTTATCAGCTCTCTAATGGAGGGTGCCGCCCTTATCATCCCCATGGTTGCCCCTTTAAGGAGGCGTACGTCTACCATACAAGGTTGGCTCCTCCCATCCGGTCTTAACAACAACCAGTTGTTTTCGCGGCCTCTTATCCCTTCGCCGATATGGCTCATGGTTACGAGACCGCACCCTAAGTGGGGTTTTCTTCGGGTCGAGTGCATCATAGCCTAGACTTGCCAAGAATGGCCAGGTACGCTCCAGATGCCGCAGGCACTCTTGGCTCAACCGTGTACCTCGGTGCCTTGATCGAGTTCTGCACTCCTTAGGAAAGACCTTCTCACCTTAGTCGTCCAACCTAAGTCATAAGCTTAGGTTGAAAATCCAAGGCGCCTCTCCTGGATGGGTTTTATTAACCCCAAGTCTCCATGACCCAGGTTCCGGGGCGGTGTAACCTTTCCCTGAGCCATGTAATAGGTTCTCCCCTTCAATGACGCACTTTAGGTCTTACATTTTCCTCTTGCGAAATTTTTTTCACGAACTAGGGTGTACGCCAAAGTTGGGTGCCTCTGTCTTTTTTGTTCATTCTTGTATTTTCTTTTATTTTCTTTTGTAAAAGTCATAAATTCTGCGAAATTATCGCATATCTTCATTCTCATTGCTGCAATTTCTTATTTTTGTTTTCTTTAATCAGTAAAAGATACTTTTCAAATACATTTTTTGCGTTCAAATTTGTTTCTTTCTCTGCTCAATTTCATTCTCATTTCACAAATTTTAAGTTTCTTACCTTTGTTACCTTGTGTTTGTGCTTCTTTGAGTTCTCGCACACTATTGATGATCTCGTTTCCGTTGCGAATACTCTTTTTGTTCTCAGTCTTTGTCACTATCACTTATACCATATTTTCGCAGATATTTTTCGTTATACACTGCAGTTTTCACTCCTTCTAGTTTATACTTTCCTTCTTCGAGCACCTTTGTTACTGTATAAGGACCTTCCCACCTGTTTGCAAGATCATCTCCGCCATCCCTCTGAAAAGTAGGTTGTAAAAGTAATACCAGTTCTCCTTTGCGAAATACTCGTTGATTCTCATTGCCAGCAATCATTGCTTTCGCAACAATCCCTTCTCTTCCATATTCTACTGCGTCTACCATCAACCTTTCGCCTCTTTGCTTTTCTCTGACATTGTGCTTCCAATTGATCTTCTTAGTTACTCTCTCTTCACATTTCTCTACATCAATTGCATGACATTTTATCCCTTCAACCCAATCTCCTCTTATGATTCCAACACCACTAGGATGAGGAAACTTAATGCATTGATGGAAGGTTGAGGCTAATCCAAAAATTCCATGCATCCAAGGTCGGCCAATCAGCACATTGTAGGGTGACTCTACATCAACATCACATAACAGAATTTCGGAAGATAATCCCTTAAAAGGAACTCGCATGGTAATATCTCCCTTGGGTTTGTTCGTAGTACCATTAAAGCCATAAATCTTGTAAGTTGAAGGTATCAAATCCTCATCCTTTCCCCCCATAGTTTTGTAAGTATGATAAAATAGAATATCTACAAAACTTCCAGTATCAATGAATATTCTATTGATCGCCCATGAATCCTCAGCTTCATCATCTTCATCATCACTTAGTTTCGGGTTGATCTCTAAATTTACCACCAAAGGATTATCATGCATTTCTCCACCTTGTGGAATCTCTTCTGCTGTAAAGGAAATAGACTGTTTCTGCCATTCTTTTAGTGGCAAGACTTTCGCAATGTTCATAATTTCTCTACCATCAACATCTCTTGCGAATACTCTGCTCAGAACGTTATCATGAAAATCCTCTATTATTTTGTATGAGTGTACAATAGAATTGCAGAATAGGTTTTTTGCTTTCGATCCGACTTCAATTAAAAACGTATCTTCTCTTTTTGCTGCATTTGCTCTGTGATCTTCTAGTGGTGGTGGCAATGGTAAAGGTTGTGGTTGTCTTATCAGAAAGTGGTTCAACTTGCCTTGGTCTATCATTCTAAGGATAATTCTCTTTATATTTCTGCAATCATTTATCGAATGTCCATGGAAGTGATGATATGAACAGAATTCCTGACTTCTGTAGGTCGGTGGTGGCTCCTTCCCCATGTTCCAAGGAGATGGGATGTTTTCCATCAAAATTATGGCTTCCCCGTATATTTTCCACACTAGCATTTAGAGGAGGCATTATTATTTCTTCCCATACTACCCTGTTAGGTCCTTGTCCCCTTTGATAGTTATTCTTCTGGGTCCTCCATAAGTTTCTTGGGGTTGGTCAAGTCTCTGAATCTTGTTATTTCCGCTACGATTATAGAACCTCATCTCTTTCTCGAACTCTTCTTGATCACGACTTCCCATCGCAACCAACTTTTGTTGACTTTTGATCACCATCTTTCTTTGTGGTTCTTGTGAAGCGTTTGCCACTGTGTTTGTTAATTTGGGAATAAGCTTGCATTCGTAATTTTTGATCTTGTATTCGCAACTGGGTACGACTCCATCTCACTTTGTTTTTCCTCAAGAGCAATGTATTCCTCTTGGAACTCTTGCATCCTGCAGCTGGTTTGATTACTTACTGGTTGCGTCAAAAAAATAAAATAAAATAAATAAATAATTACTCCACCCTATACTGGTCTCTTCTTAGTTCTTAATATTCTTGATATGTCTTTTTGGTTTGACGACAGATCAACAAGGAAAGTCATCAACGGGCACAAACACTATTTCGGTACAAGCGAACTTCCAAAAATACTCAAAAAATCCGCCTTTGCAACAGTTAAGCATCAGCACATACACAAAAAACCTGCATCTCGGCAAAGCACCATTCCAAATGACAATGCTGCGACAAATAGACAACTCCTAGATAGTTTTGGCGCGTCTCTCTTCTTTTTAGAAAAGGATTTATATCCTGGAGCAAAAATGAACCTGCACTTTGTTGTAACTATTGCTAGTGGCAGAGCCGGACCTGAGGGTGTGTAAGGTGTGCGACCGCACAGGGCCCAGCTCTGTCAAGGGCCTTTTTTTTCCAGCCCAAAATTCATACTCTAACAAAAAAAAAAAATCTTTACCGTGGCCGAACTCGAACACACTACCTATGGGGGCAATACTTAAACAATCCTTCCACTGAGCAATCAATTCATTGTTGATTTAAATTTAAATTTGACCGTATTTAACCTAATACCATTACCTCCCAAGAGTAAGCTTCCTATCTTTTGTGTTATCCTTGCATATTCTTATTGATATCCGGAAAAAAAAAGTTCTTATTTAATACTCTCATTTTATCTATATAAATTTTGTGTTATCCTTGCGTATTCTTATTGACATCCAGAAAAAAAAATTCTTATTTAATACTCTCATTTTATCTATATAAAATACGCATTAACACTATTATTTAGTCGTGAATTTTTATTTGGTATCGTCGATAATCTTACAAATTAAATAAAAATTATTGATTTTTGTTTTGTTTTTTATTGTTATAAAATATTCGACATTGTAAAAGGCCCTACGAAAAATTTCGCACAGGACCCTTCTAGACGCAGGATCGGCTCTGGCTAGTGGGACTACTTTCTTACCAGAAAAGCTGGCTAAGTTGACCCCATTCTCCTCCAATAAGTTGCCAGAAATCTTGAACCAGTTTGCTATCAGCCCGAACTCAGAAGAAGCTGAAATTATCAATGAAATTATTATGGATTGTGAAGAACCAGCTGTAGAAAATGAAGAAAAGTACTGTGCAACTTCATTGGAATCACTGGTTGAATACGGTACTTCCAAATTCGGGAAAAATGTTAATGTATTGACCACGGAAATTTCCAGTGATAAAGCGCAGAGAACGCGATCGAGGAAGCAACAATATGTAGTAAGCTCGGGAGTAAGACAAATAGTTAGTGATAACTTGGTTGCGTGCCATAGCCTGCCTTACCCGTATGCAGTTTTCGTCTGTCATGCAACTTCAAAGACATACAACACAAGCTTATGTGGTCCCTTTGGTGGGTGCGGATGGGACGAAAATCAAAGCCACGGCCGTTTGTCACAAAGACACCTCAAAATGGGACCCTGACCATGTAGCTTTCCAAGTCCTCAAGGTTAAGCCCGGTACTATTAATCCAATCTGTCACTTCCTTACTGAGGATAATATCCTCTGGATGGCAAGAACGAAGAAAATTGAAGGGTTGTATTTGCGGTTTGTTCTGTTTCTTAAGGTGGTTATGTAAAATTAAGGTATTCAGTGAAATAAATTATGTAGTTTCTCTCGAATTGGGAGTTTGATTACACCCGAATGATCATTGTTAGCTTGGTTTTCCTCGAAATAAACCATTATTTTGTTCATTGAAGCGATATCCTGTATCGAGTTGTTTAAAGAGCATAGTTGGTCAAGGTCGGAGAGTGTTAATTACAAACACGGGATCGAATCCCTCCTAACACATGTTTATCCATGCAATAGGTGAGATTCGAACGCGTGACTTGTAACTCGCGCTATCTAGCTTTGACCAACTTTGCCAGCACTCATTTGGGAAAGAAAACATAACACTGAGTTCTTACTCCTGTTTTCGCCCTTGGAAATATATCTTCGCAAACTTCCTTTCTCTTCTTTTCGTTCGCTCTTCACAAATATGGGTTTAACACATATTTATACGCATTAAACTCAATTTTGACATAGTTAGCAAAGTGAAAATTACTGCTAGACCCATTTCTTAGATTTTTTCACGGTGAAATCCACCGGTGGAAAAATTCACGCGCGCTCCCATGTTTTCGTTGAAAATTTCTCACACACCCATAGTTTCTGAAATTATGTTATTTCGTGTTTCTTCTTTTTTATCGTTGACAGAAGATTTGAGACTAAGAAAGAAAGAGGCAAAAAGTGGAAGTTCCTATTTCTTTCAACCTAGTAACTGAATTCACTCCAAGTTTTATCGATTTCCTGATCTTGGTTCTAATCGATTTTTATTTTTTTTTAGATCGACTTCATGTTTAGGTTTTATATCCATGATTTTTTTTCATTCTACCCCTATCCAATTTTCAACTTTCTTTTTCAGATCTTCTGATTTATAATAAGAATGTTAATTGTGTGATTCGATCATTGTTTGTGTTAGTATCGAAACAAACCATTTTGATCTAATGACTTGGTAATTAGGGATTTTTATTAAGATAGGCTTGATTTTGTGTTTTTATTTGAATTGGAATACGGTTTGATGTGGTAATCTAAGTAATTACCTAATGTGATGAGATTGTTGGTTTTCCCTTTGATTGATTACATGGTTTTTGTGTGGTTGCAGATGGTGATTATGGTGTGATGGTGATTTAAGAATGCATGATACAAATTTAGTGTGTTTGGTTGTGAAAATGATTATGAAATCAAGGAGAAATTAGAGAAAGGTGATGGTCCTGGTGGGTGTATGGATGTATGTGTGGTAACTGAATTTTGGAAGATGGTAAGTAACAAGAAGATGATGTTGTTATAACTGCATAACCTGTCATGCAGTCGAGAGAATGTATGCATAACCTGTTATGCAGTCGAGAAAATGGATGCATAACGCATTATCCAACATTTTTTATTAACTGCGAAATTGAAAATTGTTGCATAATCTTTTATGCATCGAGAAAATGGATGCATAACCTGATATGTATCCGAAAATATAGCTGCATAACGCATTCTGCATCAATTTTTTTTGTACGCACTAATACCAACAAACCAATGGCCCCACATAACTTGTTATGCAGTCGAGAAAATGGTTGCTTAATTCATTATGCGTCTGTTTTTTCTGTTGGATTCAGAGATATACATTGTTTTATTGGCTGCATAACCAAAATAATAGATGCATGAACAAAAATATGGTTGCATAACGTGTTATGCATCTTTTGTGGTGTATGCATCTTTTTTTGAGGCTGCATAATGAATACGTAGTCAATTTTCGAAATTTTCGCCTAAAATGAGGATCACCTCTGATTTTTCGTGAAAAACAAAATTTTGTAATTGTTGTTTATACTCGTCGTGTACATCTCTTTAAAAGATTTCTAACGAGAAAAAGTTTGTAAAATTCCAAAACGCGGCTTTTTAAATAGTGGAAACTACAGGGAGACCCATTTTTACAACTTTTCCCACTGTAAAACCCACACACGTGAAATATCACACGCGCACCCAATCAGGCCGTGCAAATTATTCACGCACCCAGAGTTTTCGAAATTACTTTTTTTTCTTTTTTTTTTTTCCAAGTTTAACCTCACCCATACAAATAGTTAGTTCATAGCTTCGTTCAGTTTTCACAAATTCGGTTTCGAGAGAGAGATTTCACGCTGAGCGATTGAGAAGGAGAAGGAGATAGAATACCAGCTAGAGCTGAGAAGGAAGAAGGAAGATTAGGAGATAGAATCCTTTAGCTAGAGCTGAGAGATTCAATTATCGAGAGCTGAAGAAGGAGATGATCTACAGCGAATATAATTGAAGCTTTAGCCTCACTTTCACTTTCTGAGATTCAGTTTCGATAGAGATTGATAGCTCAGAGATTCAGTTTCGATAGAGATTGATAGCTCAGAGATTCAGAAGGAGCTGATTGAGGGATTTAATTTACTCGGAAATTAGTTTCAGGTTCGAGCTACATTCCAATCTTGTTTCGATTTTTGTTTAATGTGGATTCCATTCTAGGTTTTAGTTTAAGCAGATTAGGATCTATTATTTTAGGTTTCCGAAGATTAATTTAGGTTTTCGAATCGGTTTTAGATCTTTTAAGCTTGTTTTTGATTTTTTTGATTTTTCTAAGTTACAAATTGTTACGATTAATGTAGGTATTTTCGATTCAATCTGTTTGTTTCGATTTCATGTTCGGATATTGATACACCAATTTTTTAGGTGTTGCTTCTGTTCTATTTGATTTATCAATTGATTTGTTTTCCACTCATATTTTTGATCTATTTTCTGTTACGTTAATGGAGATGTTTTTGATTGGGATTGGTATGTTGTTGATTTCTGATCTGATTATGGTTAGTGTAGATTTGTTTTTGCTGTTGTTGATTATTTCTTTTAATTTTGAATAAGAATTCTTTGTGAAGCCATATGCAGGATAGATTTTTGTCTTTTGTGTTTTTGCAGGGTGAAATGCCTGCTGCTAGTGCACTAGCTGTAATTCACTACTTTAGTGAATTCTTAGCACATCCTGTTGATGTCAACACAACTCTGGAGAGTTTGAAGACAGGACGTTTGCCATAAGTGGACTCGTTTACTACCTCATCATGTGAAATTTTCTTTTAATGATGGAAGCAAGTTTGTGCGAGTTGATTCGATGTTACGCTTGTGTTTTGTATCTCGTTGCCAATGTAAAGGTCGGAAGAGCTTTGATTTACTTGTTGAAGTTGGCTTCAATTCTTTGAATAAATCGTAGTAGAGCTTCATCAAGTAGGCGTGTAATAGAACCCTGAACCGAGGAAGAAGCTATGGTGAATTTCCTTGAAGATGGTTTTGTGCCTATTGACAAGGTTCTTAGGACTCAGGGCTGGGATAAATTACTTGGTGATGTTGATAAAGTATTTTTTGGAGGTGTAGCAGAGGTACGTATTGCGGTAAAGAAATACGAGGTAAAAACTGGGCGTATTCTTGTATATACTAAGAATGAACCTAGCAGGTTCTATGCAAAATGCTCTAAAGAAAAATGCCCTTGGGAGTATAAGGTTTGTCTTTGTTGATGTTGAAAACACGATGCTTAAGGTTAAGAAGTATGTTAAGCGGTCATACTTGTGGTGTGGGATGTCAAAGGCTTTTCCACGAGGCTCAATGAGTAAATTTTTTCTAGTCTTATCAAAGATGAAATTAGAATTGATCCGAGTTGCAAAGCATCTGATTTGAAAAAGTTTTTTAAATCTAGTTACGGGATGAATATGAAATATTACCAAGCTTACAATGGAAGAGAGAAAGTGTATGAGGAAATATTTGGTGATGAGGCCATGTCGTATTCGCATCTGGTATGGTATGTAGATGCCATTCGCAGCACAAATCCTGGGAGTTGGATTGATTTTCAAGTTTAAACGGATGAACCTGAATTGAACGAGGATAGTTCAACTGAATTAGAAGATGAGGCACCTTCAAATAAGTTTGTGCGTCTTTTTATTGCTTTCGAGGCATGCATCCATGGTTACCGTTACCTTCGTCCCATGATATATGTCAATGCTACCTTTCTTACAGGGAGATATAGAGGATGCCTCATGGCTACAACCGCTATCAATACTGAAAATGGTATTTTTTCTGATAATGCATGCTTCTTATATATGTGCATAATGTCTCATGCATTATTTATTTTGAGTTCATAATGTCTTATGCAATATTGTTTTCACTTTTCTTGTTATGCATCATTTCTGTTTAGATGCATAAGACATTGTACATATTTTATTTTAACTGCATGATGTCTTATGCATATTTTAGTTTAGATGCATAAGACATTATGCATTTTTTGTTTTCACCTTTATGGTTATGCATCATTTCTGTTTAGATGCATAAGACATTATACATTATACATTATTTATTTTAACTGCATGATGTCTTATGCATTATTGTTTTTCACTTTTCTGATCTTATGCATCCTTTTTTATGCATCTGTTTTTAGCGCGCATACTTCATGTTTACGCTGGCTTGATTTTATATTTTTTGCTGTGCAGGTTCTTTCCACTAGCCATGGCCCTGGTACCTGGTGAAGATAATGATAACTTGGAATGGTTCATGAGGAATTTGAGTTATGTTCTTGATCATGATCAAAGGCCAATCACATTTTTATCTGATCGTGCAGAAGGATTAAAGAGAGCTATTCCAGTTTATTTTCCTGGAGCCTTCCATAGTTTCTGCTACTATCATCTGAAGATGAACTTACCAATTAATGGCTCTGACGAAAGGTATGGTGTTGTTATTGATGCATTTCAAGCTGCTGCGTATGCTCTTAGTCCCGAAGGTTTCCAAACTGCCATCGCTACGATTAGGGGTCTTGGTTGTGGTTGGGTGGCAGACTATATTGAAGATATCCCTTCGGAGAAGTGGTCAAATGCCTTTTTTGGGGTTGTAGGTATGGTAGGACATCTTCTACTCTTGCCGAATCCTTCAATAGCTGGATGAAGGTACACAAGAAGCTCCCTGCAAATGCTCTTATGGATCAGATAAGGAAGGATGTGATGGGTATGATGTCAGAAAGGCGTAATACTGGTAAAAGTTTCATAACGATCTCATACCGAAGAATGAAGCTAAGATGGAGGCTCTTATTGATGAGGGTTTAACCTGGCTGGTTATACAGTTCGATACTCATGTTTATGAAGTTGAGGGAGGGGAGAGTTCTCATAGTGTTAACCTTGAGGCAAGGACATGTACCTGTCAGAGGTGGCGCGTCTATGGATTTCCATGTGTGCATGCTTTCGCATCGATAACAATGTCTGGTTCTAATCCATATGATTTTGTTGAAACTTATTTCACTACTGCATACTTCAATAATGTCTACAGCCATGCAATTCATCGTATTCCGAACTACAACATGCCTGAAGTTTATGAAGGTAATGATATTATCAATGTACCTGATGTTAGGAGGCCGCCAGGGCGACCACAAGCTAATAGACATTTGAGCCGTTACGAGAAGCCGCCCAGGAGAGCAATGCGCTGTGGTAATTGTTGTGAGATTGGTAATCACAACAAGCAAACTTGTACAAAGCCTACCTGTTACAAGAAGCCTCCAAAGCCGCCAAGAAGCCGAAGCACCTAAGGAAGTTAAGGGAGAGAAATTATCTTGTTTGTTTCTTGGACTATTACTTTTATGTTTGAACCTTATTCTATTCATTTTTCTTTAATTAGTTTTTATGAACAAGTACTTTTTCTTTACTTAGTTTCTTTTTGTATTGGTTTTATGAAAAAATACTTGTTTTTTTTTTTTTTGTGTGTTTTTCTGCTTGTATCAGATTATGTTTTAATTTTTTTTTATCTTAAATGCATAGTAGATTATGCATTAGTTTTCGATGATGCATAATCTCTTATGCATTATGTTTTGAAGATGCATAACGAGTCATTCAACTTTGGTTCTTTCATGCATCTGTATCTGCATAACAAGTAATGCGTCTGCATAACAAGTCATGCACATTTGTTTTATTCTGCTGTTGATGGTGGTTTCTAAACAAGGGGTAAAAACGTAAAACCCCATGACCTAGTGTTACCCGCAACACATTAACTAAGAGCATTTAACTCAGGTGTAAATAATAAATAGGGGTATTTTTTCAAAATACCGGATTAGGGTTTTCGACCACGTAACCCTAATTCCAAAACCAAGCCGCATCTGCGCGCACCATGGCAACCATGCCAAACCAAGCCGCATCTCTGCGCACCATGGCAACCATGCCAAACCAAGCCGCACTCTGCGCACCATGGCAACCATGCCAAACCAAGCCGCACTCTGCGCACCATGGCAACCATGCCAAACCAAGCCGCATCTTTGCACACCATGGCAACAATGCCAAATTAAGCCGCATATCGCGCACCATGGCAACAATGCCAAGCCAAGCCGCATACACGCACCATGGCAACAATGCCAAAACCAAGCCGCATATCTTTAGCACCATGGCAACAATGCCAAGCCAAGCCGCATATCGCGCACCATGGCAAATAATGCCAAACCAAGCCGCATCTCATGCGCACCATGGCAACAATGCCAAGCCAAGCCGCATACTGCGCACCATGGCAACAATGCCAAACCAAGCCGCATACTGCGCACCATGGCAACCATGCCAAACCAAGCCGCACTCTGCGCACCATGGCAACCATGCCAAGCCAAGTCGCACTCTGCGCACCATGGCAACCATGCCAAACCAAGCCGCACCCCGCACCATGGCAAATAACGCCAAATTCAAGCCGCTATGCCTTTGGCCCACACCAAACATAGCGCCCTAGGCTTGCAAGACTTGCAACTAGGTCAACATGGCCACACGTGCCATTGGCACATGCCAACACGTGCCGCAAGCCATATTTCCAAGCCGCTATGCCTTTGGCCCACGCCCAACATAGCGCCCTAGGCTTGCAAGGCTTGCAACTAGGTCAACATGGCCGCACGTGCCATTGGCACATGCCAACACGTGTCGCAAGCCATACTTCCAAGCCGCTATGCCTTTGGCCCACGCCAAACATAGCGCCCTAGGCTTGCAAAACATGCAACTAGGTCAACATGGCCCGCATGCCATTGGCACATGCCAACATGCTCGCTAGCTAGCTTCCCTATCAAGGTCACGGCCCTAACGGCCCCGCATGCCATTGGCACATGCCAACATGCTCGCTAGCTAGCTTCCCCTATCAAGGTCATGGCCCTAACGGCCCGCATGCCATTGGCACATGCCAACATGCTCGCTAGCTTTTTTTCTACCAAAGCCACGGCCCTAACGGCCCCGCATGCCATTGGCACATGCCAACATGCTCGCTAGCTAGCTTCCTATCAAGGTCACGGCCCTAACGGCCCCGCATGCCATTGGCACATGCCAACATGCTCGCTAGCTAGCTTCCCTATCAAGGTCACGGCCCTAACGGCCCCGCATGCCATTGGCACATGCCAACATGCTCGCTAGCTAGCTTCCCTATCAAGGTCACGGCCCTAACGGCCCCGCATGCCATTGGCACATGCCAACATGCTCGCTAACTAGCTTCCCTATCAAGGTCACGGCCCTAACGGCCCCGCATGCCATTGGCACATGCCAACATGCTCGCTAGCTAGTTTCCCTATCACGACCCTAACGGCCACGCATGCCATTGGCACATGCCAACATGCTTGCTAGCTAGTTTCCCTATCACGGCCCTAACGGCCACGCATGCCATTGGCACATGCCAACATGCTTGCTAGCTAGTTTCCCTATCACGGCCCTAACGGCCACGCATGCCATTGGCACATGCCAACATGCTCGCTAGCTGGTTTCCCTATCAAGGTCACGGCCCTAATGGCCACGCATGCCATTGGCACATGCCAAACGCACACGCTGGTAGCCTAACTTGCAAACCGTGCAACCTACCACCAAGGCATTCCGCACATGCCATTGGCATATGCCAAACACACACGCTGGTAGCCAAAACTTGCAAACCGTGCAACCTACCACCAAGGCATTCCGCACATGCCATTGGCACATGCCACACGCGCCACTAGCAGCGCCCACTTGCACTCAAGATGCAACCAACACTCGAGACATCAACACAAACTGGGGATGCTTCTTTAGGGTTTTGGTTTGGCGGTCACTGACATGCGGCGTACACTACGCTCACATTAAGAAAGCGTGAAAAGGAATAAAGCGGTCAAATAAAAGAGGAAATAATGGTGAAAAACGTTTTCGCCCATTAAACCATGCGGTTACCACCTCCTCCCATTATTTCACCCTTTACTCTCTTCCTTCATGAGGCCAGGGTACGTTTAAATCTCGACTTGTATAAATAGGTCTTACCTATTTCCACCAGACAACAAGTCTCGGTCAGGAGAAATATACTACACTTATACTCTCAGAAAGGCAACTTTGCAAGCTCTCCCAAAAGCTTCTATCTCTTGCAAGCTTCCTAAGCTTTCACTTTCTGATACAAGTCGAGACACTACTCTCCTCAAAATCTTTCTTTGCTTCCCTCCCCAAATCAACCCTTCTCCTCCACTTTGTGACCGAAGCAAGTCTGGAACGGCCATTTCTTGGTTTAGGCCGGACTTGTACAGATCGATCTCTCGAATCTACAAAGTGCTCACGTGCAGCACATTTGTTTAGGGTTTGAATCAATTTCTCACTCACCCACCGAAATTACCGAAATCAGCAGAAACGATTTTCACCCATAAACATCTGCATAACATGGTATTCAGTTTGTTGTTTGTTGCATAACATGTGCTCTTTTGTTGCATAACATGATATTTAGATGTTTATATGTAACCTGTTGTTCCTTCATTTTCCTTGTAAGATTTATATCATGTTATGTTTATAATCGGGGGTCGAGGGGGCTCTACCCCCCTCGTTATCATAGTACAGTTAAATGAAATAAGATTGCAGCGCATATATATTATATATAAATATCGACAAGATAACAAGATATAAGTTGTTCAGACAAGATTCATACCAACGCATTACACATAACTACTGCTTGAAGTTAAGCTTCACACTAACTACTTTCCCATTTTTCACTCCCAAGTTAAATTGCTCATCCTACCAACAACACACAGGTTGTTAAAACAAAGTTACATTTCAACCTTTCTATTATACACAGCATCAGGAACATTTACGCACAGCTTCATCACATTGACGCACAACATCATCCCAGATGTCTTCATTGGCATCTATCCCCCAACTGTTTCCAATATCCGTCAGCAATTTCAATACCAGACTTACTCTTTTCTTGTTAGCTTTTTCTACTGCATCTTCCTTTCCCAACTTCAGCCATTTCTGCCTGACTCCAGACTTCATACTCATTTTCATATAGTAGCATACAAATATGAGGCAGTCGGGGTGATGACCTTGTTCAGGAACAGTCCTGGCAAAAATATCCTTGTATACAAGCGGTTCCCTCTTTATATCCACGATTTCTGGTGATAGATTCAGTTTGTCATACCTTTCGATCAAATAAGGCATACAAGCCTTTGCCATTATAAGCGCTTGTTTCTTACAGTTAACTTTATAGCCTTCAAGACTGTTATAGAAGTTCCACTCACCCTCCGAAAAGTCATACTCTAACAATGTCCAATGTATACCAAATAGGGTTTTCCTTTGTCATATAGTTCATTGGGATGAACATCTTCTCAACTTCAATAGGGAGATTCAAGATAAATTCTCCAACATATTTGGAAATCCCATCTTTCTCCTTTGTTTTAACAAAGAACTGCAAAAGAAATATTTTTTAGGAAAAAAAAGTTAGTGGGTGTAATTGAAAGGGTGCACAACAGGTGTAGGAAACAATGATTAATAACTTGTTATGCAGTTCAAAACTAGTTGCATAACATGTTATGCATAAGTAATAATATGGGCATAAGATAATATGCAATAATGACTTGTTATGTAGAAAAATGAAATTCTTTTTTTGACTTACCCAAGCATCTGGCCTCATGAATGCAGACTCCGCATACCTCTGTTGAATACTCACATCATTCTGTTCATTTTTCCGCTTCGTGAACAACCTATGAATGTAGTAGCATAGTACTTGTTCTTCTAGGTATTCGTTGTTCATTAGCTGCCTTATTATATCTCTGTGAATCCGAATATCCCACAAGTACGGGTCTTCTCCTTCTCTGATACTCCAAGCCGAATTTCTGCAGACGACATAATTAGTGAGATTTTTATTCAAGTGACATGGATTATTTTAGAAGCATAATTTATTATGCATGGGTTTTTTTTAAGCATAACTTCTTATGCATTTATTTCATAAGAAGCATAACCTGTAATGCATTGATTTTTTAAACAAGCATAAACGTAGTTTTGATTTACTTACAGGCTGTTGGCATTCTCAAAGTACGTCTTCAGTACTTCCATCAAGGCTGGTTCTATTGTATCCTTGTAATCCTGAAAGCATTCCATTGTTTCCAGCGGAGGTAATTTTATGAACGGCCCGCCAACAGGCGTACGAGGATTTTCTTCAAATTTATTCTCATCAGGCTTGTCTTTTTGCTTCTGCTGATTCCCTAGCTCACAATCTTTGAGTAGTACACTGGTTGTCCTTTGATTCCATGTTGTCCTTTCCTTGATTCTTCTTACCTTGCTTCCTGGTTGGTTCCCATCCTCTTCTGCCATGTTTGCTTTCCCTTTAGTGGTGTATTTCTTCACAGCTTTCTTCTTTTCAAAGACTGTTTTTGGAACAAATTCCTCTTCTAGTTCTCCTTCCTACAGATTCATGTAAACAAGTGTGTTAGATATAACAATTAAGTAAATAGTAGTTGATTAAATAGAAAAACAACAACATAATAAATAGTATATAGTTGATTAAGTAAATAATAAATAGTACATTGTTGATTGTGACATTAAAAAAAAACTTCAAGCAGTTCATGGATATTCAAATACATAATCTGTTTTATAATTTCTGTACCAATGATAGTGAAATGTTCTCCATCTCCGCAGCTTCATTGTTTTCAGCATCAGTGGCCGTCTCCTTATCTGCAGCAACGGCCGTCTCAACAGCTGGTTGTTGTGACTTTTCTGCGACTTGTTCTTCTGCCATCTCAACAGTGGGTTGTTGCGGCTTTGTTGCGACTGGCTCTTCTGGCATTTCAACAGCTTGCTGTTGTTGTCCTCCAGCACCATCTTCTCCTTGTGAAATATGGAGATTAAATGAGGGCCCTTCAGCTACATTCTGAATTTCTGGAAGATGTTCACCATCTTCTTCTCCAGCACCATCTTCCTGTCCAGCACCATCATCACCATCTTCTCCTCCAGCACCATCATCACCAGCAAGGAATTCTTTTTCCTGTGCTTGAATTCTTTCTTGAGTTGTTTCCAGATTTGGTGTTATCTGCAATTCCTCTGGTGTGTCTGTTTCCTTATCGATGGAGAGATTAACTTCTTTTTCCAGGTCCATGAACTTGTAAGGTGAAGAATGGAGTCCCTGACTAGCCGTTTGGTCTTGGCTATCAAGTCTGATAATTTGCGGCAATGATTCTTGTGTAGGTGGCTCAGTTGAGGATACCACTTCAACAACTGTCTCATTCCTGGGCAAGTTTTGGCTCAGTGGGACGCTTGGATCAGCAGACGATGCATTAACGCTAGGGCCAGCTGATGATTCCACTCGCACCTCCTATTTCACGCCTGATGCAACGAGCAACTCCTTCACTTTATCGTACAACTGAGAATTGAAGTCTCCTCCAGTCTGTCTATATTCCTCCTGAATCTTCTTGATGTCTTTTAGCATTTCTTGGACATTCTTCAACCTAGCGCCAGGAATATCGGGAAACTTCTCCTCTTCAATGATCTGTAACGCATCCTGAAATGCATCTTCATACTTGTCCCTGTTCACCTCAAGATCCATTGCGATGAGCTCATATATAGTTTTCTTGTTTATTTGTTCTCTTGGTTCACAGAGTTCCAACTCCATTCGACTGTAGCATCTCTAAAGTTCTCATGAAACTGCAACATGATTAATAACACTCATCAGGTAAAGCATAACAAATATAACAATATTTTTATATGCATAACATGTGATGCAGATACGTTAAACAATGCATAACTAACCATGCATTAAACATTGGAGCTGCATAACATCTTATGCACTCATATTTCACAACCCTGCATAACACTTTGTTATTTTTAAATAATGCATAACTGGTTATGCATTCACAATTGCATATGCATAAGACGTTATGCAACTATTTAGAAAGGTTCATAATATGTTATGCACTCATATTTAATATAACAATATTTTTTATATGCATAACATAACATGTGATGCAGATATGTTAAACAATGCATAACTAACCATGCATTAAACATTGGAGCTTCATAACATATTATGCACTCATATTTCACAACCCTGCATAACACTTTTGTCATTTTTAAATAATGCATAATTGGTTATTCATTCACAATTGCATATGCATAAGATGTTATGCAGATAATTTATAACGGTTCATAAAAAAAATACCTGCAAGTATGTAATATGCTTCTTGACCATTGCTTTCTTCATTGCTGCAAAGTCCCACCTCCCAGATCTTGGTGCGGTGCACTGTCACTGACCTTGATGTCGGATGCTAACTCAGCTATGTTAGATTTCTCAGCCAACCAAAGCTGCAAAAAAACAATAACTAATATATAAGATATTTTATATATTTGATTTATTGAAAGAGAATTAAGTAAACAAAAAAACCCAACTCACAAGAGAATATATAGTGCAACCAGGGCAATTCTGATCGAAGATTCTTTTCTTTCACGGTTTGATGCCGTTCATCGGGTTATCGTGAATCAAATCAAGAAATGATACGAGTCCATGGTTTGCAAATTCTTCACCAAACCAACATATTTGACATCCAAATTGTCTCCCATTGACCCACAAAAGAACAAGACGACTAGCATGTAGAGGCAGACGAGGCAGACAACTTCCTCTTCACAACCTTTCTTATCAAGTTTTTCCAACACCAGCCTTTGAATATCCTCTACCCAAACCTTTGTTATCCGTGCTTTGGGATCTGTACTCACTTTACCAGCTGCTGTTTTTAGTGGGAATTTCTTGACCAAGGCAAGTGACTGAGTCAGCTCTAGCTCTTCCTTTGAAGTCAGAATATTTCTTCCTCTATCTCCTTGAACTCTTGGAATCAGGAAAGTAGCAGCAAGCTCACTGGTTGTTGACGGTATACACTTGTTTTCAGACACCTTGAATGAATGCTGACTTAAATCATCATGGTTATATGATAAAAAGGCCTCATCCATCAACTGGCTGCTCTTACCATCAAACAATGCCATGTCCGCAGTAGATACCCAGTTATAGAATTTCCAAATGGACACACATTCATCATACTACCCTGCGTTGGAGTAAAACCACCTCTTTCCTTTATTTTTGTGAACAAGGTACCTACCCTTAGAAATCTTGTTCTATAAGTACCTTTCTGAGTTGCAGGCTTGGTTTTAGATTTAACTGCATAAATAAAAGAGCAAAAAAATTGCATTTTACTAAGTTAGAAACGCTATTTTGACTGCATAACCTCTTATGCCTCTTATTCATGCATATGCATAAACTGTTATGCACAATTATTACAATGCATAACCTATAATGCACTACTTTTTAGAATGTAGTTTTTGCAGATTTATTATGTTGCATAACCTATGATGACTTGTTATGCACACCAAAGTTATCTGCTTATTATGCATTTTTTTAAAGAAGCATTATGTGTTCTATTTACAAGCTGTTAACTACAAAACTAGCTGGTAAATGATCAAAATAATTTTTTTTAGTGATGCATAATAGGAATTCAACGCACTTGGTTTATAGACAACACATTGCTGATCAGGTTCTTCTTCTTCTTCTTCACCTATGATGACTTGCTGATCAGGTTCTTCTTCTTCATCTTTTTCTTCATCTTCTTCTTCACTTTCAGATCTTTCAATTTGCTTCTCCTTCTTCTTACTTTTCACGTCTTTTGATTGTTTGGGTTCACATCTTTTTCTTTTCCTTTGCTTATCAATAGCTTGCTTGACTGAAACAGACCAAATCAACATTGAAACAAATCAATCATACTAAAGAAACAATATATCACACAGAAAAGAAATCATAAGCAAGTCTTACCAGTTTCCTTTGGTTCAACTTTTTCAAAATCATCTGAGTCATCATCCAAAATTTCCTTTGGTGCAGCTTTCTTTGCTCTCTTTGTTTTCTTTTCTGCTTCAGGATTAGGTGTACTAGGTGATTCCTGATCTTTCAATCTCTGCGACTTCCTTGATGGGGTGGTTGCTTCGGGATCTTATTGACAAATAAGTAAGTTATTCATATCAGGTTATGGAGTAATTTTGGTAAGCATAACAAGTCATGCATTTGCATAACAAGTCATTCAAACATGGATCACAGACACATAAAGGAATGTAAATGCATACCAGAGACATTCTTCTTCTTCTTGGCAGCGCCGGGCTTTATGTCGGTTCTCGTCTGCTTTTGCTGCTGTTCACCATCAGTTTCCGCCTTTTCTACTTCTAGATTATCATCATTAAAAGGTAAAAATGATGTTAAAACTTAAATAGATTAAAACGAAAAAGTAACACTTAAAAATGGGTGTTATGCAGTGTTTTTTTGAAAGCATAATCTGTCATGCATCTGCAAAACATGTTATGCACATTTATTTTGATGCTGCATAACCTTTCATGCATAATGCATGACTAGATTTTATGCTGCATAACCTGTCATGCATAATGCAGAACTAGTCATGCATTAAGAACTAGTCATGTATAACCTGTTATGCAGATGCATAACCTGTTCTGCATTCATTCATAAAGTATGCATAACTTATTATGCACTCAAATAACTTGTTATGCATTTTTTTATGCATACCAGAGACTTCCAATCTTTCCACAGTATTTTTCTTTGCCTTCTTTTGCATCTTTACCAATGGTTGGTCACTATCACTTTCTACTTTTTCATCTTCAACATCATCAGGTAAAATTGATGTTAAAATCAAACAATGGGTAAGTTATAGAGAAAAAGAAATTAGGGGTAAACATATTTAGGATGAAAATTTCACCAGAAACAATTTTCTTCTTAGATTTGTTCTTCTTTTTGGGATTTCCGGCTTCTGGTTCATCATCGACTTCTGGTACAAACAAAACTTAAAATTAAAGATACAAAAATGGAAAAAACAAAATCAAAACACAAACAAATGAAGTAATTGCTGAATCTCACCATTTTTTTCTTTTTCTTCGACTGAATTTCTCCTTCGTCTTCAACATCAAGAACAATAGTTAAAATCGAAAAAAAAATCAAATCTACTGAATGCAAGCAAGAATACATCGATTAAAGCTAGTTTCAATACCTGTTTTCTTCTGTTTCGACTTCTGAAGCCGCTTTTTACTTGGCGTTTCATCCATTTTTGACGAACTGTGTTTCTAGGGTTTTCAATTTTCTAACCTGTAATCTGTAAGTAGTTTCTAGGGTTTTCGATTTTGAAATTGAATTCGCAGGGTTTGGTTTCTGCGAATGATGATGGAGAAGAAAAAAAAATATAGATCGTGAAGGAGAGAACTGATGAAGATGAAGAAGAAATAGTAGTAAGTAGTAACGGGCGGAATTGAAATAAATGGGAGTTATTCTAACTGTACGAAACCGCTGAGGGTATTAGTGACTTTTTTCACGTTTTTAATTTTTTTTAAAAACTTTGGGTGCGACCGTAGGCAACATTAATCGTGGGCCTGCTAGTGAGAAATTTTTTTTTTTTGGGCCTGCCCCTAATTTTCCCTTTTAAATATGTTATATTTAAGTTTCCTTACCAATTATACTTATATACCACTTAAAAAGTTGTATGTTGAAACCCAAAAGTATTTTGGGCCTGAGAATAAACATATATTTTTTTGGGGCCTTGCCTAATTTTCCCATTAACAAATGGGACAATTTCCATATGTAGGATGTTATTTATGCCCATACTATCCATGGATCCTGCACAAGTACCCTTATGAGTCTTTACAAATACCCCTAATGGCAAAACTGAAATTATGTTCAACAAAATAATTCTCATAATCCCGTTTGTAACCTTTATATCTTATATTCAAGCTTCTCTTCATCGTTTCACCACCAGCACCATCTTCGTCTCCGCCACCACCATCTTCAGCGCTGCCATTATCAGCTCTGTCACTACCTAAACCACCACCTATAGCACCACACCCAACTCTCCTACTCTTTCACCCATCACCATCACCACCACCACAATCAGTAAAAATTTCTCTCGATCTACTTTTCTCTCCTCCGCTTTCACCCATCACCACCACCATATTCAACATCGTTTCCCCATGCCGTAATTCAAAGACACCAACCTTGATTCAAAACCAGGTTTGATAATCGTCATCAAGAGTTCAATATCAACATCAACATCATCTTCTTCTTTTTCTCGGTTTGTCACTGATTTTCAATATCAGATTTAGTTTCAGGAGATCGAGAGATCTGAATTTAGGTTTCATTTTCTGGTAATTTCGAACTAAATACTCAAAATTTTAATTTATTGAAGCTTAACAACTAATCGATTTGAAGATGATTCTTATTAATCTGAGTTCGACAATACAAAAAAATTTTGAAAAACTTTAATCAAAGAATTTAAGGTTTGTTAGGATGTTTCAATTTCCGAATGTTGTTGGTGGAGTTTGGTTTTGTATTGTTGGAGCAGTAAGAACATTTGGGTACTGAGATTGAAAAAAGTTGATGAAGACTTGAGAATTACAAGATGAATTTAGTGAACGAGATTTCTGTGGTGGAAAGATAATGGTGAAATTAGGGCCATGATGGGAATTAGAAATCACAGAGAAAAAAGGATTGAACTGTAGCCGATGGAGTTTATTGAAGAATAAATCAAGGGTTTGATTAGGGATCTGAGTGTGAGATTCAACAGCTGTTCTCGAGAATTGAAAGGTGATGGATGTGACAAGAAATTATTTGATGAGGGTTTGGTGGAGCTGTTGCTGCTGTTTATGATTGCAGTTAGGGAATGAACTTTGTGATGATGCTAAGTATTGGCCTGAGATGTAGTTGAACTGAAACAGGGAATGTTCTAGTCTTCTGTTGGCTAAAACAAGGAAGTGATGATTTGACCGTTGTTGTAGGTGCAATGTTAGTGAAGTTAAGTGGTGAATTGCAGCTGACTGAGATGGTTTAGTGAACTAAATGGTTGTTGGGTGGAAACTTTGGTTTGGTTGAGACAATGATGATGTTACAGATGGCCAGCTGAGATGAGAATGAGAAGGTATACGAGATGCAGTGGTGGTGGTTAGAATGGTTGTGTGAAACAGTTGGTTCCATGAAGCTTAACAGGGATGGATGCAATGGCACTGCAATGCAGGCATGAATCCATGTTGGTCTCGGCTTGTGTGGATGTTAGAATGGCAGGAAATGGGTCTTGATCTTGCTGAGTTTGAAGCAGGCAGAGATTTAATGCATTCAACTTACTCGTTCCATGTTCATGCATTCAACTTCCTCAATGGCAGTGGATTAGGTACATTTTTTACTATCATATATGAGATTTAATGCGTGTATTGATATGTTACATATTCACGTTATTGAACGGGTTATGGTATTCATTAGGCTTCGTAGTGTTAATCTGTCTTTGTGTGTACCCTGTTGTGAAAAGTATGTTTTCCTATTTCAAATGGTTTAGTCTTGAACTCCTGATACCTTTTTATATTAATTTTCTTATACTTTATTGTACACATGTCTTTGATTTCCTTTTCTGCTTGAACTTCAAATCATTATGCTTACATCTTTGTGTTTTTAACTTTGCAGTAAAGTGGGGGGATTATTCTGCTGCTATGGGTGTGATTTAACTTGACTATATGTCCATATCAGAGGCAACTAGCTCAAGTTGTCTTCAAAAGTAAAGGCAACTATCACAAAGTTATCTTCAAAAATGAAAGCAACTAGCCCAAGTTGTCTCCACATATGGAGGCAACTAGCCCAAGTTGTCTTCAGATATGGAGGCAACTAGCACAAGTTGTCTCCAAAAAAATAAAAATTATACACAAATAAGTGAACCTAGTGTGAGTCGAACACACATACTCTGACATATAGTCAGTTGTGCTACCATTGCACCACGGGTTCGCTGGACCATCGATGCTCAACCAACAATTCAAACGACCACCGACAAACACCATATCCTTCATCTCTCGCTATCGCAAACTCTACCTGCAATGCGACTTCATGACCACAACCGTCTATGCACACTTGCAACATGAGTCAATAGCTGCAGTCACTTCCATGCCCCTACTCAAACACCATCAGCAACACACAAGCAGTAACAACTTCTTGTTCTGCTTTCACTACCTGGATACATATTGAGTTCATGCTCAACTTCATAAGCATTCATCTATCCTCTTGACTTTAAAGCATGAGCATCAGCAACACAACCATCATCAGCAAATCAACACAACCCTCTATTACCATTGCACCACAAATTCGTCACAACTACTCTAAGATAATTTCAGATGAATGAATGGACCCAAAAACATAACCAAGTTGCCTCCGAAATGGAATCAACTAGCTCAAGTTGCCTTCAATCTGGAATCAACTAGTCCATATTGTCTCCAAAAGTGAAAGCAACTTTCTCAAGTTGTCTCCCAAAAAAGGAAGCAACTAGCTCAGGTTGTCTCCAATAGTGGAAGCAACTTGGTCAAGTTGTCCTAAGGTAAACTTCTTTTACCTAGTTTTCATCCACATTTATCTAACATATTTTGAAATAAGATGCAAGGAAAGTACTCTATATGTTGTAGAGTATATTCATTATGGGTGTGATTTAAAAGAGGGTATATTCACTATATAAAAGTGGTTGGTGGTTTAACTTGACTATATGAAAGGAAAGTACTCTACAAATATTCACTATATATGTTGTAGAGTACTTTACTAAAATACCCACTATTATAAAAGAGGGTATTTTAGTAATGTATTAGGCTTAGGGTATTTGGAAAGTTTATAAGGGTATTTTTACAAGGGCTCATAATAGGGGTATTTAGATAATGTTCCCTTTCCAAATACGCCAATTTCCCTAAAACCAATGGGACAAAAACGTTACCACTTGTTCCCATCCTCTCACTGATGCTCTGATCTTTAGTCTACATGCATATCATCATATTTATATACTGCAACAGACAAAATAGATACGTTCATCTTCTTTGGGGCCTCCCAAGCTGTTCGTCTTCTTTGGGGCTGCAACTTGATGCTATTTTTCATGCATATCCAATACAACCACTATTATTGCGCACACACATGCATGGGTCATCATTTATGGGTGTTACCAATGAACGGTCACGTATCTATATAAATTTGAGACCTACAATCTGACACGCTTTGGCTTATTATAGCAAGTAGCATACTTTGCCAAAGAACGGGAACTTATTGGACTATATTTTAGTCATTTTAATGCTCTCACCAAGTTGAGTGCGTGGTAGCACTAGTCATAGTCCTTAGAATTGCAAGACAAGGCTTCTCGCCATTATTTCAATAATACAACTCAGTGAGTAGGACCTTCCATGCATTATTGCATGTATGGATCTCAAAATATCAAGCCTATAAATTACGCTCAAATTCCTTCTCTCATTTCATATCATCAATCCATCAAAAGCTCTCTTTCACAAGTTTCATAACATGGAATTGCTTCTTCTACTCCTCTCTGCTTCTTGTCTCTTGGTGAGCTTACTTACATTTTTGGTTTTGATACAAAATTGAGGTTTTATAGCATGCTTGTATTGTAATTGTTTGAATTGCATGGTGTTGCAGGTTGGAGTTGTAGGAAACCATGCTGCTGCTCTTCCTTCCGAGATCTACTGGAAAAACAAGTTGCCAAACACTCCCATGCCCACCATACTTCATGAACTCTTGCATCCTGGTTTGATTCTAAACCTCACTTGAAAATTTTCTCAAAAAATCATGCATAAGTGTATATTTTTTTGCCACACCCAATACTTTAGTCTCTTCTTCGGTTTTAAGTTCTTGAAATATTTTGGTTTGATAACAGATCAAGAAGGCAAGTTGCTGACTGACAGAGTAGGAAGCTTGCGCCTCTCGGATAATCTCTATGATGTTAAATACAGCTCAAAGCAAAACTCGCTGACTGACAAAGTAGGAAGCTTGCGCGTCTCCGATAACCTCTACGATGTTAAATACAACCAGAAGGACGAGTTGCTGACTGAAAAAATAGGAAGCTTGCGCGTCTCGGATAATCTCTACGATGTTAAATACAACTCAAAGTACAAGACGCTGACTGACAAAGTAGGAAGCTTGCGCCCCTCGGACAATCTCTACGATGTTAAGTACAGCCAGAAGCACAAGTCAGTGACCGACAGAATTGGAATCTTGGATAATCTCTACGATGTTAAATACAGGCCGCCTCTCGGCAAAACCACCATTTCCAACGGGGAAAACCTCAATGCTGCAATGAATAGTCCAGGCGCGTCTCGCTTCTTCTTAGAAAAAGATTTACATCCGGGAGCAAAAATGAACTTGCACTTTGTTGTAAGTACTGCAAGTGGAACTACTTTCTTACCACAAAAGCTGGCTAAGGTGACCCCATTCTCCTCTAGTAAGTTGCCAGAAATCTTGAATCAGTTTAACATCAACCCGAAATCACAAAAAGCTGAATCTATCAGTCAAATTATTATGGTATGTGAAAAACCAGCTATGGAAAATGAAGAGAAGTACTGTGCAACTTCATTGGAATCACTTGTTAAATACGGTACTTCCAAATTCGGGAAAAATGTAAATGTGTTTACCACGGTAATTGGCGGTAATAAAGGGAAGAGAACACGAGCGGGGAAACAACAATATGTAGTAGGCTCAGGAGTACGAAAAATTGTTAGTGATAACTTGGTTGTGTGCCATAGCCTACCTTATCCATATGCAGTTTTCTTTTGTCATGCAACCTCAGCACATACAGCACAAGCTTCTGTGGTGCCTTTGGTTGGTGCGGATGGAACGAAAATCAAAGCCACGGCAGTTTGTCACAAAGACACCTCGAAATGGGATCCTGACCATGTAGCTTTCCAAGTCCTCAAGGTTAAGCCCGGTACTGTTCCAATCTGTCACTTCCTTACTGAGGATACTATTGTCTGGGCTGGCAAGAACAAAGAAAATTGAGGATATGAGACGATGATGATGAATCGTGTGTAATATTAGATAAGATCTGTGTAGTTAGTTATTTAAGCAGTTGGTATTTGTATGTGTGTTGTATGTATTTGATGTTTGATCGGTTTCTTTAGCTGGTTAAGATGTTGTTTATAAGTGCAATATATTGCTGTAAAACTAAGGTATCGAATGAAATAAACCTTTATCGGTTCTTTTAGAAATCACGTTGTTAGCACATATAACAATTATGTGTTGCCATGTTATAGCATAACAATTAAACACTTTGTGCTACTGCATCTAGTGTAGGCGTCATGGACAAAAATAGAGTTTTCTTTCCTCTCTTCTAAGCACAACGTGTGAGTTATTTTATTTAAATTTTTTTCGCTCAAAATGACCTTTTTATTAGGTGATCGATCACATGTTTTGGTTAATTTATATCCTACATCAGTAAATCTTTTAATAAATCCACATGTTAAATTCACACTCTTTTTTCCATCAAAATAAAATAAAATAATGCACCCTCAGTAAAAGAGTGTGCACTTATTGGCATTATTTCAGTAAATACATGACCCTCCATGTTATTGCATTTATGGATCTCAAGATATATCAAGCCTATAAATTACTGCAAAAAGCTTCTCTGCATTTCATATCATCATTCCATCAATATTGCTCTCTTTCAGAAGTTTCATAACATGGAGTTGCTTCTTCTTCTACTCATCTCTACTTCTTGTATCTTGGTGAGTTTACTTAACACAAAATTGGTTAAAAAGATCAAAATCAACAAATTCTGGGTGAAAAAGAAATCTAGATTTTGATCTTTTTTAAATGGACAAAAATACCCAGGATGTAAACAAGTTTCATCCTACCCATTTTCAAATACTTTTTCTTTTTTTAATTTACATCAGGATGCATCCAGTTTCATCCTTACTATTTTTAAAGTTTAAGTCAGGATATATCCAGTTTCATCCTTATTATTTTCTTTTTGTCCATTTTACCCATACTAATTTTAAAAATATTTGGACAAATGACCCATTTTCCGTTTACTTAATTACATACATTTTTGTTTTCATAAAATATCTAAAATTTAATAGGATTTTTTTTTCTTTTTCTTTCTATATATAATGTGGTGTGTCTGTATTGTTTGCAGGTTGGAGTTGTAGGAAACCATGTTGGTCCTCCTCTCCCTTCTGAAATCTACTGGAAAAACAAATTGCCAAACACTCCTATGCCCACTATACTTCATGATCTCTTGCATCCTGCTGGTTTGATTCTAAGCTTCACTTGAAAAATTTCTAAGAAATTCATGCCCAAGTATATTTTTCAGCCCCATCCAACACTTGATACTGTTGTTGTTCTTAATATTCTTGATGTCTTTTTTTTTTTGTTTGGTAACAGATCGAGAAGGGAAGGCATCGACTGATGGAGCAAAAAGCCGCAACATCTACACCCCAACGCGCACACACACTATTTTCGAACAGGCAAACTTCCAAGTATACACAAAAAAGCAGCCTTCGCAACTGTTAAACCTAAGCCAGCCTTTGCAACAGTTTGCGCTCAGCAAGTACTCCCCGAGTCTAGGCAAAAGCACCATCCCAAAAGACAATGCTGCGACAAATAGACAACTCATGGACAGTCCCGGCGCGTCTCTCTTCTTCTTAGAAAAGGATTTATATCCTGGAGCAAAAATGAACTTGCACTTTGTTGTAGGCACTCCTAGTGGAACTACGTTCTTACCTAAAAGCCTAGCCGAGGTGACCCCATTCTCCTCCAATAAGTTACCAGAAATCTTGAACCAGTTTGCTATCAGCCAGAAATCAGAAGAAGCTGAGCTTATCAGTCAAATTATCATGGACTGTGAACAACCAGCTATAGAAAACGAAGAGAAGTACTGTGCAACTTCATTGGAATCACTTGTTGAATACGGTACTTCCAAATTGGGTAAAAATGTTAACGTGTTGACTACAGTAATTCTTGGTGATAAAGGGAAGAGAACGAGGAAACAACCATATGTAGTAAGCTCGGGAGTAAGAGAAATTGTTAGTGATAACCTTGTTCCATGTCATAGCCTTCCTTATCTCTACGCAGTTTTCTATTGTCATGAAACTTCAGCACATACAGCACAAGCTTATGTAGTGCCTTTGGTTGGTGCGGATGGAATGAAAATCAAAGCCACGGCCGTTTGCCACCAGGACACCTCGAAATGGGACCCTGACCATGTAGCTTTCCAAGTCTTCAAGGTTAAGCCGGGTACTGTGCCAATCTGTCACTTCCTTACTGAGGATAGTATTGTATGGGTTGCTAAGAACAAAGACAATTGAGAATGACTTTGCAATGTAATGTATTATGTGCTCAATAAAATCTTGTACCCGCTGAAAAATGTTCGATAATGAAGAATTGGAGAAGTTTCAACGAATATTGTTAGCTTACAAAGATGCTATGCTGACAGGCAGACTAAGATTCGACAAGAAACATGAATTTTTATCCAATTCCATCTAAGCACCAGATTTCTGAAAGAAAGTTTCCATTAAACTACGCACACTAAGCTTCATTCGCTATCAATTTCAGTTAACTTTGTTAGCGGAGAAAACACCTGGTTCTACCCCATCCACAATTTCTATACATAGACATTTATAACGAAGGAAAAGAAAATTGCTTACAGAGCATTACCAGTAGTGATGGAGTTCTATTTTTCAGCTAATAATATCTTCCAACATGAGATACTGAAGAGCTATCGAATACTTGGCAGAAATAGCATTTTTCTTTCTTCCTGCCGCTGATTTAGTTGTTGATGATACTGCCTCTGCTGTCACCTCTGTTGAGCTGATGATACTTGCACCACTACTGCTTGTAATATTGTCAAGTACATATGACCCAGATGCATCACCTATAAATGCACAATAACAAATCAAATTAGAGATGAAAATAAGTGAGTCTCGCTCGTATAGTATCCCAGACATACAAAAAGCATTTCTTGGTAATTGGTATAAACCAAATGGTACTGAGTAGCAGTACAGACCTGGCTTAATTGTGAAAACGGAAGGAACCCATCTCCTATAGATGAATAAAGACCTGGGTGTGTCCCCAAGATGAGTATCCGAAATCAGAAGCTTGCAATTATACTTGTCTCCTCCTACTAATGATGATTCGAGCAGTAGTCTTTCACTGTATGGTAATGTTGTTATATATGTGAGACATTGCTATCGCCACTACTAGCTACAATATCATATTGCTAGATATCAGACATCAAATGTTGGAATTCTTACTTGGCATGGAGAATGGCGTCACGACACAACGCAAGAGTACGAACCACAGCTAAATCCCGGCCTCGATAGTTACCGCCATATCTTTGTTTACAATTAGTGTCATCAAAGAACTCCCCAAAATCATCGATAATAACCGCTCCAGGGAACGTCCCCCCTTCATTGTTGCAGTGCATATGAAATGCAGCAAAATATTTCTTAATCCCTTCATCATCTTCCACATATCTAATAAAACATAAATCAAACCATTCACAACATAAATTGCAAGTAAAAACTACAAAATTAGGAGAAATGGGTTTGGTTGTTACTACTTACTTCATTTTGATTTTCTGAAAGCTATCAGAAGAAGGATCCAAACCCTGAGATAGGAATGGTGGTTTGTTCTCTAATCTGCGTTTATTGCATATAAAAACCACATCTCTTCCTTGTTCTAAAACAGAGTTAACTGCAAACTGGAACAGAAGTGATGTTTTGCCACTGAAAATGTACAGGGAAGAACACAGGGATCAGTCCAGCAGTAATGTTGAGGTTAGTGGAGAACCAGAGAGATATCGATGGGGAGAGAGTAGTTACCAGGAAGGAGGACCAGAGAGAAGCATGATTTGGGGGACATTATTGTCAGCTGCAGAAGCAGAGTCATTGTGCTCATCAGCTGTTTGTTGCTTGATCCAAAAGAACCTCTTTACCATTTTGAAGGTCCAAATTTAGGGGCGGGGAGGGGAGAAGGTTCGAACCTAGGTTTCATCATGGCGCACCTTTGGAACTTGTCTTGGTATTTAGACGTGACTTGAAAGTGGGCTGGGCCTGCTGGCTGGTATAACATGCCAAGAACAAACACCTATAGTTTGTTTCTGTCTGATTCGGGATCTTAATCCATCTGTATGAGTCAGATGAGTAGATTTTCTTTTTTTTATTAGGAAAGAAAGTACATTAAAAAAAAAATTAACTAGATTTACATAAGGAGTATTTTTTTATTTTTCCGGATAGTTTCCCTTTACATTTTCCAGATTGCTGGCTCCACTATATCTGTGATGCAATGCATTTGAATGAAGTACACTGTTACACTGTTTCTTTGAGCCATATATTTAACTGAATCAACTTCTTTTTGGCTTCTCTTAAATATAGCCACGCTTTTATTAACCATAGCCTCTGTTATTGATAGCCCACAATTTATTTTCAATTTATTAATCATAGCCCAAAACATAACCCAAAATATTTTACTAGTTAAGTGGAGATTTCACCGATCCAAATATCTAATCCAAGTTGATTCACCCATTCCATCTTATTTTAGAAATAATAATCCTTTACCTCTAGTCATAAACCCTAGAATTTTTAAAATTTCTTAAGAATTCAATCAGTGAATCATTTCCTGGGTTTAATCAGTACATCATGGATGACTAATTGAGAAGAAGAAAAAAAAAAACTTTCCTAGTTTTGATGGTTGACAAAAGGGAATATCCCCGTTTCCACATTTAAGCTTCATCATTCTTCCATGTTTTTTTTTTTTTGATCGGTATCATTCTTCCATGTTTAGGGTTCACACCGAGTACTTGGTGTATTGATTTAATTAATAGACTAAAAACAAGTTTGCATCACCATCTCAGTTGTACTTTTACATTTTCCATGAACATACTGAATCAAGAAAAAATGGGCCATGATACAGAACACATTAATAAGAGCAAACAATAGATTGACACTATTGTAAACGGAAGATGCTCTAGATGTTGCTGTGGTCGATTCCCTGGTCATAAAGATTAAGAAGTTGCTCTCGAATATCAGAAGTTTTGGGATTCTTGTCGTTGATGCTAATGGGAGCCAAGATCATGCACACCTCGTTAAAGTTTTTGGGATTGATCAAGCATATCGGTAACATAAACGATAAATATCAGAAGTTTTATTCTTTTTTCGGTGGCTCTTTTTTTTTTCTTCTTCTTTTCATGATCAATGGCTCTGGAGATAGTTGATACTTCTTTTAGTGGTCACTAACTCACTGTCTTATTCTTTCAGTGACTCACTAACCTAGTTTATGGGCTATGAATAATATTAAAAAGGGTCAAACTCAAAAGTTTAGTCAACCTATGTTGACGAAAGTCAAATGGACTATAGTTAATAAAAGTGTGGGTTATATTTAAGAGAAGCCTTTTTTTTATATCTATTTGTAAGAGGTACAATATTGCACTGGTTTATTAGGCCATATATTTGATTGAATTAAAACTTCTTATATATAACTAGCGAGACTCAAATTTAGATATACCAAGTCAGATTTGGATGAGTTGAATCCGATTAGGAACGAATCGGATGTCGGGTTGCCTTTTTTCTATTTTCATATTTTAGATGTCTGCTCGATTTATGCTTTTATATTTCTGTATTCGGGTCAACCCATATATTTAACTGGATTGAATATTTTTTCTATTCTATAATTTTACTATTTCTGAATCACATATAATGAGTCAGACTCAAAAAAACGAGTCAGACTTTTATGAGCCGGATTCTTGAGTTTGAAAAAAATCCGCTAGCTAGCTCACAACTTTTCACACTTTATCTTATTTAGTCTTTTATGACACTCTTTTTACACCGTTTCTCTACATGTAAACCCTAGGGCTATATTCGTCTTTCTAGCGAAAACTGTTATAAACGCAGTTAGGGTTTTGAGGCCTATTTCATTCTCAGAAAAAAAGTGGAGGAGGAGGTTTAGCTCCAGAGGCGGAAGAAGAAGGAGAAGAAAAATTAGGGTAAACCTAATTTACAGTCGAAGAACTAATCATGGTTCGTAATCTTTGCATTTCAATCTTATGAATCAAGTTTAAGAATCCTTCTTCCAGTTAAGATTTTCAGTTTTTTGATCTCGCACTGATGTTCTGAATCATCCTTCATGTTGTTAATTGTTGAATGATGAAGTTTAATTTGAGGTGCCGGAAGTTTGATTTACTTGGTGATCAGCTCATTTTTGTAATTTTAGTTGAGATTTTGATTGTGGTTTAGATTGATATTAGGGGTATTTAAAGTTTTACATTGTTACTCTTTTGATTGTAGATTTTCTCCTGATTTTGTTTAGGATTAATCTTGGTTTTGTGTGGATATGCAATTTTTGCTAATTTTTTTTATGGATTTGAATGCAGTTATATGTTAAGTTTTGAATCTTTTTTTCATGCCCAAAGTTTTGAATCTGAATAGCTAAAGGTTAATAGATATTGACAGTATGACCTTAGTAGTCAAGTAGGATGAAAATTATGATGTTTGTATGAATTTGAAGAAGCATTGTTACCATGTTGGACACTAGGGGACTTGGTGGCTGTCTACTTTTTCTTTTGATTGCGGATTCGTTAACTGTTTGCTTGGGTTTGTTCGTTTCCTGCAATGAGCTTATGTTCTTCTTTTTGTTTAGTTTTTTAGGAGTTTCATTTCTAGATGGACAATGGAAAAAACATTGCCAAAACCTTATCTCCTAATAGGGTGCGAGAGTCGGTTTTGGTGATGTTTTTTTCATTGTCTCTAAGAAATTTGTTGTTATATAAATGCCTCTCAGAGTAGCCATGTGAGTTTTTGGGAGATTCTTTCTTCCAATTTTCAGTCTCGTATCTGGTTTAGTGATGAGGCATAAATTGATTCAGTCTTTTTCTAGTTCTTAGAAATTGATTTTTTCAGAGCTTTTTGAATTTGGACTTAATAGAAATTTGTTGTTTTCAATCTAGTTCTTCAATCAGCTCTGATACATCTAATACTTGTGTTAGTCCATGTTCTGATTTTTTTTTCCTTGGGTTATTAATCATTTTCTGTTCTGATTTGCCTTCGAATAACTGGATGTGGAAATTTGACACAACATTCGGTTCAGACAAGTGCATAGAATAAATATATGAGAGGAATTGTGTTGGAATTTATTTCTTCACCTTCCTCTTGAATCAATCTTAGTTGGAAGGAATGATTTTTCTTTCTTAAGATTGTTTCTAACATTTGATTTTTCTTCTTACAAATTCGATTGATAGTTGTGAATCTTAGTAGAATGAGTCTTTAAAGTAAGTTAAATGAAGGTCTGTGTGTGTTCTGGCTCTAGTCTGGGTCCAATCGTAAATTCTAAACCCTAAGCGAAATGACGATAAAATTCATTGCTCAATCCACTGAATTATGTGATGTTACTCTTCAATCTCGACAGGTTCTGATTGCTCTGGGAATTAAAAAAACACCTCGGAGAGTGCATTCCAATAGAATGTCCACTGTTATTGTTCAATTTAGTTTCCATCGTAGTATGGAATTTGGACAATGGAGAAAACATCGCCAAAACCCTATCTCCTAATATGGAATTTGGGAACACCCAATTCAGAGCGAGAGTCGTTTTGGTGATGTTTTTTTCATTGTCTCTAAGGAATTGTTGCTATATAAATGCCTCTCAGAGTAGCCATATGAGTTTTTTTTTGAGATTCTTTCTTCCAATTTTCAGTCTCGTATCTGGTTTAGTGATGAGGCATAAATTGATTCAGTCTTTTTCTAGTTCTTAGAAATTGATTTTATTCAGAGCTTTTTGATTATGGATTTGACAGAAAATTTTATGTGTTTTTCAATCTAGTCCTTCAATCAGCTCTGACACATCTAATACTTGCATTGGTCCTCCATGTTCTGTTTTAATTTTTTGCTTGGGTTATTAATCAAGTTTCTGTTCTGATTTGCCTTCGAATAACTGGATGTGGAAATTTGAGACCACATTCGGTTCAGACAAGGGCATAGAATAAATATATGAGTGGAATTGTGTTGGAACTTATTTCTTCACCTTCCTCTTGAATCAATCTTAGTTGGAAGGAATGATTTTCCTTTCTTATGATTGTTTCTTACATTTAATTTTTATTCTTACAAATTCGATTGATAGTTGTGAAGCTTCTTTAAAGTAAGTTAAAGGAAGGTCTTTGTGAGTTCATACTTTCCTGGATCCAATCTTAAATTCTAAACCCTAAGCGAAATGACGATAAAATTCATGTCTCAATCCACTGAATTCTGTGATGTTACTCTTCAATCTCGACAGGTTCTGATCGCTCTGGGAATTAGAAAACACCTAACCTGAACCCGAGGTCTAAAATGACTGCAATCAATTTGACTTTGAAATGAATGGATAGAGTAAGCAGGGTTCTAGAAATTTATTACTCGGAAAGTGCATTCTAATAGAATGTTCCCTGCTATTTCCCTGCTATTGTTGAATTTAATTTCCATCGTAGTATTTCTGTTGATGTTGTGAATTGCTGAAAATGCAAACATGTTCCTTACACTTGTTGGCTTTAGTTGGATGTGATTCATGAGGTGGAATTATTTTGTACCATCAATTTTGTTATTTTGTTATGTAGTATTTTACCAAATTTGTTCTGTTCTAACTGTTTGAAAATTCTCAGGCGAGGGGATTGAAGAAGCATTTGAAGAGGCTTAATGCCCCAAAACATTGGATGCTTGATAAACTTGGAGGCGCATTTGTAAGTAAATGATCAATTTAGTTTTTAAATTTGCTTAGGGCTGGAAAGGTTGGAATACTTACTCGCGATGCAAATTTTTTTGTTGTGTAGGCTCCCAAGCCATCATCAGGTCCACACAAATCTAGGGAATGTCTTCCCTTGATTCTTATCCTGCGAAACAGATTGAAGTATGCCCTTACATACCGTGAGGTTATTGCTATTTTGATGCAAAGGCACATTCTTGTTGATGGAAAAGTGCGAACAGACAAGACATATCCATCTGGATTCATGGGTATGTGTGTATAATATACTCCTTTGTCTGTTTCTTCTTTTTAGTCTCATTTTTCTTGACATGTTTCCATAGAGAAATGCTATCTATGAAAATGAATGACGTCACTTAATTGTCATCAAATATTCGGTTAAATTGATTCTCTTGAATCAAGACATTTTTAACTTTTGAGCATATTTCCAAAGGATGTTCTTAACCTTCTTCCTACCTATAGCATTTTGATGGGCATAGAAAATGTGCACCTCTTTAAGAGATAATTCTGTATTGTACTATTGTGGAATGTAGTTTTATATGATTTCTTCGTTACTGGGCCCCATATGTTTGTTTGATGTCCCTGTCTGTCTGCTGGTTACCATGACCTTTTGCGAGTAATTTATATTAGTATATATTTGACCTTCGAAGTATGTGAAACCCTGATATTGCTTGTTTGTCAAACTTAATAGATGTTGTGTCGATTCCCAAGACGAACGAGAACTTCCGTCTCCTGTATGACACCAAGGGTCGCTTCCGTCTCCACTCAATCAAGGATGAAGAAGCTAAGGTTAGTCTTTTTACCCTCATTTGTGGCCATGCTTATTTGTTGAATGTTTCACAGCTCTGATACTGAGTTTACTGATGGGTATATTACCAGTTATTCTAGTCATCATATTGCCCTGCCTATGTTACATGAAAATTTAGGTTGCCATTTATTTTGGCCATCATATTGCCAGCGTCTGTTAAATGAAATTATTTTTCTTGATCTCATACAAAAAAATTGTTTCCTCTTTGCAGTTCAAGCTCTGCAAGGTTAGAAATGTACACTTTGGATCTAAAGGTATCCCATACATTAACACCTTCGATGGTCGCACCATTCGTTACCCTGACCCTCTCATCAAGGCTAATGACACCATCAAGCTAGATCTTGAGAGCAACAAGATTGTGGACTTTATCAAGTTTGATATTGGTAATGTTGTCATGGTTACTGGAGGTAGAAACAGAGGTCGTGTTGGTGTAATCAAGAACAGAGAGAAGCATAAGGGAAGTTTCGATACCCTTCACATCCAGGACTCTACAGGCCATGAGTTCGCCACCCGTTTGGCCAATGTGTTCACCATTGGGAAAGGTACCAAGCCATGGATTTCACTCCCCAAGGGCAAGGGTATCAAGTTGTCTATTATTGAAGAGGCTAGGAAAAGGTTGGCGGCTCAAGGAGCTGCCACAGCTTAGGTGCGGTCATCATTGACCATGTGTTCTGTTTTGCAGCATGGAAATTAATTTTAGCTTAAAAGAACAATCGCTGTTGTAGTTTACTTTGTGAACAAAATTTTGAAGCTGCTTTTTATTTATCTTTTCCAACATTTCAAGGATATTATAAGCTTAATCTGTCAAGTTTCTTTGATATCGGCTCTTTCCATGAGTCATGTTCATTTTGTCAGGTCTACCTGAATTCAAATTGGCATGAATATCTGTTTGTTTTAGATCAGGAAATCCTTGTATCCAAAAGAAATCCCTATGGTTGACACTGGAAGTTGTTATTTGCGGTTACAAAATTGTGTTCTCTTTGGTTACAAAATTGTGTTCTCTTTTACAGTAGCGCGTCCATAGTCCATTTTAATGAGGGTACTTCTGCTCCTACAAGCAAACTACGTTGTTTTTCTTTTTTTTTTTTTTTTTTTCCTCGATAGTTTGATTTGGTCGCTTTCAAGTTTCAACCATGTTTCTTGGGTGGCTATAATTCCAAACCGAGCAAGGAGTGTGCTCACAATTGGACTCTTCCAAACCACATGGATTTACAGTGGTGGCAGCGAGAGATTTCATCGTCTAGAATGAAGTTTGTGGAAAAGGGTGTTTCGCTTTATATTGGTTTATCACAATCATGATCGAGGCTTTTTTTTCTTCCTTTTCATGGGAAAGGTCAGTGGCGGAACTGGAAATGTTCTTTACCCCCGGCTTGGCCATCTTCTTTCCCCTGGCTTAAGCCTAAGAATTACACATAATTTTTCTGCCAATTAAAACTAGGCAACAAAAAAATGACTTTTTGGGATTTCAGGGGTGGCTCCAGCCAGGGGAAGCCTGGATGTAGATCCGCCCCTGGGAAAGGTACCAAGTAGAGCCGTCTTATAGATCAGGCTAGCTAGGCTATTGCCTAGAGCCTCACATTGTTTACGCTTCGTGTTTTTTTTTTTTTTTTTTTTTATTAGATGTTGTTTGTACTCTGCTGCTTTCCAATTCCATCTAGCTATCTACTTTTGCACACTTTTATGTAATAAGCAATTTTCTTCAAACTAATTTTTATGTTTCAAAAAAGCGGCAAGCCTTATATATAATCATCATAATTCTCTGATCCACCATTAGGAGCAGTTGCAGGATTGACTCTGACTCGGAAATATTCCGCGATTACACAACAAGTTCAAAAAGACTAGAAGGACTACCGTGACATCCGCACCATTTAACACCATCAGGACCTAATTTGACAACATACACCTACCATTTCAAAACAATTCATAGGTAACATGACAAGTTTAAAGGGTTTTGGTTTGGTTGAAAGCGCATCCAAACCGTATAAAAAATCTAAAATCAATAGAGATGTTAGGATACATATATCCAACCATTTGTCAAGGTTTTTTTCAAAATCATAGTGAGACACGTGACCTAGGTATAAAAGGATCCATAGATCCAACCAATAGTCAATGATTTTTCAAAGTAACAGTAACAAATGCAACAAGTATAATAATAAATCTTTATGAATCGGTCTGTAATGATATGGGTCGGTATCGATGTCGGTCTTGGTGTCTTAGGTGTCTTTGTAAAATAAAAATATCGGTCTGTAGTGATATGTGTCGGTATCGATATCGGCCTAGCTATAATTATCCTTTCATATTTTGTACCCAAAAGCCCAATATATTTCTCGGGTAGAATTATTGGGCTGAGGCACTTGAGCCCGTATACCAAACTATATATGGTACAAAGTACAAACACTTTTATTAGGTTTAGAAGTCAGAAGCCTATATATACTCTTCTCTAGAGTCTGTAAGACGTTCAATTTTCTATCAGATTCTCTTTGTACGCATTCCTGAGGAAAGATAAGAATCTCTGGTACAGTTTTAATCTATCACTGTTGTTTTATTAGATTTTGGTGTCCGTCAGCGATTTGAAACATAGCGAGTTGTCAAATCCATCTGCTGTAGGTTTTCGTGGCTTACCGAAGGGGGAAAAAGTTACTAGGTTATTAAGATGGTGATGCAGGATGTATTTGTCTGGGCTCTGCCCGCTGCGGCGGCAATATACCGTATTAGTTACGTCGTGTACAAATTGGAGGAAATTGTAGGATCCATCATAGATTTGAAATACTTTACTGTGAGACCTAGCTTCTTTGAGGAGCATGTGGTTGAGCGTCCCATATCAGAAGCGGAGCGTGGCTTGTTGAGCTATCCAGTAGTTCTTATGCATTTGCAAGGTGATGGCGCGGTGGATAAAGCTAATGCTGTAGCAAACGACACTAATAAATCGTTTAAGAGGGATATGATGCACGTTCAACTCCAACTACGGTTCCCCAACAGACCAGAGACGTTGCATGAGAAATGTAAGGAGGAGCTAGTATTCTTATCTCCAACTGGCAAAGTTGTCGGTAAAGAGGAGAATTTACCCATGAGTTATACCATGGAACGAGGAGCCAAGACTGCTCTTCAATGCCATATCACCAAAAATGTAGGTTTCATCCTGATTAAACCCCAAGCTTTTAAAGAGCGCAAGGTTGGCACCATCTTAGAAGTATTGGATAGGATGTTTCTGCGTATTCATGGGATGAAACTCGTAAAGTTGGAAGACTATCCTTCGAACTGTGCATGGTCTTGTGATTCTTCCTCGAATGAATCTGAGGGTGCTGCAGGTAGTCTCCTAGGTGTTGCTGTGGTTTTTCGAATGGAAGAAGTTCACATGAAGATACTGCGTGATCCAGGTTTTCTGACTGATGAGAGACTCTTCTACGTTAGTGATAATTGGCAAATGGCTTGGCAGTTGTGTGCGATGTATTTTCCAACAGGATTTGTTTTCTGGAAGGATCAGAAAGGCAAGCCTATACTGGAGGCAGATTTGATAGGTTTTCTTTAGTTGGACAAGGATCAGAAAGGCAAGCCCATACTGGAGGCAGATTTGATAGGTTTTCTTTAGAGTCACTGTTAAAAATAATAGAGTTAATGATGGTGGCAATGGGTTTAATTATACTTTTTTGATCAGTTTAGAGGATTTGCTGCTTGATAGCTTTCTCAGAAGACCAAAGTTTTGTGCATTAGAACATCTGACAGAATTTATTAGTATATAAAACCTCTAAATTTATTCAAAGTTTTGCTCATAATCACAATGAAATCTCTGAATAGCAAATAACCCACCCCAATGAATTGAAACTAGAAACTGCAATAGGAAAAAAATAGACATTCATAGGCATCTCATCATCACTCTTGCAAAAGCTTTGTGCTTCTGTAGTGTCGCTCTGTAGCCCTGGATATCAGAATTAGATGTCATTCAAACTTTTTAACGATTACCGAGTGAAGAATAGTTTGTGTTTGATCTCCGTTTTCATTCGGTGGAGTTCTAAAACAGCAGACCCTAATAACATCATTTAGTTTAAACTTACATGATTCAACTATGTCATTCCATTTTCCCTCTTAAGTCCCAAACTTTCACATGCACGGGATTGTTCGCAGTCTTTAAAATCTCTTTCTCTTCTTCGGACAAAAAATCATCTCTAGTAACAATATCTTTAACCGGTAACATTGATAAACGGCCTAGCTGCTTTTTTACATGGCTATCTGTTAGGTTTTTTTGCATGACGAAACATGTAATTGAACCACCACGATTACTTACTATGCGCTGCAAGAAACGTGGAACTTCTACTTCTTGTGGTTCTTCCTCTGGCTGTGGTGGCTCGATATTAATACTGGTATTTTTGGACGTGTTACTGTTGGGATTTTCAAAAAAAAAAATCAATCACAGAGGAGACAACCATTACACAAAACGAAACTGAGCAGCAATAATCATGGAACTTTTAGTTCCCACAAGAGAATATAAATAGAGAGCTTTTTTTTCTTGTTCTTAGAAGGATTAGGAATTAGAGACCTATTACAATTTGGTGTTGCCATGGAACTTAAAACAAATTTAACTAGAATTTTACAATTTAATTTCATGGATTCGACTATTTAAATTTTGTCAAAAAGCTAGATACATCTCCCTTGATCTGACGTAACTCTATTATCAACTATCCACAACTCAACTTCTAAAAACTAAGTTATAGTGACAAATCAGTAGAAGTCTTATGTGCCCGAAATGGTGAAAGGTGGATTTATATAACGCGAATTGCCATCCCCTCTGAAACCAGTTGTGGTAGTGTGTTCGCTTCTTTGGCAGGTACTCCATATTATATGGTAACGTGGGGCCATTCATTTTTCGAACTTATCTTCTCACCATCGACTGACCCTAAACAGGCCTCTAGTGCAGCACATTTTTCTGAAAAGAGCAAGGATGTAAGATGTACTGGTACCCAGGGGCGGAGCCAGAAACATTTGGCTGGGGGGACAACTATACATGTAGCAAAAGGATGATACCGTTGCAGTGAATTGCGGTCGAAGGCCGCAAATTTTTTTTAGGCGTTTTCTCTATATCAATACTATTGTTAAGGAAAAATTCTTAATAAATATCGTGTACTTAATAGTTCCCTTAATTTAAGCAGATAAACCAGTCGACTTTCCTATTACAATAATTCTTTTCAGCCCACCTTAAATCCCACTTTCAATCCCACGGGTGATGTGGCAGTGACATTTCCCAATTTTTAGTTTTCTCTCTCTTTCCACGTATTCCCTTGGTTTTTCGTCTTTTTTTTTTTTCGTTTTTTTCTTCTTTTTTTTTTTTGGTTTTCAAATATCGGGAACACCCGAAAATAATTTGGAAAAAAAGAAAGAAAAAACTCACGTCTCTCTGTTACCCGCTCACGGTAAATCAACAGTGAAGATCTTAAAACCAACAAAGAAGAAAAACAAATCAGGTGATTTCTATACAAACTCTTATTAGAGATTAAACATGATTTTTTGTTTGGCACAAATCTTTTAAAAAAGAATATTTAGGGTTCAATAATCTTAAATCAATCTAAGTATTTAGGGTTTATTAATCTTAAATCAATTTTACATAGAAGTTTCATTCGAAAAAATAAATGTGATAGGGTTAACGTTTTAGCTTATGAATATAGGCTATATGATAGCTTGCTCCATCAATAACTTATTAGTATGCATATAACTTTAATTTTTGATTCTAACTTAACTGCTATCTGTTTGTTGTAGATATATGTTGTCATGGATAAAAATCAATTGGACAATGAAGAACTTGGTGATCAGATAGTAGAGCCGAAACTTGGTATGATGTTTGAAAGTGTTGATGAATTATTTGAATTTTACAATAATTACGCATACAAGACAGGATTTTCTATTAAGAGACGAACATGCAAAAAGGAAAACGGAGTACTAGTACATGTAAGCTATACTTGTTCCAAAGAGGGGAAAAATATCACAGCTTCAAATACTCCGTTGAATCTCCCTCCAACACAAAGAACCGGTTGCAAAGCCAAAATTTCAGCGAGACTTTGTGCTGATGATAAATGGATGATTAGCGTTGTTGCACTTCAACATAACCATTTGAACAGTCCATCAAAAGCTCGACATTTGAGAGGCCACAAAAGAATCAACACGGCTACAAAGAAGAAAGTCTTCTCAAACGACAAAGCCGGAATTAGGATGTGTAAGATATATGGTGCATTAGCGGTTGAAGGTGGTGGGTATGAAAACCTCCCTTATGATGAAAAAACTCTAAGGAACATGGTTGCTAGAGAAAAAAATTTAGAACTTGGCGAAGGAGATGCTACAGCACTTCAAAATCACTTTACAATCATGCAAAATAGGCAAAAACACACTTTATTTTTTCTGCAACTGGTTCCGCCACTGGTTTCACTTGTCTGTAGGTAATAATAGTCCGGCGCGAAAAAAAAAAAATTAGACCCCCCCTTACTAAAATCCTCGTTCCGCCACTGAAAGCAACGTAAGATAAAGGAAGTAAAACCCAGATTCCCTAAAATCCCCATAGTTTCCAACCCTAACTTCACAAATTTAAGTTACATTAGGATTAACTGTCGATTATAAACCAAACACCCAAAATCAAAACATTTTGAAGCCCTACTTTCATAAATGTAAGCTTATATTCCTATAATTCAATTTTTATAAACAGTGTTGAAGAATTCACACGAACAAATCCGAAATCTGATTAAAGATTGTACCTTTTTTTATACAGTGAGACATGAGCTTCAGCAGGTGCGTTCGAGCGTGGATTTGAATTCCGTCTTCATCTAGATGTTCTTTCAACTAGAAGCCATCTAATGCGTGTAATAAAGAAGACTAAGAAACCATCAAAAAGTCAGATGAAGAAGGAATTCAAATCCATCTTCCACCATCTCTAGACATCTAGTTGAAATTCTACTCACTTGTCCCTGGTAATAGAGCTTATTGTACAATAATCAACCAAAGAAATCATAAAATTAAGAACCAAGCAGAATCTAAGATGAAGAAATTACTCAATAACGAAACTTGCATACAGAAATAAAAATCCACCACCAGGCATGCATATAGCAATATTTTTTTTCCCACCACCCATCATCTTACCTGTAATTTACAAATTAATATACCCCAATTAATTATTTATAAGAAATCCCCTAAAATCCCCAAAGTTTCAAACCCTTATTTCACAAATTTAAGTTACATTGGGATTAACTGTTGATTATAAACCAAACACCCAAGATCAACACATTCTGAATCCCTAATTTCACCAATGTAGTCTGAATCCTTAATTTCACAAATGTAAGCTTATATTAGTATTTCATCCTAGAATACAATTTTCATAAACATTGTATCAAGTATTGGTATTCATAAAAACAAATCTGGAATCTGATAAAACATTATACTTTTTTTTTTTTGGAGTGAGACGATGTGCTTCAGAAGATGAGTTTGAGCGTGAATAATCTCAGTGAACACTTGCTCTCTCGGGAGGATGTGGAAAATTTTAGAATCTGGAGAAGGTCGATGGAGGAGGAGGGAGGAGGAGAAGGAAACTGTGGAAAAAAAGAAAAAAAAGGAGGAGGATAAAAATAAAACACATCAGGGAAGAAAGAGGAACACTGAAAGTAGCCACGTCACTGCCACATCACCCGTGGGATTGAAAGTGGGATTTAAGGTGGGCTGAAAAGAATTATTGAATTATACCTAAATTTCCTTCTATCTACCAAAATTCAGGGGGACAAATTTTCGGTTTACCAAAAACTAGGGAGGACAACTGTCCTCGCTAGTCCCAGCGTGGCTCCGCCCTGCTGGTACCTCTCGGTTGAGGTACACGCTATAATTAGCAACAGCTGCAATACCGTGGCTTCCCTTGTGCGCCAGAGTTACATGAGCTTTTGTAATGCATCTCAGCAAATCCTTGTCCTTTAGGAAACCATTAATTTTAGGATTCTTCTCACACAACCCATTTAGGAAGGCCCTGATTTCTGCGACTGGAAGAGTGACCGCAGCAAAAAATAATTTTTCCCAACCGCGGCTTCCTTGTAATAGGTGTTCTAGATTCAAACATCAACTGGAAGAAGCTGAAGAATATTTCATATGGTCCTCCAAGATAAGAAACTATTTGATATCAATAAAATTTAACTACACAGTTTAATTTTTTTTTTTAAATTCATTAGGCGTTCTAGTAGTGCAACATTCAAATTTGCATCTGAGTTGAGGAATGAAGAATGACCATAATGGAATGTATTATTGATAAAACCAGAGAACTCTCATTACAGACACACTCTTAGAAAACCAACCTTATCTTTACAGCTCATAGACTCTCATACTTATAGTGTGATGAATGACAACCTGACAGTTAGTATAGCACACGTACAGAATACACATGTAAAGTGATCACATGCACAGCACGTGATGATCAGAGGGAAAACATATTCAAATTTATGTTAACCTCACCACTGCATTGTTTAACCGGCACTGCATCATTATCCCCCCTCAAACTGAAGTGTGCTTCAGCAACCTAAAGTTTGGAGCGCAACAAGGTGAATCGAGATGCAGAGAGACCTTTAATAAAAATATCTGCAATCTGATCAATGGTAGACACATAAAAGACATCTAAAGCCTTGGATTGCACCAATTCTCTGATGAAGTGATAATCAAGATGCACATGCTTCATTTTTGAGTGCAGAACAGGATTTGATGCCAAGGAGATAGAGCTGATATTATCACATCTTAGTTTTGGTATAGCAGGAATGGAAAAGTGAAGATCTTGAAGAACAAAGCAAATCCATACCATTTCTGCAGCACTATGTGCTAAAGTCCTATACTCAGCCTCTGTGCTTGACCTTGCAACTGTAGATTGCTTCTTGGAGGACCAAGAGATGATGTTAGGACCAAGAAAAATGCAATATCCCCATGTGGATCTTCTATCATCAACATTTCCAGCCCAATCAGCATCAGAAAAACCAAGTAGAAATGAAGAACCTTGAGTAAATGTAACACCAAAACCAAGAGTGCCTTTTATATATCTTAAAATTCGCTTAGCAGCTGCTAGGTGTGTTGTTCTTGGATGTTGCATATGCTGACAAACAAGATTGACTGCAAAGGCAATCTCAGGTCTTGTCCAAGTAAGGTAATGCAATGCTCCTACTAGAGATCTATACTCAGTTGGATTTTCAAGCAAAACACCATCATCCTTTGAAAGTTTAGTGGAAGCAGCAATTGGTGTAGAGCAAGGTTTAGCACCCTCCATGTGAGATTTGTTAAGTAAGTCAACTGCATATCTTGTCTGAGACAGAAACAATGAAGTAGAATCCATTTTAACTTCAAGACCTAAGAAGTAGTTTATAGGACCCAAATCTTTAATTGGAAATTGCAGTTGCAACTGAGAAATGACAAATTTCAAAAAGGATGGAGAAGACCCAGTGAGCATGATGTCATCTACATATACTAGAGCAATTGTTAGCTGAGAACCATCTTTGTGTACAAATAGGGAAGAATCTGCAACTGAATGAACAAATTTGAGAGATAGAAGAGCTGAAAACGAGTTTTTCATACCAGGCCCTGGAGCCTCGCTTTAATCCATAAATTGCTTTGTGTAAAAGGCAGACATGATGTGGTTTATCAGGATCAACAAACCCTGGAGGTTGAGCCATGTACACAGTTTCCTTTAAGTCACCATGAAGAAATGCATTGCTTACATCCAATTGATGAATATGCCAATTAAACTTCACTGCAAGAGAGAGTACAATTCTGATAGTTGTAGGCTTAGCAACCGGAGAAAAAGTTTCCTCAAAATCCATTCCTTGTTGCTGATGATATCCTTTAGCTACCAATCTAGCTTTATGTCTGTCTATGGTTCCATCAGGTTTGTACTTGATTCTAAAAACCCATTTACTGACCAACAATGTTTTGACACATAACCGGATATACCAAAGACCATGTGCCTGCATCTTTCAATGCATTATACTCTTTAACTGATACAAATCTCCACACTTCTTCTTTCTTTGCAGTAGAAATACAAGTTGGCACTTTAGATAAAAAAGCAACAGGCAGCTTATGTTTAGTAGCAAAGTATGATTTAGGGGTATAAATGCCATTCTTACTTCTAGTTTGCATGTTATGACCATTCTTTGTGATAGATGTTTGGAGAGATGGAGTTGGAGAAGTAACAGTAATAGCAGAGGAAGGAAAAATAGATGTTGATGATGAAGATGGAACAATGGACATAACAGATTGGTCACAAGGCATTTCAAGATCAGAGGAAAGTGAAGAAGTGCTAGAAAGAGATTTGTATGGAAAAGAATTTTCATTAAATGACACATGTCTTGAGATATAGATATTCTGAGTAATAGGATCAAAACATTTGTAACCTTTTTGATGTAAACTGTAACCAAGAAAAATACAGTGTTTGCTTCTTGGTTCAAGTTTGCTAGAAGTGTAAGGTTTAAGCCAAGGAAAACATGCACAACCAAATACTTTCATAAAGTGATAATCTGGTTGTTTGTGAAATAAGAGTTCAAATGGATTTTGAAAAGAGATAGATTTAGTAGGTAGCCTATTTATAAGATAATTTGCAGTTTGTAAGGACTCAACCCAAAAAGTGGAGGTAATCCACTTGAAAGAGTAAAGTTCTAGTCACTTCTAAAAGATGTTTATGTTTGACCTCGGAACACCATTTTGTTCAGGTGTGTGAGGACAAGTGAGTTCATGAGTAATTCCCTTATTATCACAGAAATTGTGGAGGAAAGTATTGAGAAATTCTCCACCATTGTCAGTTCTTATAGTGATGACAGATAAAGAAAGCATGTTTTCAATTCTAGTGATTAAAGAGACAAAAGAGTGTTTGAAATCAGCTTTATTTTCTAATGGAATAATCCAGCAGTATTTAGTGAACTCATCAATTACATTAGCATAGTAAACAGCACCAGAAGTAGAAGCAGTTTGACATGGACCCCAAAGATCAATATGTAAAAGTTCTAAAGGCTTACTAGCTAAAGAACTAGACAACTGAAATGGAAGTTTTTGTGACCTACAAATTTTGCAATCATTACAAAAGAAGGGCTTATTAGAAACATTTGACAATTGTAGTTTGTGACACAGTCTTTGAAGTGTAGGGAATGATGGATGACCAAATCTTCTGTGCAGGATGGCATTGTCAGTGGTTGTAGAGGTGAGAGCATGCTTGGAGGAGGTGAAAGTTAATGGATAAAGTCCATTTCTATGTGGCCCTTGAAAAAGAATCTTCCCAGAGTTGGCATCCTTCACAGAAAATCCATGAGTGTCAAGAGTTAAAGAACTGTTGTTATCTGAAGTGAATTTGTGAATGGATAGCAAATTATGAGAAGACTTTGGAACAACTAGAACATCATTGATAAAAAAAAGAATGGTCATTAACATTTTTACTAGAATTACCAGTGTAAGAAATAGACATACCTTCACCACTAGCTGTGTTGATAACCTCAGAACCATCAAATGGAGTAACATCTTGTAACTGAGCTGTAGAAGAAGTAATATGATGATTGGCACCACTATCTGCAATCCATTCCTCTTCATCAAAAATATCAGCAGCAGCTAACATAGCATTAAGATTAGATGGCGGTGCTCTACCCTGATAAGAGAAATTTAATCTTTATGGACAGTTATCTGATAAGTGATTTGGACTTTTGCAGAGCTGACAAGACTCTTTGTCAGGAACATAATATCCTCTGCCTGAAGGATTCCTTGCAAACAATGATGGATTTGGAAACCTACCACCATGCTGTCTTCCACCATTATAACCTCTGCCTCTGTAGGAACCACCTATATGGAAATGATAACCACTTCCTCCTCTAAAACTTTCTCTATTAGAATTGGCCATGAAAGCTTTAGATTCCGAGTCTAGATTAGCTTGTCTGATTCTGTCACTGATAACTACTTCTTCACTTAATAAGTGGTTGTGCAGTTCAATGCTAGTGACAGGTGGGTATCTATGTCTCATTGATGTTGCAAAAGGAATGTAGTCTGAATTGAGGGCTTTTAAAGTAATGACTACTATTTCATTGTCAGAAATAACTTCACCTGCCGCAGCTAGTTGATCGAAGAGGGATCTAATTTCATGTATGAGTGAAGGAATTGATTTAGTACCTTGAGTCAGAGAAAGCAATTTGGTGCGTAGCTGAATAGAATGAGTGGAGGAAGCTATTGCAAATCGATCTTCAATTAATGCTTGTCCATAACTGATGAGAAGTTGCAGAACTGGAGAAGTAAGCAATAACAGAATCTGAAATTGTAGAATGTATCCACATTTGAATTGTTGAGTCTTCATCGATCCAGCCAGTATATAACGGATTCTCTACTCCATTCATCTCATTCCTAGGTGTTGTAAATTGAGGAGGACAATGGTGAGAACCATCAAGAAAACACATTAGCTTGTATTTTTGAATCACAGGAGACATTAGATTCTTCCAGGTGTAGTAATTGTCTTCCTTAAGCTTCAAAGAGACAAATCCAGTAAGTTGATTTAGGGGAACTCGAGAAAACGAGTTAGAAGTAGGATTTTCCATGATAAATTCACCGATGATGAATCAAGAACAAATTTAAAAGAAAATCAACGAAATACAAAGTAGGGAAAACTAGATCGGAGATTGGAGTTCTCAGAATCTCTTTGTTGATGATGGAAAATCCTCAGAAAAACAATCAAGATTTGAAAGCAAAGAATCTCTCTGTTAATGATGAATACAAATACTCAGATGATCTTATCAAAGGAAGAAGATCAAATTTAAGAACAGGATCAATTGATCAAGGTAACCCTAACTCTACCCGCCTGATACCATAATGGAATGTATTATTGATAAAACCAGAGAACTCTCATTACAGACACACTCTTAGAAAACCAACCTTATCTTTACAGCTCATAGACTCTCATACTTATAGTGTGATGAATGACAACCTGACAGTTAGTATAGCACACATACAGAATACACATGTAAAGTGATCACATGCACAGCACGTGATGATCAGAGGGAAAACATATTCAAATTTATGTTAACCTTCACCACTGCATTGTTTAACCGGCACTGCATCATTAGACCAAGATCCAAGAGCCATCTTTTATAGAAATTCTACACTGCTCAGAATCAGGCTTACCAGGTCGAAAACGTTCTTAGTTGAGATTCCCTTAGCTAAAAGAAATACATAATTACAGTTACCTCTAGGCTTCCACCAGATAAAGCTGTCTCTTGGCATTTCAAAGGACAGGTTAACGAACCAAATTTTTGGGCTATCTAATTATCAGATCTAAACAGAGGTGACAAGGAAGTAAAAGGCAGTGGTTAACAACCCAAAGCTGGATAAATCTTGAATTCGCTGTGGACCAAATCTGGAATCCGCATGTAGAAGAAATACATCTAATTGTCCAGCTTACACCAACATCTCAGAACTTCATCTGGGTTATTCCAACTTCAATAACGGAATTCTATTTTCTTAAATTGATTTGTGTTATTGAAAATTTTCATTACCACCCACCTTATGTATCTGATACATGTTCATTTAATTTTAATGATTATTTTCTAGTAATCAATTTTCATGACTCATTTAGCAAACATGAAACGCTATTGAAGAAGGTCAAGTTTAATAATTAAAAAAAGAAGGTCAAGCTTCTAGTAACCATCTCAGTTGTGGAAGAAGTAGCAGTCAATCGTATTTTGATGGAGGTAAGCTGCAACATGGATGCAAAACATAAAAGCAAGCAACAACAAGTACATAAAATCTTTGCACAAATTGTTGAAACACATGAATGCGCTAGTCATAAAGGAGGAGGTGTAGCAAGTGTTGTTCTTGCAATCACTAATGGGAAATCTATTTCGCTATATGGATGTTAAGGTTATTATCTGACGAGATGGACCATAATGAAGGAGTTAATTCAAAAAATTAGGCCTAATGCAGTTGTGCTGCAAGAAACAAAAATGATGAGGATCACTAATTGGTTGGTGAATTACATCAGGGGAAATGATAAAAATAAATGGAGATCAATTCCTTCTCAGGGCTTGTGGAGAGGAATGCTCACAATATGAAATGCTGAGCAATTAGAATGTATTGGTGAAATATTCTTACGTAAATACTTTGAGTCAGAAATTCTTTTTCAGTGAAGGTAATTTTGATCGGACATTAACTAATATCTATTGCCCCTGTAATGATAAAAAAAAAAAAAACACTGGATTTTGGGGAGGAATTAGATGACATGACAGGATTGGCATCTCTAGCGTGGTAAACCGGAGATTTCAGTGCAGTAAGGAGGAATTGGGAAAGAAACCTGCCTGCTCAAGATTAGGGAAGAGGTTCAATGAGTTTATTATGAGACTCCATGAACTCCTTGACCTTCCTGTTGGTGGTGGGCTCTAATATGCAAAAGGACCGTTTATCATGTAGCTAGATGGGGTGCTTATCTCTTATGCACTGGAATTCTGGAAGATAAAATTTCAAATTCAGCTCAAACTATACTGTTGAGCGCACTGTATACACGAACTACCTAAAAAGAAAACCCAACTAACCGTTTGACTCATGGACCCATCATCACTCATGGACCCATCATCATCACCCATCATCACTCAATCTGTCCTAGTTTTTGATTATTTTCCTATCCAATATATCCCCGTAAGCTCCTGCTATACAGAAATGACAGCATTAACCTTATTATTGTTCTTGAAATTGTGTGGCAATGGGAGATAATCCAACACTAGAAAGGGGCAGTATTTGTACATTGTGCTAGTTGAAAGCTTCACCTTCCTTAACGTCGGTTAGCAGTTGTTGTCTTGCAATTTCAAAACCATTTGGTTTTTGTTAATTGGAGAAGTTGTGGACAAATGAAAGGGCATGTTGATTAAGACAGGGAGTACGTGTATATGTAAGTGAAGTGAAGCGAGTGAGTTGAGAGTTTATCAAGATAGAAGAGATGGTCATTTGGAGGTTGAAGAGTTGGTGTTTGTTCAAGAACACCGGCATGTTCATTCGTTCAAATCGTTTCGCCCTCTCCTTTTCCTCGACAGCACGTCTTTAAACTCAAAATACCAGGGAACTTTGTTGTCTGCAACTGCAGCTGATGGGGATGATGGTGTATTCCCAGTAGCATTTGCCATAGTAGACGCTGAGACCGATGATAACTGGCGTTGGTTTCTAGTAGAGCTGAGCAATGCAGTTTCCACTTCTCAAATTACGTTTGTAGCAGATATGCAAAAGGGTTTAAATGAGTCAATACCTGAGGTATTTGGTGATGCTAAACACAGTTACTGCCTGCGGTATCTTACAGAGAGTTTCAAGAGAGATCTGAAGATGCAGTTTTCTAATGAAGTGAAACGTCTTTTGGTTGCTGATCTTCACTCTGCTGCTTATGCTACTAGATACGAAGAATTTCAAAGGAGCCATGAAAGTATCAAAGGAATTTCTCCTGAAGCATATAACTGGGTTCACCAGAATAAGCCTGAGCATTGGGCTAACGTGTTCTTTGAGGGTGCAAGGTATAACCATATGACAGCCAATTTTGGGGAAATGTTCTACCAATGGGTATCAGAGGCTCATGAGTTACCAATAACACAGTTGGTTGATGTTATCCGGCGGAAGATGATGGAGTTAATATATACACGTCGGGTCGATTCCAATCAATGGGAGACTACACTAACTCCATCTGCAGAGCAAAAAATACGGAAAGAAACTGCGAAAGCACAATCTTTTCGTGTGGATTATGATGTGATATTTCCAGCTAATAATAACAAGTTTGAGGTTCGTGGGGACTCTTACACTGAAAAAGTGGACATTGGGCAAAAATGGGATTGCAGTTGCAAAGGATGGAATTTAAGTGGATTGCCATGTTCCCATGCAATAGCTTGCATTTTGTACATTGGCAAACACCCGTATGCTTACTGCTCCAGGTACTTCACTACTGAGAGTTACCGATTAACCTATTCTCAGTCAATAAACCCCGTTCCAAATGAAGACATGCCTACCAAAATAGATTCGTCTGAAGGGGCAGTCCTGATAACCCCTCCCCCTGCTCGGCGTACACCTGGTCGACCAAAAACACAGCGGGCACAAGATCTGGACAAGCGGAAACTTCAGTGTAGTAACTGCAAGGGTTTTGGACACAATAAATCGACATGCAAATCCATCTAGAGATATTAGACTTCTGTAGGTATGTATGTCTTGTCGTCAATGCTTTGGCATGTTACAATATAATTAGCATCAGTGTGTACATTTCAAGCTTTTTTTCAAATAGAAGATACCTTTGGCTCATTGCGTCGACACCCATATAAATGCTTTTTGGTACAACACATATATGTCACATTCTAACTTATATCGAAGTATATTGTCCTGTTTCCTAGTGTGATCTATTTTTCCTGTGTGAGCATGGTTGTAGGAAAAGTGATGGGTCTTGATGTCCATTTCCTCTTCCAGTGTAGAATAGTAGCTCGGACTGATTATTGTGGTAATTACTAATTACCACAATTGTAAAGTAGTCATTCACTATAGTTCTGCCTTATTTATGATTCTTTAGCACTAGTTTTAATATGATAGAAGCAAATACTTTATTACTTACAAACAGAAAACTTAGAAGCACCATATATATAACACTCATTTTCGACCATGTTTTCAAAAGTTGGTCGATTATGCTTTGGGTTTGCAGATAATAATAATACTGCATTTCGGAGGAAACTCGAGGGTACTACCTCCATGTAGCATGATGACTCGGGAACATACATATTCATGTATAAGAGCACCTTGCCTGCTTCTATATTTGCACAGTACAATACATCATTGGAGCGGATGCTGCCTGCCTCGTGGGCCTAATCGTGAAGATAAGATAATGAACATGTTCAGCTACTGTTGGGTTGCTATTACATTTTTACTTTACCATTCTGTGGCTTTTTGCATCTGCAAGACTATGGCATGCACGGTCGGCACAAACTTCCGCTAGTTATGTTGGATTTAGGGATCACTTTTCGTTGTTATCCTAGATGAGAATGTAGAAAGTTGTAGGAATTATTATTTAGAAATGAATAGTTGAACATGATTGAAATGAGAAAAAAATCCAAAGCCTCCTGAAACAGAGTCGAGCGTGGAGAATGATTAAAGATGCATTGAATAAGTCATTTGTGGTTTACTTGCCTGGAAGATTGACAGGTTAAATATAGTTGTCATTGGTTTTCTTAACAAGAATAATACGGGTGATTTTCATATGTTGATTGTATCCTTGTTTAAAATATAAATAATATCCTTGCAGAATTCTAGTAAGCTGCCGAGCACATATCACGTTCTTCGTCGAGCCGCCCCGTGAATTTGTTTATGTAATTTTGGATTGTCAAATTTCAGAATAAACTTAAAATATTTGATCGGATCCAGTAAAATATTTGTGTATGTTGTTTTCCCATTTGGGCATCTCGAATGGCTTCCCATCTTTCCTGTTTGGCTGATCAACTGAAGCATTCCCCATATGAAAAGTGAGCAGTGGGATTGGCGCAACTGCTGTTCCTCGAGGAAAACGGGTTTAAACCGGCCAATATGTGCTGTGGCGTGTCCACACTCTTTGCATCTCCAGTTTTTGGTATCGATCATGGTTCCCATTATGTACACTACACATAACAAAAGAGATTAGGTGGAAGGTTTGAAAAATTAGAACTTTTACAATATCCGATTCTCAATAGTTTTTCTTTTTCTTTGTTATCGTGAATATCAAAATATATTTGACTCTATTTCTCCAACATTTTAAAACAATTATTGCATAGGGGCTGCAGCTGCTGGTCCAATAACTAATGGCCACGGGACTAGTTATTACTAATTTATTTTTTTGTGGTTTACTTTAGTTACAAGACACACCACAGGACAATGTTAATAAAACAATCTCCGTATAGGGGCGGCAAGTTCTAGTAGAGGAGCGGCAAACTAATAAGATAAAAAGGGTCATTACAAGGTAATTCAAGTGCCCCTTATAAAAAAAAATCGGGAAATGACTAATTAACCCTTATTGTTGATAATCAAAATTAGTAATGATAATCAAAATTAGTGTTGATAATTAATTTTCACTTATTATAACACTAAAATCAGATTTTTAGAGTTATAAGAAAAAAAAAGTTTAGAGGAGAAGAAAAAAAAAACTTTGTGATATTTGTGAAACCCTAGATTTTGATTCACTCAACCAAAATGAGTGATTTCAGTGACCAGGTATACTTCTAAATTAGTTCCCATTAGCTTTTTCTCGCTCAAAATTATCTAAAGTACATAAAAAATCAAAACTTTTGAATTTTCAGAAGAACTTACGGTTGCAATTTTGCTCGTGACCAACCGTAACTCTTAGTTACGGTTCGTAAGTTATCGAATACCAACCGTAACTGGTTAAATTTAGGGAAAATCCAATCGTAAAACCAGTTACGGTTGGTAACTAAATGCTCGATACCAACCGTATGCTCGATACCAACCGTAACTGAAGAAAATTCTCAGATATAAGAACATACGGTTGGTAATTGAACTATTACCAACCGTATGTTCTTCAAAATCTCTAGTTACGGTTCGTAATTGAGTTAAAATCAACCGTAACTCGCATAAACCCAGAAATTTCAATTTCAATTTTCATACAAAACCCTAATTTTTGATACAAAATTAACTTAAATCCAACACGATAAATTAAACCTTAACTGGGCTTTTCCAAACATTTTTCTAATCGCCGATTAATCGAAGACGATGAAATTTTCAGTTTTAATGGAGGTTACGGTTGATGGAGGAGAAGAGAAGATGAAGAAGAAGATGAAAAAAAAAAAACTAATTTGATTTTTTCTGATTCATTAGGTTTAAAAAAAAATTGATTTGATTTTGGTTGATTTAAGGTGAAAAGGGTAATCTAGTCAATCTACACCCCCTGTAGGACACCCCCTAACCAATAAGAGGGACATTGCTATCACACTTGCCGCCCCTCTACCATTTCTTGCCGCCCCTATACCAAGATCGTAATAAAAACACAAACAAAAAGGTTGGACAAGGTCGTGTTTTCAACATCTCTAGGTATTTTTGTTGCAGCCAGTAATGCTCTATATTAACCAGTAGCCACACACACATTCCAACGTTCACATGCAATGCCTTGGGCCTTTATGTATCTCGCTCGCGAGTCACTCGTGAATGTGAGGTTTAAGAAGCGTACAAACGAAAAGCAATAAATTTTTTTTTTTTTTTATTTTTTTATTTTTTTTTTTTTTTAATAGGAAAGGAGATAATTTTCATTAATAAAGATCATTCAGATACATCCAATTTTTCCAGAATCAGAGAAGATAACCACATTGGTAAATTCTCGGACCAGTAATTAGCACTATTTAAGAGTTTTGCATCTTTAGATAGAAGATGAGCTACTTGGTTTATCTCTCTTGGGACATAATGACATTCCCATTTATTAAATAACTTAAGCAAATCTAGACAATCATTAATAATATTATTGGTAGTCCATTGAACAGATCCTTTTTTTCCATTGATTGCATTCACCACATTTGCAGAGTCTCCTTCTAGAATGAGGTTTGCGACATTATGCTCCACACCCCATTTAATTCCTTCTAATGCAGCCATGGCTTCTGCTTTTTCTGCATCTTCAGCTAAGCCTGGTATGCACCCTGCTCCCTTTGGATTACCTGCATCATCGACAATAATTAGTCCTACTCCCATCAGATTTGTTTCCTTAGAAAAAGCTGCATCAAAATTGACTTTTATAAAAGATAGATTTGGCTTTTCCCATTTCACTGCATTTCTAATAATACCACCTGTTTGTCTATTCAAGACATGTTTTTGAAAACTAGTATTCCAGTCCAACCTGCTTTGGTTGATTTGACCTACAACATTCTCCACATTTACTTGTACATTATCAAAAACAAAGGAACATCTCATTTTCCAGATTCCCCACAATACGAAGGCTGCAGTATTTATAAAACTATCATGTATACCACCATTACTGCCACTGTTTTGAAACCAGCTTGCTATCCAATCTGTAAAATTGGATACTCCAGTAAGCCTACCTGCAATATTATTGTCCACAACATTCCAAACTTGTGTAGCAAAAGTACACTCAATTAGCAGATGATAAACAGTTTCATTTTCTCTTTCACACGAGAGGACATTTAGGACAAATATCAGTAACATGTCTTCCTAATCTCTCTCTAACAGGCAAACAGTCCAGTATACACTTCCACAGGAAGTGCAAGATTTTTGAAGGTAGCTTCATACCCCAAAATCTTTTCCATGGAAAGTTAACAACACCATGACCACTGTTAACACTATCCACAACCCTATAGGCAGTTTTGACAGAAAAAATACCATTTAAAGATGGAGTCCACCTCAATTGGTCCTCACCAGTTTTTGGAATTCTAATTCTCATGATATCCCTGACAGTATTTCCATCAAAAAGACAATTTAATATATCTAACCTCCAAGTTTTAGTGTTTTGATCAATTAGTTGATCAACAGTCTTCATGTATGATGACGCATTTTGGGATGGTGGTGGACGTTTCCAACCTGGGATCCAAACATCCTTCCAAATGGAGATGTTTCTACCATCTCCAACTTCCCAACAATAATTTTCTCTAATAATGTCCAGACCTCTGCAAACACCCTTCCAAATCCAAGAACCTTGCTTGTCATTAGCATAATGAAGTGGGTTATGATTAGGAAAATACTTACTTTTCATAGTGATGGCAAATTTAGTGTTGTTTTCCGTTATCATTCTCCAAGCTAACTTACAGAGTAAAGCAACATTCATGACTTCAGTCTTCTTTATGTTCAGCCCTCCCAGAGCTTTAGACTGACTTACAGTATCCCACTTAATCAGCTGCATGCTTTTACCATTTTGTTTCTTATTTAACAAAAAATTTCTTTGTACTCTATCAATCTTATCAGTTATGGTTTTAGGCATGGGAAAAACAGCTAAGTGATGTGAGGCTAGAGAGCCTAATGTCGATTGGGTAAGCACTGTTCTACCTGGTTGGTTTACATGCTTTCCTTGCCATATGGCTAGCCTATTGTCAAACCTATCTAGAAGGTGTCTAAAAGTTTCTTCCTTATTCTTCTGGATCAACAGTGGTACTCCTAAATATTTCTCCTGTAAAGCCATCTTCCTAATATTTAGAATACTAGCAATTTGGTTTTTAATGTGTGGACTAATTTTAGGGCTGAAAGCTAAGCAAGATTTTTCAAAATTAATGGATTGTCCAGAAAACTTACTGAATTCCTTTATCACCTGCTCCAAATGTTTTGCACCATTAATAGTAGCTCTAGTGAATACTAAAATTCATCTGCAAAAAAACAAATGACTAATGGAAGGACTATGTTTATTAACTTTGATTCCTTGGATACTACCATTACTTTCAGCATGAACAAGTAAACGAGAAAAGGATTCCATGCATATGATAAACAGATATGGAGACAAGGGGTCTCCCTGTCTAAGACCCCTTGTAGGATAGAAAACATCACCAGGACTTCCATTAAGAAGTATAGAAGCAGACACAGTTGAAACACATTCAAAAATCATATCACACCAATGTTCGTGGAAGCCTAAACGCCTAAGAGTGGAAATTAAGAATTTCCACTCAATCCTATCAAAGGCCTTCGACATGTCAAGTTTGACTGCCATAAGGCCTTTTTTCTTAGCTTTGCATTTCTTCATGGTATCCACAATTTCATGGGCCATTACTATGTTATCAGTTATTAACCTAGAAGAGAGAAAAGCCGCTTGGAAAGGGCTTATGAAATTATCCATAACTCTTTTCAGTCTACTAGCTAATAGTTTTGATATTATTTTATAAGTGACATTGCTAAGACTTATTGGCCTGTAGTCTGAAGCTTGTTTAGGTGAATTAGTTTTGGGGATAAGACTTATGAAGCTATGATTCATTTGTTTCAGTAAGTGCCTAGAATTAAAAAAAGCTCTTACCATATTAATGATACTATCTCCAACAACATGCCACATCTGTTGGTAGAAGCCAGGAGGGTACCCATCAGGTCCCGGAGAAGTCCATGGCTGCATTTGAAACAAAACATTCTTGATCTCCTCATCACTAGGTATAGAGATAAGCTGCACATTTTCTTCATCAGTTATACAAGAGTCAAGATTCAGTAAAAATTCATCAGCATCATCTGGATTAGTTGTTCTACTGATTTTAGAGAAATGATCTTTTAGTTCATTTGATATACTCTCTCTATCAGATAACCAAACTCCTATATTTGACTGGATAGTATCTATCTGAGTTCTCCTTTTTCTATATTTCATTTTATCATGGAAATATTTAGTTCTTCTATCCTGGAGGGGGGAGATCATCCTTGGCTCTCTGTCTATAGAAGTCTTGTTGGACATCATACCAATATTTAAGTTGAGTTTCAAGATTATGAATTTCAACTGAGTTATCAGTACTATTTCCATTCTGAACAATATGAGCTAGCTTATCATGTATTATAGTGAGTTGGGTCTGAATATTACCAAAGGTGTTCCTATTCCACTCACTTAACACATGCTTAACATTTTTAAGAGACCTAGTTAATCTAAAAGCATGAGAGCCATTACTACCTGGATTCCAATTATTTTGGATTAAAGATTTACAGTGTGATTCATGACTCGTTACTATTGTAACTAATGAGAAAATAGATATTATCATGTTGTTAGATTTATCGCACATTCTTAGAAATATTACTAGTGATTCTTGGAGTGTCTCTTCTTCATCTAAACAGCATAAGTTTGATTGATTGATCGATCTCAATAAACAACTGAAAAGGTGGAAAAAAAAATCTCCAATTTACCATGGTTGTCGACAACTTTCTCCAATTTAACTAGAATGACATATACTGGCTAAATCAGATTTTCTTTTTATTTGTTAATAAATAAATTATTAGGCTATCTTATTAAGTAGGGCATTGTAACTTTTTGAACAGGCATTGCATCCGTAAACTATCTAGAAATGAGCAGTCCTATCCCATGCAGCTGCGTGGGACAGCTTAATAAGCAAACAACCTGCTAGCCCTTGGATCCTAATGCATCCTTGTTTATTGCCGTCGATGATGAACAGTAGATTTATTTGCAAATAAGCCCTTTACTTAATATAATAATAACAGCCCTTATAGATTTTGATATTTCTTTTACAAGGACATTTTTCATTAAGAAAAATAGAACTTTTTGCATGTTTTCCTAGGGCATTTGCCATGAGTCCATGACTGCCTTCTCAAATTCTTGCGTCTTCTCGGTGACTCCATCACCTTTACCACCAAAGAAGAAACAGTCTCAATATTAGCATTGTTTTTATATCAGCTAATAGATTTCCTTTCCATATATAATCAAAAAAGCCAAACCCATGAATCCATGATCCACAGTGATACCTTTCGTTCTAATCAAAATATTGCCGAACATGATCCTGAACATACAAAATCAGCTAAAAGATCCTATTATGGTTTTGGTCTAAAAATCAAAATTCAAACTAAGGGTCTTGGAGTTTGACCGTTTTAAGTGAAACCTATATTTAATATGAATGATTAATTGGGGATAAAAAAATTAATTGGGGATATGTGCCGCCATAGTTTTCAATGAAAACCGGCATGGTCGATGGACTGTCGGCATTGAAAAACCATGCCGACAGCTACAGTAAAATATCCTCCAATTAATTTTTATATCCCGAATTAATCATCCTTCAATATGAGTGCAATTTCATTAAAAGATTGAGATTATGGAAAATATTATCTGCAACTTTAGATCAGAAGATGGGACTTGGGAGTAATTGTAAAAGAGGAAAGAGAATGAGAGGAGAAAAAGAGATGGTGATTTTGGGAAAATAAAACTTAGAGTTTGGTGACAATAGTACTAGTCGTGGTTGTGAGAGTGAATCCATGATGATCTGGAGGAAGTTTTGTAGGACATTGTGAAATTGATTCTTAAATTCGTATGATTCACAGAAAGTGTTGGACCTACTAAATGGAGTAAATAATAAAGAAAAATAAATAGGGAGGATGTATAAAAAATATTTTTGTTGACACATGTCTTTGTTTTGATGGGATCAGTCAAAATTTTATAAAAAATCTTGCACATCCAACGGCTAGCAGGGTGCTTGCTTATTAGGCTGTCCCGCGCAGCTGCTTGGGACAGCACTGCTCTCTAGAAATTAGTCCTTCTAGAAGCCAAGGTTCCGTATAGAGCTGGCAAACGGGCGGGTCGGGGCTGGCTTGTTACCAACCCGCGGGTTACGATTTAAAACGGGCCCAAGCTTGCGGGTTGATTTTCTTCACGGGTTGTCATTTCTTCAACCCGCGCTCGTACCGGGTAAAGCTTGCGGGCTTACGGGTTAGCCCGACTTTTTTTAATTAAAAATAAAATCAACAATTAATACATTATTTTCTTTCAATTAATACAACTAATTAACTTAATTTATGACAAATTTACAAAATAACACACATAGAGGTTAAATTTACAAGTATCAAACACACAGAAGTTGGCTCTGGCAGTTGATACTTCTGCTGGTACTTTAGGCTGAGGTAGTGACTAGTGAGGCTCATCTGCCGCCTTAAAAGAGCTAATATAGGATCCTCGGCGTGACTAGGCCTAGCTCTTCTAATCCTTGCTGAGCTGCTCAATCTTATTGAATCCTCTCTATTCACCCGACCGCATTCACATTAAAGACAAGGCGATGGGGACGGATACACAACTAAACTTGGACTCCAAAGTCTTGTTTCTCGCAAAGTCTGCTGCTGCATTCTTTAATCATCACCAGAAAGTGTAACCATCATAAAACACCACCCATGCATTATTTCCATTTAATAGAAAGTGTAAACATCCTTGAGCAGGAGAATATATTACAAGAGAAGTGAGAAAACAGAAGAGATTACATAATAAATAAGATAGTTTCTCGTTCACAATGACCACAAAGATTAGTACTTGGTTCAAAGAAAATCTCCAAGCAAATCTGTAAATATCATAAAATCTAAATCAATTAAGAAAAACCTACACTTGATTTGATCAATTTAGCATTTAGAATCAAGAAATTTCCACTTACAACACAAGATAAATAAATTAAAAAAAAAATCGATTATTAAAACTGATTCAATTAAGAAAATCTCTATTCAATTTAAACAAATCAATACATTTTCCAGCAAATCTCTATTCCTTTAAATACTCAAATTAAAACACCATTTCAAACTAAACCCCCAAATTTTAATCGTTGTTGTTAAAAGAATTGAAGAAATTGGCTTGAATCTCAATCCTAAAACACCACAGATGCCCTTTCGGTTCACAACTTCTTCATCTTCTTTTTACTTAATTAAATTCAATAACACCATTACTAACACCAACTGAATCTTTCCCCTCAACTCTCTCTCTCGTTATCATCTCTAATTCCACCGGCCGAATAACGTTGTTACGCAGAAGAAGAAGAAGAGGAGGAGGCAAGGAGCAGAAGAAAAAAAGAGAGAAGGAAAGAGAATGACGTCTCTTAATAGGTTTTGCATTTTATACCATAATCGTATGGATATGATTAACCCTAGATAATCTGACGGTCAGGACTAAATAATATAAAGTATTAATTAGATATTGTTGACGGGTTGACGGGTTGACCCGCGGGTTTTACAATCCGGGCCGGGTTAACCCGTTTTCCTACGAGCCACCATTTCTCCAACCCTAACCCGGCTTGTTTAGAACCAAGCCAAGCCGGGACGGGTATTTCACGGGACGGGCCGGGCCAACCCGCGGGTTTTCAGCTTGTTTGCCAGCTCTAGTTCCGTACGAAGAGGGAAGATTCGTTACATGATTGTTCTTGTTCTCACACCAGTTATCTCACAATTTCGCATTCTTGGCAGCTGATATTTTATAAAATATAAATGATAATGAATTTAAATTTGACTTTTTGTTAATATTTTTTCTTACAGTAATCTATACTCCCATATAGAAATAAAAATATAAAATGAATATGGAGCTATCACAGCTCATTATCTACTGTTTTTCCATTTGTATTGTTAATTTCAACAAGAGAAAATGGGTCATTTGTCCAAAAAAAATTAAAACACGGTTCAAATGGACGAGTTAAAAAAAGTACGGGTGAAATAGCCAAAAAAAAATAGCAAGGATGAAACTGGATTCATCCCGGCTTATACTTAAAAAATAGCAAGGATGAAACTGGATGCATCCTATGTAAAATAAAAATAAGAAAAAAATATTTGAAAATGGACAGGGATGAAACTGGTTTACATCCGCCTATTTTTAAATTTTTGTCCATTTAAACAGTATCTTTTTAATTTTTGGCTATTTAAACAGTATCAAAACCTAGGTGTCTTTTTCACCCAGGAATTGTTGATTTTGGTCTTTTTGACCAATTTTGTGTTTCAACAATTAGTTTTCTGATGGAATAAATGGTGGTGTTATGTATCTCGGATTTTCTTCGTGTTCCATATGATCGTACAACATTGTAAGAAGAATACAACGCCAGACACTTATCATTTATTTTATGTTTTTTATAAAACAAATAAGAGGGAGGATCCATGGACACTCTTAGATGGACAAGGTCGGACAAGATTTACGTCATTTTCTCCGCAAAACTCAAACGATAATGAATTTAAGTCTAATATTTTGATGGCATATTCTTATTATAAGAATTTACATTCCTACAATAAATGAGCACAATTCGAGATGTATAAAACCACCATCTACCCCTTTGAATATCATCCGTTCAATATTAACGGTTGAAATTAAGATCTATAGATGGTCAGGTTTGCTATCTCGAATTGCATTCAGTTTTGGTAGGAATATAAAGCCTTATAATATGAACATATAATTAAAATATTAGACCTAAATTCATTGTCGTTTGAGTTTGCCGGAGAAAATGGCACAAATTTCGTCCGACCTTGTCCATCTAAGAGTGTCCATGGATCCTCCCTCAACAAATAAATGATGCGAAAATGTGAGACGAGATGCCAATAACTATTACCAATGGGTCTTCCCTCACGTATGAATGCTACTAAACACCTCATGGCAGGAGAGCGTGAATCACATTCCTTTCTCCTTTAGCAAACAATCGTGCATCAGCGTACGTAAAAACGTGCAGTTTTAAATTAGAAAAAGCACCCCAGCGCTTTCAGTTTTCAATCTACAAAAGTCATTTCCATTTTTCCTAATAATTTTTAAATTATAACTTCACTTTAGTGTAAGTAAGTATACTGCGTATATACCCTTGGATAACAGCAGTTTCACTGCTGACTTCACATTCTCTTTCTTCTTGTTGTTGTGTCACATTCCTCGGTGCTGATTTTGTCAAAAGTATATGCCTGCCTAATGGTGGTTAAACAAAAGTCTTGTTCATCTAGTTATCTTTCCTTCCTTGTGTCTAAGCATTTCACTACACACTTTTACCCCAAGGTTTGGCATATGTTGGTATACTCATACGGTGGAGTGTATTTTTGGTGGATTCGGCTGAACCAATTCTCTCGACCATCCTAAGTCAAACACTATAATTAATGTGGAAATTAAATATATAGCCATACTTCTCACCAGCTTCATAAATACTTTTATCCATCAGTAATAATACCTCTCCATTAAAAAAATATTAAAATCCCAAAATCAGATATTACCGATATACCCCTCCTTCAATAACATAACAGACATTCACGAATCAATTTGGCAGAGGCAAAACGCTAACCAACATCTTGATTACATAATTCATAGACCTTCTCTCATCTTAAAATAATTGATCCTTTCGATGTCAGTATAATACAAATAATAAAATCACTGGATGATGATTTTATTTGAGACCGAAACTTGTTAACACCAAAAAATTTATGGGTAATTTTTCTTTTTGATTTTACATCTATTTATTTTTAATTATAAATTCAAAGTAAATGGAGATTCTTTTAGGAAACTATAATATATTTCCAAAGTAATCATTTTTTTTTTAAGAACGGTGTTGTAAATTACTATGTGAAATATAATTACTTGAAAGACAAATATCATTAAAACATGTGTTCTAGGGAGTACTAACGTCCCCACATTGAGGTAATTTGCCTTATAAGAGGCTATCAGGGTAATTCATATGGTGATTTGCAAAATATAAAATTTGGTTCGTCAGGTGGATAGGCAAACGAGCTTTTCTACTATGGGCAATGAATTTGGCGATTGAAGAAGAAGTGCGTGGTGGAAGGTAGGACACGGTTGACTATGGAATGCTTTCCGCTTTTGTTCAAAGATATCAACAAATGACACGAAGCGTCCAAAATGTTGTTGTTCATTCTTACTACAATTTTACTGAGCTTGGAGATCCTAAGATACAAGCTATTCTTGATTATTCACTCTGAAGAGTTGTTTTTTCACCCCGGAAATAAACATAGGTGTTTGGTATTTGTGAAAAAAGTTATTTTTCCAGTTAGATAGAACTTTTGTAAGGACGATTAACCCCCAAAGCAGACGCAAGTCTCTGGATAAGATTTTGATAGGTTGCGACAGACGCCATAGAAGAGGTTTGAATTAAAAGTTCAAATGAATATTAGTGAAATACAGTATCTCCAGCAATTGGTATTCACAACATGCACATTTGGGGATTTGATTGTCTGAGATTAGCTAATATGGGTCATCATAAGTTTATCATTCCTAGCCAACCGCCTAAAGAAGAACCATGCTTTATGACCTACCCCAAAGATGGAAGTTCTTCATCATCTTCATCAAATACGCCTAAAGTACGTACGGAGTTTCCAAGTATAACTTCACAAGGCGAGCCAACCACGATCCCAATAGTTTCGACAGCTATGGAACGTACTTATCCTTATTACAATGTGGATACCCGAAGATCAATCGAAAACAAAGCTTAACAATTTGTATTGGTTAAATCAACAAATAACGGCTTTGCACTTGCAGACGGTTTGGAAATTGATGACGGATACCACGTCTGGATTGAGTTCATCTGTAAATCTTGATAGTCGTGAAAATTCTGACAGTACTTCTAGGAACTATTCATCATGGCACGAGAATATGAGAGATATACAAGTGCCAGACACTACTCCACAAAAACTGTGCCTATCTCCAAACATCAAGTAATTCAACCAGATCCAAGACGCTTTTTGGCAAAGATCATTTACGGCTCGGAACCAGAACAAAGCTTATCATCCCACTGCACCACACACAACCTCTTCTCCGTTTGTAGCAACAACTATTTCTGATTTATAACCACCCAAATTATGCTTTTCAACAAGAGATGAAGGTCAATTCTCAACTTTGTTGGAAGCTAGGAATATTTAGGGCCTTGGAACTAGGGTTGCCAACGGATAATATCCGTCGGATATTTAGAAATCCATATCCGATAGGTTAAGCGCTATCGGATATTTATCCGATAATATCCGGTTCTGAAAAAAAATGTTAAAAACCCTGTAAAACATGTTCATAATTGAAATTTAAGTTTAATTTCTCAAACATATCATATCGGATATCGGATATCGGATATTTTTCCTTACTTATAAATAAGTCCCTTTTCTATCGGATATTAACAATTCGGATAGAGCCTAATCCGATTCCGATATATTAAGGAGGAAATATCCGATAAAACGGATAAAATCCTATAAGATCTCGAATAATCGGAAACGGATTCCGGATATCGCATAGATATTGACAGGCCTACTTGGAATATGGAATCAAGATGAAGAAGACAATGCTGAACGACATTCGAAAACTTATAACTTTTATTTTTGCTACTAATGTAATTCTAACTTTAATTAGTGATAAGTAATACTTTTTAACTTTCGAAACCGAATACTACCCTTTTCCATATTTTTCATTCCTCCATAGATCTCCTTACCAACTCAACATCAACTTTAGCTATCACTTTAAATCAATTGGCTTGCATGGTTAAAGCTACAAATTCACTTACTTTTTTGCTAATTTTCTCAAAACAAGATTTCAGCTCACATATAACACGACGACTTGGTCTACATGTGTCACTGCAGAATTTTTTCGTAAATACTCTTCCTGAAATTCACACTTGGTGTTTGTGCTCAGCAAACTGAGTTTGTAACACATAGTTTCTGTAAATAACAAAATCTTGTTCTTGAGTATATTGAAGTCGACGAACTAACAAGGGTCGAGACATATTTCAACAAATTATAATAAATTCAAGGACAGTCATTGGATCTATCCATTGGATGGTTCTGTTGAGTGGCAGAATGTTGGCCGCGTAGCTGAAGATTAAACGCCCGTGATTAAAGAGACAATAAAATGCTCATACTTGGTAAATTAGTCGTGCTTGGCGATTAAATTAAACAATCATATCTTTCACGAGGTCGCAGCTAAATGAACAAAAACTAATAATAAAATGCCGTTCAATAAGAATTTTGGAGTTGGTAACTTCATGGTACTATTTTTTTCCTGGTCGGTTTTTCGTGGCATTGTCAGCTACGTTCACTCCATTAATTCATTGATTCTTTAGACTCGCAAGTTCTTGCCAAACATAGTACTACTTCCGTTTCACCTAGTTCCCCTCCCAAAGAAAAGTAAGCGATTCTAAATTTATGTTTTTCACTATTTGAAAACCATTTTAAAGACTTACATGCACTAAATTGCTTGTAGTCGATGTTATAAGTTTTTAACCGGAGGATGCACATCCACCTTATTTACACCCAATAAACTCATGAGAGAGGATCCTCTCACACTTTTATTTTCACATTATTCCACACTTTGGACGTCATTTTTGTGAATAAAAACCAAGCGGTGACGTATTTGAAACTAATATTTCGGGGATATATTCCTCTTACACAGCTCTATGTTCCTACAAAAATGAGCGTATTCCGAAACATATAGCACCACCATATACTACTTTGAAAATGAGCTGTTGAAATCAACGAATTTTTAACCGTTGAAATTAAGATTGGTAGATGGTGGTGTCATATGTTTCGGAATGCGCTCATTTTCGGTAGGTACGTAGGGCTTTATAAAAATATCACATCCCCAAAATATTAGCTTCAAATCTGATACCTACTGATTTTATTATAGGTGCTTAAAGTGTGAGATAGTATAATATTAGCTTCAAATCCATTAAAGCTTGCTGCTCGAATCTAGTCCATTTAAGGCTACATATGAGCAGGTTTCTTTATTTTTTCTAGTTTTCATAGATAGTTAGTAGTCTTGGATAAATTTATTTAAGTTTTTATTTCAATCTCCATTGCTTTTTGGAGATTTTTATGGTGTTCTTGGGGGTGTGCTGCCCTCTTTGTTTATGTCTTCTCCTTTATGGAGATTCTTTGTGCTCTCTCATGGAGTTTCTTTGTGATCTCAATGGAGATTTTATATGGAAGTTCAAGTGTGAAAATCAAGATTCAAGACTTTGGGCATATGAATTCTCATTATCCAAATAGGCCAAAACAAGGAGAGAGAGAATGAGAACTGGAGTGGAGGCGATTTTAGGGCGATTTTCTAGGTTTGCAATACTCAAAATTTTCTCATGGTGGGAGGGAATCAATCTATACCTCTAGCAATCGAGGCTTCAAATCCAGTTGATAGTGATGCTTCCTTATCGATCTTTCAAAAGGGTAGCTTGAATTTGGAAGATTTCCAAATTCTGCAAGGTTCTTCGTCATCAAAAAGGGATATGGTAACTGGTAACTCAGGTACAAATCATCAATACCTCAAAAATTTGTTTATTGGTAGTGAGAATAGTAATGGGTTGAATGCAAACAATAGCTCTTTTTCGAATTCCTCCTTGAATTGTGTAATTGAAAATGAGCTTTTAAACCTTAATTCTTCGATTGGTAATGGGGATATTTCCGATGCATTTTCAAACCATATTTATCCTTTGCCTATAGTGGTTTCTCCTCAACCCTCTATGATTTTCATCCCTCCAGATAAGCTTAACGGGAAACTATTGGTTGCTGCTCAATCGGAGAACTTTTCATAAGGTATCAAGGAATGTAAAGATTTAGTAGTTGGTTTTTTCATTGGGAATAGAGCATCATTTGCAGATTTACAAGTTGCCGTAACCAAGCTTTGGAAGCTCAAGAAAGAGGTAAGTGTTAAACTTCATGGAGACTGTGCTTTCATATTCAAATTTGCAGACGATGAAGATCGATTGAAAGTGCTAGAAAATAGTTCTTTTTACATCTCAAACCAGTTGTTTTCCTTAAGACCTTGGTCTTACCTTCTTGAAAAATCAGTCTCTGACATTAGGTCAGTTCCAATATGGGTGCAAATTTATGGGGTTCCATTGCATATGTGGAACAACAAAGGGTTGAGTTTGATTTCTAGTTATATTGGTAAACCACTTCTAGACGAAGAATGTACTCTCAAGCAAACTAGACTAGCTTATGCTAGAATATGCATTGAAATTTATTTTGATTTTGCTTACCCAATTTCTATACCATTGTTAATTGATGGAAAGATAGTTATGGATCTCCCTGTGGAATACCAATGGAAACCTCAAAAGTGTGGGGAGTGCAAGGTCTTCGGGCATGTAGCTAAGAATTGCGCTAGAAAAGGGAATACTAGATGGACTACTAAAACCAGGAAAGCTCAATTGAGATAGTGTATAAGGGTGGTAAATGGTGGCAGTAACAGCTTTGTCCAGTGAACAAACACAAGTAAAACAAATACTAAAGCTCAGGTAGAGGCTCCCAAAAGTACAGAAAATCAAGAGATTGTTTTTAGTGGAAAGGATATGCCAGAAGCAGTGTTGAAAGAATCATAGATTGCGATAATCGTGAAAGGTTTAACAAGTCAGGGGATATGAATATGAAATGTTTAACAAGTCAGATTCTTATTTCTAGTGCAGGGGGTGATTTGTCTGCAAGGGATGCAGTTTCGGGTCAGAATGTTGGTGGAGCATTCAGTGGTGCACTTATAGAGCAAATGAAGTGACTGCTCATGTGGAAGTCAATGGTCCTAATGTTGGTGCTATTGAAATTGCAAAAGCAGATTCAAGGAAAGAAATTTCAACCCCAACTTCTGTCGGTTTGGATGTGAATAAGAATGCTACTTCAGATTACACTCAAAGTGATTGGATTGAAGTAAAAAGGGAAGAAAAACTCAAACAAAAAGGGATCCCCTAAAAAGAATCCCTTTATGGTATATAGTGACTTCACTTCAGAAAATAGATTTCCTATCAATAAAATCAAGGAGATGTCTCGAAAGAATATTGAAAATAACAATCCAGTGTCATGAAGTAAGGAGAAAAGAGTGGCCACCATTGCGGCAGGAGCTAAGGTTCACCGTCCTCGTAAATCGATTAGCTCTCCGCATTTAGCTAAAAACATGGAAAAAAGGGTTATTCTAGAAGATGGTTCTGAAGAAGAAGAGTTCTCTGATGGAGATTGTGCGAGGTTAAATAGATATGCTTCTGTCAAAGATAAAGCTCTTAAAAGGACTCAACGAGAATTGGTAAGACTAAAATGTGAAAGTATGAAGGGCATCAGTCAGGAAAGCTTGGGGAGAGGTCAAAGATCACAATCCAAAAAGATTTAGCTTGTGGGTTTTATGTCTGCAGACGTTTCTTTTGTTTCTCTTTTTGTGGTGTTGCTGCTGGTCAGCTAGTTTGATTTGCTTAACTAGTTTAGGGAGTAGATTGTCTGTCTCTTAGTTGATTGTTTGTGTTTGTGTTGTGGCTTTGTGGTGTTGTTGACAACTTGTACTGGTGTAGACTCGTCAATCTACTACCAGATTGTATCGCTTCGGCGTCCTCCACCTTTTTTTTTTCCTTTCATCAATAAAATTTTAACCTTTTACGTCAAAAAAAAAAAAGGACTTTGGGCATATTACTCTCATATTTTTATGAGAAGATCTCTTTCAAAATGGTTGGATTATAATCCCAAAACCATTTTCTCAATCTTAGGATTGTTTGGTACTCTTGTTGGTAGTTTGTTAATTCTCTTCACAAATTACTCTTTGTTAGTACCTTTAAATTGTAATTCGATCTTTGATCATGATGTACTTGGAATACATGTAATCTCTATTTTGTCATGAATGAAATTCTTGAAAAAAAAAAAAAGGGTGTGAAGGGATCCTCACTCTAAACCCACACCAATATTTTTTTTAATTATGTTTTTCCTTTTCGTTTTTGTGATGTTCATGCTTTTCCTGTCTGCAACTAAATTTTCCATCAGTTTATATGTTTGATGAATGTGGCTGAGTAATATGCCCTTGTATAATTGCGGCATATCTTCTTACATTATTGTACCAATACGGTTATCTATCTATTGTATTGTACCGGTACAGTAGATAGATAAACATTCTGAAAAACTTTCTCTCTCTCTTCTTCTTCTCCTCTCTCCCAGGCGACTTCCGGCGACCAAAACCCAAACTCCGACAACCTCTAACTGCTCAGATCTACTCCTTTTACCCACCTTTTCCTTTTAGTTTTAGCAAGTTATTTCATAGATTAGCTAAGTTTTTAATGTTTTTTAGGTTTAGTTTTGGGATCTATTCCCCCTTGCCGGCAAGTTGTCTCCATCTTCATGGTGGTTCTTTTTATGCTTTTATAGCATCTTTTATCGACTTTCATGGTCGTTCTTTGTTAATGTTCACAGGGTTCAAGATCATCGGTGACGAACTCCAGCGGCCGGAATCTTCATCGGGAAATTCAAGACTCAAAGCAAATCACTCCTATTTTTGAGTATCTCTTTCTCCAAAAGAAAATCAACAAAAATGGTGGACTTGTGATCCGAAAACCATTTCTTCTCCGATTCAATCGATTCTTACATACACTTTTCTAGTCTTTTTCCGGTGTTCTTTCTCTTTTCTTACTAGAATACTTGGTTGTGTACTAGTATTGTATGGTATTTCTCTATCACTCTATCTTGATGTCTTTAAACTCATTGTAAAAATTAACATTGAATTATTAATGAAGAGTTTATCTTTTATGAAAAAAAAAAAAAGGTCGGTTAACAATAACAGAAAGAAGAACTGTTAGATATCATGTATACTCACCATGTGATTGGTTATGCGGCGTATGCTGATAGAGAATTTATAGACTGCTAGTTGGTATTTGCTGGATGGTGAGATTTGTAGACCCCACTTATCACCGTCTACGACCCCAACTCAAGCAACCATCCTCCACGTGATTGGGTCTCAGACAACATCATTCAAGAGAACGTCGTAACCACTATTCCGAACAGTCATTTTCCACGTCATTAGTAACAGACTCTTTAACGAATCCTCCGTTCATCTTGCGCCAAAATTCTGCTTTCCCGGTCTTTTTATGCGTATTCTTTTTAAGGGGCGGAACTACGGCCAGGCTTATGGCTTAAGCCACCCTCAAACAATTTTTTTTCATTATATTAGGCTTAATGTTTAGCCCATTTTAGCTTAAATCCAATAGAATCAATGGTCAAGCCAAGGTAAATATATCCAAGCATACATAAAACATTTTTGAAGCATTCCCTAGATTCAATTCCTAGTTCCGCGATCACCGGGTGCGATCGTCCAAAAATTTTACCACTGTATTACAACATCATCGGCTTGTTGCGGATCATTTAGCAACAAAATCTAATAGACTGAGATTATACCGAGTCGCTTTGTAACAGAAACGGGTTTGACTTTCAGCTGTAAGCGTATACGTGTTTGCTCGTCTCAGCAGGTACTATGAGATTCTCAAGTCTCCTATCTTGCTATAGACATACTTTTCTTGGTGTGCAAATTTGCATTTTTCAATGAAACACTAATTATTGGTTTACGCTATAGAAATGTCGTAATTTGTAATATTTCAATTTTCAAAGTTCATTTGTGGGATAACCCAGATTGCGTGTGATGCCTTTGATCTTATCTGATTTTTTCAATCTTCTCGAAACCAAAAAAAAATAATGTAGTTGAGGCTTCAAAATTAGAAAAATAACCCTACTATTGTGGTGGGATATGAATATTTAATACTGTCCCTTGTTGATATTCAAGCTTAACCTTTCCCCACATCTTGGGAATATACCACATTTTGATATATTTATATGCTACGGCCTATGGATATGATCTAAACAAAATAAAATAAAATAAAATAAAATAAAAAATAAATAAATGATCTAAACCAAATTAATTTCTTTGATTAAGAATTTCATTTGTATAATAAATAATTTCCCTGCTCTCACTTTTTTATACTTTGTTCTTCAAAATTTTGGTTATCTTTGTAAATATTTTGAGTATGACACTTGGAATCTTTTTTGTAATGATGAGGCCTCCGGCGGCCTTATACAGTTGAGAAAATGGGTCATTTGTCCAAAAAAATTTAAAACACGGTTCAAATGGACAAGTAAAAAAAAGTAAATGAAATAGCCAAAAAAAATAACAAGGATGAAACCTGATTCATCTCTTATTATACTTAAAAAATAGCAAGGATGAAACTAGATGCATCCCATTTAAAATAAAAATAAGAAAAAAATATTTGAAAATGGACGGGATGAAACCTGGATTTCATCCTCGCCTTTTTTAAATTTTTGTCCATTTAAACAGTATCTTTTTAATTTTTGGCTATTTAAACAATATCAAAACCTAAGTGTCTTTTTCACCCAGGAATTGTTGATTTTGGTCTTTTTAACCAATTTTGTGTATACAGTTTTAATGTGGCGTATTGAGTGCAACCAATACTTAGGTTTTGTAGCCAATTGACTTTGGATTTCCTTCTACATTAACCAAATCGATAGCTTATCGATTTGGTTGAAAGAGTCTCGCCAAAAATAGAGAGACCAATATTCATTTTCTTGATTAATAAAATCGAACCGATAGCTTATGAATCCCCGAAAGAGTGTCATCTGTTGACACATCTCGATCCCGAGGCTGCCAATATTTCATTCTTTTCATCTGCAAATTGTGGAGTAGTTGGCCATGTGCATTCGTTTTTGACTCTGTAAAAGTTCCACAATTTACCAACTAAAAACGTACGTCGAATATAAACAGAACAGGGCTCGGAATGCCTAACGTAAGAGTCTAACTTGAATACATCTTAGGTTTTACGCGTACGGTTTAAAAACATAACATAATATATCCAATCAGAACATGTGGGTTTTTTTCTTCCATTCCAACTCTTACCAATTACACGTATTTATATATTAAATAAAATAAAATAAAATAAAATAGTCCAAGAAGTAAGTTGTTGTTTCGTGTAGGGTGACTCCATATATTTTTCAAGGACATCGTATAAAAGGGAGAGAGGGTGGGATACAATACAAGGAGTAGAACTAGAAGTAGAAGAACATCATCAGCATAATTAAATTTCTTCATATAAAAAAGCAGTTTCGTCGGTTTCACAAAACAGATAAAGAGTTGCAAATATAGATAGATTTGAGATATAAATATAGATTTTTGTGAGAATTACTAAAAACATACAGTTGAGAGATAGAGATTTAAAGAAACAGATAAAGAAGAAAAAAACAGAGGATAATTAATACAGTTTTATTATTGTTAGAGAGACAGAGAAAGAAAACAGAGGAAGAAGAGAGTATTTTTTTTTGATGGTGAAAGAAGTGGAGAAATTGGGAATGCGACTAGGAAAATACGAGCTTGGTAAAACACTTGGTGAAGGAAATTTTGCCAAAGTTAAATACGCTCAGAATCTTGAATCTGGGCAGATTTTTGCAGTCAAGATTTTAGAGAAGAAGAAGATCATTAATCTCAAAGTTAACGATCAGGTACAGAGTTTGTTTTATTTTTCCAATATCTGGGTTTTTAATCAAAAATCATTTCTGGGTTCGTTTCAAGATTATCTCTGTTTGTTTATTTTGATTTATTTTCTTTTTGTTCAGATTAAGAATGAGATTGGAACATTGAAACTCTTGAAGCATCCAAATGTTGTCAGATTACATGAAGTAAGTTTCAGATTCTTTTCTTCATCTGCAAAATCTTTGTTAACTTCGTCCCTTGGTTTTCTCAGCAAAATTTCCTGAATCTATAACTGAAGTTTCTAAATTTAGTCCTGAAATTATCAAACAATGGGGGCTGTATTAGATAGATTTTCCAGGCAGTGTTGTTTAATTAAGAAACCATGAAGAACAGAGCCTTAATCAAACTCAAAAATTTAAAAGGTGGTAGGGATTACAGGTGAACTAAAATATAGACGCAATGTAATTCAATTGTTTTTTGTTTTCTTTGGTGGGATGAATTTAAGGTTGAGATCTGGAAAAAGAGACACCAGAGATAAAATGGGCTAAAATAGTGTGCCAAAATTAATTTGGGTTTTAGATAATAAGTAACGAAGAAGTAATAACCATCAAACTTCACTGTATGGAGTAATCAATTCTCGCCATGAAGAATTGACATTTAGGGATCTGCTTAAGGATTATCCACATCTTTTGGGAGTAAATCTGTATTAGCCAAAAAAAGGATACGAATTCATTTCAGAATCTTCTATTTTGTTTCTGTGATGCTGTTAACACGATCTCGGGAGAATTTTGGTTAACAAGATGCTGATATTTTAGTAATGGAGAAGAAAGAAGTATGGATGAAACAGAAAAGGAAGAAGAACTTTTCTGAAACAAGAGAAGCGAAAAATAAGAACTTATTACAACAACTGACTTTGTTTTCAGAGAAAAGCTGGCCACAAGTTAAAATGCGTAGAATAAGTATTTTTAGGGGTGTGGAATAAATATTTTGTCCACCTTCCGTGGAACAAGAGGCTATATTTTATACCCACTTCATACCTATAACTGGATGAAAATTCAATTTCATATCACCCACTAGATATACTGTTTTGCTTTCTTCACCAAATTTTATATAAACCATTCAAAACGGTGAAGCAACAATCATAGATAAGGTTAGGGTTCCCTGGGGTTACAATGATTTGACACTATGAGCCATTTGGCCTCTTTACTCACACACAAGAGTCTATTTAGCACTGTTGACAAGGTATGGCCATATTAAATGGGGTTTGTCTCTCTTTTGGACATATCCTTACAAATCAGTCACCAAAATGATTGGAGTATGGAGTTTGTATATTCAATTTTAACTCGATAATTGTAAAGTTTATTGGTCCTACTTTAAATGTCTAGTAGCGGCAGTTTTCCTCATGGATGGTTACACTTACAAGCTACAACTAACTTCATGTATGGGAGGGAGACCTTGCATATTCAATTTCCTATCTACTTGTCAGTCCCACTTAAGGCATTCAAGTATACAACAATTTTTGGCATAGGGAGCACCTCTTGTTTTTTTTTTCCCTAGTCTATTTTGGTATTATCACTGGGACTACAGTGGCCCGCTAAATGAATGATCTTTAGATTTTTGCCTCGTTTTTTTTTCTAAGTTTCTATAGTTTCACTTGAATGCCCATATCTAGATTTTGATTGTTGAGAAATCAATTTCTTGTAATGGTAATTAGTAGTAGTAATATCTATTTAACTTCTTCTAATCAATTGGTGAACTGCAGGTCTTAGCAAGTAAGACAAAGATATACATGGTTCTTGAGTATGTAGGAGGAGGTGAATTGTTTGACAGAATTGTAAGTAATTTCTGTCACCCTAGCTTTAGTGGTAAATAAATTTTACTGATTAACCCTTCGGTAAAAAATCATTTCTACCTTTCGAAGGGTTACTAATAAGCGTGTAAATATATTTTTTTCTCGTATAGGCAACAAAAGGGAGGGTTTCGGAAGCTGTTGGTCGAAAGCTCTTCCAACAGTTGATTGATGGTGTGAGTTACTGTCATAGTAAAGGTGTTTACCATAGAGATCTCAAGGTAATTTGATTTACCAAAATTCTCAATTTACCTTTTGGAGTAATATATCTTAGTCCCAGTTGAAGTAAGGATGCATGTATTCACTTGGGCTTCTTGTTTCCTATTACAGTTGGAGAATGTTCTTGTTGATGCAAAAGGAAACGTAAAGATAACAGATTTTGGTTTAAGTGCTTTACCTAAACATTTCCGGGTACATAATAAAATCCCGCTCAACCCTTTATTATATAACACACTGGTTAACGGTTATATTTTGTTTATATTACATTTTGGACGTGTTTGACATTGTTTACTATTACCTCCATTTTCAGGAAGATGGACTATTGCATACAACCTGTGGAAGTCCCAATTATGTTGCTCCAGAGGTAACAACATGAAAACTTTGAGCTACTTGCTTCCGTCTATGCTATGCTTGATTACTTAATTTGTTAGGCTTCTTTTCTTAATTTGTGAACATATCTTTCAGATTCTTGCTAATAGAGGATATGATGGTGCAACATCCGATGTGTGGTCATGTGGTGTCATTTTATATGTTACTCTTTGCGGGTATCTCCCTTTTGACGATCGAAATCTGGCAGTTCTATATCAGAAGGTATTGAATTATATTCTGTACAATGATAGCTCTCACTCAATATATGCTATTATCTAATGAAATCAGCTAACATCCATATGAATCCTGTTAATGTTTCAGATATTCAAAGGGGAAACTCAAATGCCCAAATGGCTTTCAGATGGAGCAAAAAGCTTACTAAGAAGAATTCTAGATCCTAATCCAATTACCCGAATAACAATTGCTGAGATCAAAGAACATGAATGGTTTATACAAGACCACATTCCTGCTATTCCCTTGGATGAAGAAGAAAATATTAACATCGATGCTGAGGCCTTCTCAATAAAAGAAGCGGTACGGATTTGTCTATCATATAATAGTCTAGTATCTTTTCTCGAGTGCATTTTTTGTTGGCTTCTTTTCTTAATTTAGTTATAATGTCAAACTGATTGGTTTCCCTTTCAATTGAAGCAAATGGACAAGGATAAACAGTCAGGTTCACCAACCCAAATGAATGCCTTTCAGTTAATCGGAATGTCTTCATGCTTGGATCTTTCGGGCTTTTTTGAGAAAGAGGTATGACATCCGACTTTTCATGCCTCTCTTATGGACTATGCATGAGCATGTCCAAGTGGCACTAAGAAGCAAAATTGACATGGCATTTTCATATGATTTACAGGATGCTTCGGAGAGGAAGATTAGGTTCACTTCCAATTATGGCTCCAAAGATCTACTAGAAAAAATCGAGGATATTGTAACGAAAATGGGATTTCAAGTACAGAAAAGAAATGGAAAGGTAACTTCATCATAACTTACATGTTTTCAACATTACAAAATATTTCAATGGACAGTGAAATAATTTGCTAGTGAATATCCTTATGCAGTTAAAAGTGTCGCAAGAACATAAAGGCCAGAAGAACCATACTAGCCTTTCCGTGGCAGCAGAGGTACGTAGATTATCTGTCATCTGAATTTTTTTTACAAGAAAGATATTTTGAGATTCTAATTTTGTAATAACTTTGTCTTTACAGATGTTTGAGATCAGTCCATCTCTTCATGTCGTAGAATTAAGTAAATCGCATGGAGATTCGTCATTATACAGACAGGTATTGACATTGTTACTTTGTTATAGTAGTGCTTAAATTCTCAGAATTTGGAGTTAGTAATAAAATTAGTAGAACATTATATCCTTAATATTTAACAATCATGATGATGGTGATGCAGATGTGCACAAAACTATCGAATGATCTCGGAATTGCTGAAAGCAAAACCCAGCTTATGTCCCAAGACGTATTGAAAAGCTAGGGGTTGTTCAGATTAAGATCATTGTAGGCAGGAATATGTGTATAGATTTATATGTTAGTTTTTATACAATTTTTTGTTGTGACTAGAAGCAGAAAATAAGAAATAGATATGGTCCATTCTTGATTCAAGATGATAAATATGTACATAATATCGAGATTATATATGAATGAAAAAAAAAAAGCCACAGTAGTGTGGCTATTCATTCGCATTCAAAGTCTACGTTGCCAGAGTCACAACATTTAAAATGGAGATAAAAATGGCAAAAGGAACTGACATTAGACCCATTGTGAGCACCCATTGGAAACGTATCAAAACATCTTCTTCATATATTCTTCCAGTTCTTCATTGTTTATGACAGAAAAATGTTATGAACGAAAAGACACCGTGTAGAATCACCATCGACTCTATATAAACTCATCCCTTGGCTGCCATCTAACATTAAATCTATTTTGGGGTATGAAGTTGGAACTTTACCAGTTAGGTATGTTGGCCTTCCTCTCTTGTCTTTTGTTGGTTGGGTTCTCCTCATCAAGGTAATTTTGAGAAACATGTTGATTTTCTAGATTTCTTGTTTTGTCCTCCTAGAAAAGACTTAAATTTCATCAACTCCATATTTAGGTAGCTTCTTTGGTCTAGTATAGATCTTGTCAAATAATAATCTACTGGTTGTCTCGCTTATAGTGAAGGTGGCCTGTGAATTAGGTGTATTGAAGCAACTAACACTGCATCTAAGACTTCGACACATTTGGGATATTGTGTCCAACAAGCGTACCATTTGGGTTCTTTGGGTTAAGCAGAATTTGATCAAGGGGAAGGATTTTTTGCTTCTCAAACCACCAGCTGACTGTTCATGGTGTAGGAGGCATATTTTGGACCACTTGCTCTTCAAATGTAGCTACTCCTCCGCCATTTGGAAAAGTCTATCTCCCTTACTTAGTTTAAGATGACATCCTGATTGGGAAGCGCAGATTAAGTGTTGCGTTACGTTGTTTACTGGCAACAAGTCTGTTGGTACCTTGAGGAAATTAGCCTTTAATGCTTGTATATATCATCTTTGGGAGAAAGGAACCGTAGAATCTTCACTCAAAAATCTCTATCCTGAGATGCTGCTTCGGTTAATTTGTGCTGATGTACGAATTAAGTTATCCTCTGTTGATATTGTGATGACAAACACAAATGAACATAGAAGTCTTGCTGCTCAATGGGGTTTCAGACCTAATTTCATTCTTACGAAGAAGATTTCTACTACTTGGAGTAAATCGGGCCTTGGAGAGGTTGCAGTGAATATGAATGGATCCTTAAATGACAATAGTGTCGGGTTTGGGGCCATCATCAGAGATGAGACAGGTGAACTTTCTAGTTCAGTGACATGTAGCTTTACTCCAGGATCTATTACCTTGCATGAGCTTCAAGGTGTTGAAGCAGGCCTTAAATTTGCTGTTATGAAAGGATGCTCTAAAGTTTCCTTGCTCTCAGATTCTAAGACTTTTGTGTCTTATCTTTCCAAGGATAATTTGAAACCCCCTTGGATGTACCATCATGTGTGGGAATCTATTAGAAGATATCGCAGTCAACTTTAGTCGTGCAATGATGGACATACTTATCGTGAAGCTTATAGAGCTGCGGATGTGCTAGCTAGCAATATCCTAATGGAAAGTTGTTGAGATCACTCCTAGCTCTTTTGTTGAGGATTTGAAAAAGATAGTTAAGGAAGATGCTGAGGGTAAAGTGTACCATAGGTGTTAGATCATTGCTCGGTCGAACTCACAAGTGTTGCTATCTCAAGCTTGTTGTCAATTTTAGTTGATCAAAACTATATCTTGATTTCTAGTCTATATTTAGTCAAGTCTCGGATGAGGATAGAAGTGGGTAGTTGAGTACTAGACATCACTACGTTCTACCATTTGAAGGCGAAGATCAACCGAAGCTTTTGGAGAACTTCATCAACAAAAGGTAAGTGAAGACTGCCCACATGTTACTCAAGTTTTCACCTTTCTATCTATGAGACTATGTCGCATGACTAAAGAAGACTTTACATGCACAACAAAACTTTCGAGTCAAGTTTATCTTGATTAATTATTCTCGAAATATGTTAACTAAGCTTAAGAACATTTGTTCATACTTGATGAATTTGGTTAAAAACAATTTATTGTTTATGACCTAATTATGATTCAAGATTATCATTTGAAAATATCCCGGAACAGTGATATGTGTCATTGACGTTATTCGGGAATGTTTCAAATTGATTATTAGAGAGATATAAAACTACTGTAAATATGGATACAGGACACTACATGTACCAGCTTACATACTGGCAAAACCGTTATATGTCTGGAGCCACACTACATGTACCCAGTACACGTACCGGCGTAGCTATAGTATGGCAACGACTTTCGGGTACACATACCTGGTATGCAAACCCAAAAAGTTTTGTGACTCGTGAACTCAGGATGGTACACATACCGGGTATACAAACCCAAAAAGTTATGTGACTCATGATCTCAGGTTGTTACACATACCTAATATGCATACCGAAATGTTCAGTGAACTCCTGAACTCTTTTTGTCTTAAGGGTATCCAAACCCGGTACACGTACCATGACAAAATAACTCACGAACCGGATGTAGGTACACGTACTTACACTGTTGAATATTTTAAGATGCGTCATAATTATTTCTATGAGATAATCGGCGTTTGAGCAACTCTCTATAAAAAACACATCTAGATCTACTTGATCACATTAACCTATGGTTATGACTCAAGATAAAAGTCTTAAAGTGTTATATGAAAATAATTAAGCTTATAATTCGTTTGGCTAGTTTCGGCTAACCTTTCATGAACAAGTCATTGTACATGGTTCGGTTATGGTCCATTCTAACCAGAATGTATATTTTGTTTTGTTAATCTCAAAACAAAGATTCATCTAACGGTGGATATTGATTGCTTGATTCCAAAGCTACCTTAGCTTAAATCTAAATCAACCTTTATTTTGAAAGTCTATATAAGGATAACCTCAAGCAACTGGGATCTTTGAATCCCTGGCACTTTTCTTGCATGTTCTAGTTGTAAACTAGAGTCGTCCTCTCCTTTAAACCTTTTTAGGTTTAGCTGTTAGAGCATTGCTCGGCCGAACTCACAAGTGTTGCTATCTCAAGCTTGTTTTCAAATTTAGTTGTCAAAACTATATCTTGATTTCTAGTCTACAATTAGTTAAGTCTCGGTCTAGGATAGAAGTAGTTGAGAAACGAACCAGTCATCATTTGCGCTCTACCGTTTGAAAGAGAAGATCACTCGAAGCTTTTGGAGAACTTCATCAACAAAAGGTAAGTGAAGACTGAACCACCTATTTCTCAAGTTATATTCACTTTTCTATCCTTGAGACATTTGTCGCATAACTAATTAGACTAGCTTGCAGAGACAAGAATTTCGAGTTGAGAACTAATTATTTAGTTTACGAATTTCTAATGACTAAGCTTAATGAACATTTGTTCATACTTGATCAATTTCGGTGGAGAAAAATTTATTGTTCGGAACCAAATCATGATTCAAGTTTATCATTTGAAAATAACATGGAATAGTGATATGTGTCATTGATGTTATTCGGGAATGTTTCGAATTGATTTAGAGAAACATAGAACTACTATATTCGGAATGCAAGACAGTGTAATCAGTCTTACAAACTGAGAAAACTGTTATATGTCTGAAGTCGTATTACATGTACTCGTACATGTAACAGAGTATCTATATATCGACTTACAGATTTGTGTGATACGCATATTCATATGCACATCATGAGAAAATATGTTTATTTCGTGATTCGGATAGGTATGCACATTCTTATGCAATCCATTTTGGAACTGTGGTAAGGGAACCGGGTTTAATTAAGTATTCAAACCGGTATACGAACCAATATAGTTCTATGTTCCTGAACCAATTTAGTACCCAAATCGGTACGCAAATGGAAAAGGTTCTCTGAACTCCGGAACCGGTAAAGTCTTAAGGTTACCAAACCAGTTTGCAAACTAAAAAAGTTCTGTCAACTCTGGAACTCAGTTTTGCACCTAATTTTGCAAACCGGTACATGAACTGAAAAAGTTCTTTCAACTTCGGAACTCGGATTTGCTCATAAGTTTGCAAACCGGTCCGCGTACCATGACTTAGTCAAGCCTAACACTAGACTTATGTGATCACATGATTGTGACTCAAGATCAATGTCTTTGTGTTCATGAAAATGATTGTTAAGCTTTTAAGTTTAAACCGGCTAGTTTCGGCTAACCATGTTGAACATAGTCTTTATACACGGTTCGGTTACGGTTTACCTAACTAGAGTGTATATCTTGTTTATGTGTATGAGATTCAAAGTTTTCATCTAACAATGAATATTGTTTGCTTGGTTCCAAAGTTATCTTAGCTTAAACCTAAATCAACATATGCTTTGAATGTCTATATAGGGGAATTCTTGGCAACTGAGATCTTTGAATCCTGAGACTTTTTGGTATGTCCTAGTTGTACCTAGAGTCGTCCTCTCCAGAAACCCTTTTCGGGTTTAGCGACTATCAAAGACTTCATTGGGATTCGTGAAGCCAGGTCCAGTTATCTTTTATCTTGATAACTTGAATATTCTGATCTTGTTCGATTGTTGATTTATCACTTGAACACGATAGATAGAAATCACAAAGTTATCTTCATCTCAACTTTGTGATTCCGCAAGTTTTATACTTGTGAGGTGAATAGTAATCTAGGATGCACTTAGGGTTGCATAAGTCTGGAATTTGAGGATAGCTAGACTTTTGTCAAATTACTATCGATTTCCATCACCTCGATCCTATGCTTGATTTGATCATCCGTTTCGATCGTAAATCAGGAAATCAATTATATATGCTTAATATGTGGGAGGAAGATTTGGTTTAAAGTCTTCAATTGAGCTGAAGCAACTCTTAGTTGGTGTGACGTCATCTAAGGGAATCAATTCCGCGGAGTCCTGCTGGGATTCAAGAGGCGTAAGGAGCGCGACTGTAAATAAAAGATAGCAACACTTGTGAGTTCGACCAAGCAATGCTTTAGCAATCTCCCCCTTTGTCAATTTTAGTGACAAAACTATCAAACATATGGATTAAAAAATAAAGCTTTAAAACTCCAGAATCCATCATTCTTGAGTTCCTTGGTTCTTCAACTCCTTGAATTCTTCGATACTTCAAGTTTCAATGATTCTGAATGTGTTCAACTCAGCATCGTTATTGTTTAAGATCCGTAGCGATAACAACTGCGAAAACAGATATTCACAATCGCCGTTATACACAAACATAATATTATTATCTTCTCCAAAGTTCAATTGTATTACATCTTCGAAGTAATACTACAGTGATATGTTTCTTCCCCTTAATCTATACTTACATCTTTTGCATAATAAGTGAAACCTATAGATATTGATTCACTCCCCCCTTACATAATGATCCATAAACCATATGTATAATTCTCCCCCTTTTTGTCAATAAAAATTGGCAAATGTACGAAAATTATGGGATCATAATGAATTCAATCAAAAGATATTTTAAGACTTAAATTAAAGGATTATATGTCAACTTTAATTTAGATGATACCCGAAAGTAAAAATACTTAGCGCTCATCTAGGAAATTTAAGATACAAGCATCCCCTGTAAATTCCACATCCATTCTCCCCACAAAGATATAACAATTAAGCACAAGTTCATTTAAGAACTCTCCCCCATTTGATGTCATTCCCAAGAGAACAAGATGAGTGTCCTTACTTTAATGAAAAAGAAGGATTTTGTCGGCCATTAACAAATCACATGGGCTTGTATCCTGAACATCGACATAAATTAATCTCAACGCCAGTTACGAACAAATAGATAATTTTAATCGGTATGACTCAACATAAGAAAATTTTACTGAGTGGATAATGCAATAACAACACAAAAGTGTGATTACAAGTAGATCAATACTGCGAAAAATTCTAAGAAAGTTTGTTCTATTTTTAGTCCAGAAACATAATAGATTTAACTTTTGAGCATATATGAGATATCAGTTCAATTCACATAAAGTAAATGACACATATATCTCATAAGACTTTGCAATACATTAAACCAATAATGATTAAATACTGCAAGTTCATCTTCCAAAAGCTATAAAATTTAAATAAATAAATCTAAAAACATGCAAGATGAAAATCGTTGGAAATAACTTGTGTACTTATAATATATGTTATACCAAACCCTAGTTATCCTCTTCGAACACAAGAATAAATTCTCACAAGAAGTTTCCTATAAAAGTGAACCAAAATAATTTACTCTAAGATTCCCATATTATTCTCATAATTTCTGTATTCATCAAGTTCCTCATCAATAAGGTCCAACCTGGATTCAACAAGTTCTATCTTTTACTCAAGCTTCTTTTTAGAGTATTGTAGTTCATAGCTTAATGCTCGGGCTTATTCTGTATCATTTACATGACTCACATAGGTTGAATATACCCGGAAAAATGACTAGAGGACACCCATCATTCATGAATTGAGCATCTCCTTGCTAGAAGGGAAGATCAGCCTGCTAAAATGAAGAATTTCTTTTTGCTTCATGGAGCATTATATTACCCGAACCCTGATGGATCTCTATTACGGTGTCTCAGAGACGAAGAGGCGCGAGAACAAATCAACCACGTCCATGACGAGATATGCAGACAAACATTGGTGGTAACCATTTACATATGACTCCAACGGCTTGGGTACCATTAGCCCACTTTGGAGACCCTGTCAAGATTGCTGCAAGGATCATGCTCCAATTAGATGCCTCCTCATCAAATAGAAGATCTGACGATCCATCACGTAGGGGACTGGAGAAAGCCTTACATTGAATAACTTCATGGCAATGATATACCACCAGAGAAAAGAGAAGCAATCAAACTGACTCGAAAAGCTAATAGGTTTTCTTACATGATGAAATCTTGTATTGCAAAAGCTTCAAGGAAATCTACAGAGATGCTTCGTCGAGCATGAAATCTCGACAATTTTGAAGGAAATTGTAGCGCCCCTAAGCTAGCAGCTGACTAATCCAAGAGATTAACTAAATAAAGAGGCACTAAGAATCTAAATCATTTACTTAAACATTCAATTAAGAAATCTTCTACAAAACTTAACCCAAAAACTAGCCCCGCTCTGAAATATATATACAAAAACTCCTCTCATATGATACATATTCAATAGTGAGTAGATTTATAAATAGAATACAAACACAGAATAAATAATGCGAAAGCTAACTAACTAACGTAAATAATTCTTCGAAGCTTTCATCGTCACATGTACATCCTGATCTGTCTCTGAAACTGAAAGTGGGAATGAGTGAGCACATCATCCCTAAAAGGGGTGCCCCGTAGGAATAACAACTACATTTCAAGTAAACATTAATATGATTCGAAAACAATGCAGGTTTTATCGAAAGTCGGTAATACAAGGAAAGACAATAAAACATAATGTAAAAACTTCTTCATAGACATTCATAAATAACAGTAAACATCCATGTATGAGATGTGTGTTGCCGCACATAAGGGAAGAGTAATATTGATGCCAATTCCACACCGAATAGGTAATACTTTGCGGTGTATCGCCCTAGCCATAGAATACGATATATATATAAAGGAAGAATAATATTGCGGTGTATCGCCTAGCCGTGTAATATTGCGGTGTATCGCCCTAGCCATAGAATACGATATTGTGTCGGCACACATCTCATACCACACAAAGCACACAAAGATATGCATGAATTTCACAACACCAAGATTGATTTGTAAAACAATAATGAATACAAGAGAGTTCGTTATCGATTCCCACCTCTTTTGATGACAGGCCACGCCTACCTTGAGATCCACGGTCCACTGGTTCATTCTTTGAATTGATCGTTGTTAATAGACTAACTGTTAATCATACAAGAACTCTAAGAGTTTAGCCAAAAGGCTCACAGAAGAATCATAGCACATTTTCATACAAATCTCTAGTTATAGATTAAGTGAACTAACTAATGGCTCTAACTCTATTACTAGTTCCACAACCTGGTAATAAGCAATTTTGAGATAGAACAATATCTACTAATCCAAATAGGGTCAATTTGGGTATCATCGGAAAGCCCTCGAAGAATCCTACAACTTTGCAAAAGGAACCGAAAGCTAATTCGGACCATAAAGGGTCCAAAACATCAAAATACTATTTATAGCACTAAGCCCAAACTCATGGGCCTGACCCTGTTCAACCCAAAGACCCGGACCATTAACTATTTGACTAGCCCATCGGGTCAACCCATAACCCGGTTCATGACCCGAACAGGTATGACTCGCTACCTAGGTCTGACTCGTGTTGACTCAGTCGAGTTGACTCTGTCATTTTATCAAATACATTGTACACAGTAACACCTATTTTCCCAGTTCATACACAGCGCAGGGAGTCAATTTTCGGGGTTATAGCTCTTTAGAAAGGTGATTGTGTCATCTACAACTTTTTAGTTTTGACTTGGAGCTAAAATCATCTCTAACATACCTAGAAATTACCATGAACGTGCCTACTCACCGCAACAACAAGAAATTTCCAGATTTCATAGAAGTCACAAGAATTGCTATAAATCATTCATTTCAACTCCAAATCAACCAAAATTGGATTCTAATGATTCCTAACTCTATTTAATAAGATTCATAACAATTAACCATGATTTTATCATCCAATAGGATATCTAGAAATCACAAATAAAGAAAATACAATACACATCTAAAACCAAGACTTTCTAATTAATTAACATGGATTGATTATAAGCTATTCTATATATCAAGCAACAACCCAAATCATTATAACATCTTAGAAACATTTAAAATGATTACCTTAATTTGTTTATGATAGGTGTAGAATACACCGTATTTACTATATAGAGTTTATGCTTTCTTTGCTATTTTTCGTGTGAATTATGTATCTTATGTTTGCTTTTGAGTTATCAGGTGCAATGGAGTCGCACGGAGGAAAAGAAGAAGAAATTGTCCAAATTGGGCCAAAGGGCGAAATTGTCATCTCACAGGCGAGCTATATGTGGAGCAGGCTGAAACGCGGCAAGGGAGCGGAAGAGAATTAGGCTGTCGGTTCCAGGTAACCGACAGCCAAAGCAATTTCAGGTGGCCTTTATCAGAAGCGGGGGTGCTTATAGTTTGAGTACCCCTTAGCTACTTTGCTTGGGTGGAGTTAACCAATTTCTTTCCTACACAAGATCTAGAATTCAGTGAGAAATTAATTTCTCATCATTTTCATTTTTCCTCTTCAACCTGAACTGAGAGAGATCGAGACTATTGCTGGGAAGAAAATGGAAGAGAGCCGATGTTGTTGAAGAAAAAGAGGATCTGGGGTCTGATAGATCGATGAGTTTTAGGTTGGTTTTTGAAGAATTGTGGGCACGAGAAGAGCAAGGAAGATCTGAAGAAGATGATGGTTCTGTTGAAACAGGGATGAATTGAGTTAGGGTTTGAACAAAGTTGAAAGCATTGAAGATGATTTTCCTGGTGAGAAATTGTGAGAAGAGGAAGCTATAGAAGATGGATTCAGATCTGGTGAAGAGGATTGCAGATCGAGTGAGTGCTGTGGATGTTGAGATTTGAAGGGGATTTGAAGTAATGACTTGAATCAAGTAAATAGGTGATGCTGTTACCCTGTGTGAACTGAGATTAAAGGGGTTTAAGGAGATGGCAGGCTTGAGCTGGTGCTGTTATGAGCAGGCACTGGATTTTGATGCCATAGAGTTACAGGGCTACAATGGCTCAGATGTGTTGGTGGTTAACTGAATTTGCAGGTGAAGTTCAAACTGGTAGTGCTGGTGTTGCTTGAGAACCTGGAGTGTGAGCAGGTCGGGTTGCTATTTGTTGAGCGAGTTGGTGGTTTTGAGCTTTGAGATTGGTCCAGGGGAAATGGAGTTGCAGGCTCATGGCAATGGCAGGAAATTGCAAGTGCAGCTGGTGAATTGCTGTGTCAGGATGTGCCTGAGTCCGTGAGGTGTGAACCGAGCCGTAAGCTTGGGGTGAGAATTGGCCTGGATTGATGCACCGGTTATAGTTACAAAGAAGGAATGATGGCTTGAGCATTGGCCCGAGAGGTCTGTGCGATGATGTGTGTTACTGTGACAGTTTAGAAGTGGAATGGCAAAAGAGAAAGATGATAGTGCTAGGTTGGCCTGAGTTATGAGATAACAATGCGGGCAAGAAGGTCAAATGGCGCTTTAGGTGAGTTAAGGCTGCAGAATGAGATGCTTGAACTTGGTCTCTGTATCGCAATGAGCCGCAAATTGCAATGGAGTTAAAACATTGGCTTGAAGGCTGGCATGGGTTCTGTCAGTGAAGGTCAGGGAATTGCAAGTGGTGCAAGGTTGCTGCTGTGAATGTTTTAATAGTGAGCTGCAGGCTATGTCTGGAATGGCATGAGCTGCAGATTGTATGGCATTGGGAGTTGGTTCAAGTGGAGCAAATTGGCCCTGAGAAGTGTGGCTTGAAAGGGAGAATGGTGGAATTGCCAGGGCCATGATGGCTGGCAGTGGAGTAATGATGCACAAGGATGGTGCCTCACAGTTTTTGGACTGTGCAATGGCTTGGCCTGGCCTGGCTAAGTTGAATCAGCCAAGGCAGAACCCGAATCCATCTAACTCAGTCCGACTCAGGCTGAGTCTTGATCCGATCCAACTCAAACCGCTCCCGGCCCGTTGACCCGACCGATTCAACTCGTTGACCCGGTGGCCGGCGGACTTTGCCGATCACCGAGCCGATTCCCTATGACTTTCCTAGCCGATTTCCGCCACAATACCGAGATTCCTGGCGACCGTTTTCGGGCGTATTTTCTACACGGGTTTCTCATCCTCGTGGGCTTGGTGGATTCTCACCTAATGGACTTTGAAGACTAAACCTAATTTTGGAAGGAGAGAAAGGTTATAAAAGGGAGGTTTTCTACAACACATAGGAGATCTTATGATATCTTTTACTTGGAATTCTTTTGGAGAGCCACTTTTGTTTTACACTTCTAGGGTTTGGTTTTGTTCTTCTTCTTCCTTGTTTTATTATTGAATATTGATGATGATGAACTCCATAGCTATGAGTAGCTAAACACCTTATTGGTTATGGGATAAAAGTTGATTTCTCAACATGCTTTTGATTCAATGAATTAGTTTTGTCTCGGAATTATTGTTTGTGATTCACAATTAATAGTGTTATAAGATTTGAAAACTTGTTAGGTTGAGTCCTAATCAATCCGATTTGTGTTCATCTCTAGAGCTATATTAGGGTTTTCAATACGAAAAAGTTGTTTATCCCTGATTCTAAGTAGCATAATTGTGGTTAATGCTTGTAGTGATACATCCTATTAGTCACAAGTGAATCATAACTTTTGTTAAAACGTCTAGTGCTTTTACACATTCGTTTGCATTGATGAGTCTTATTCCATAAAACTTAATGCTCTTAGGGAGTTAAACTTAATTGTGCTTTTACACTTTAGGTTGCTTTCGACGAAGAATTCACATATGCATCTTTTAATGTGGTTGTGATGAAAACAGGGAATTAACGGGTTATACTTGCGATCAAGATATCCTAGGACTTTTAATAAATACGAGATTAAATACCAATTCTAATCATTGATGAAAATACATGTTTGTGAATGATACTATCCCTTGACCAATATCTTCTCCTTATTGATTTCTCAAACTATTTACTTTGCTTCAATTACTTTTATTTTCTTAAACACAACAAACATACCTTGGGTTATTTTAGAAACTGAAATTTACATAACAACAAACGCCTCTCTGTGGATACGAACTCTTCCTTACCTTGTGCTTCATTTAAATTTAGTGCGTAAGAAAGTGAAATTATTTTTGACGGATTGACACACGGTCAAATTTTGGCGCCGTTGCCGGGGAGGCATACGGCTTGTTATTAAGTTTTTAGTTTCTTTTTACAATTTCTGCTTTTATCTTTGCTTTTCGATTCTTGTCTTGTTTCTCACTTGTTTGCGAGAATTATTTGCAGGTGCATAATCTCTGGCTACTAAGGATTGGAATTATCCAAGGTGCGGGATAGCTACTAGACGCGGCACAATACTCCAACCAAGTAAAGGCACAACGGACGAGCACGAGGAGGAAGTAGGAGAAGAGATTTTCCGACAACGAGAAGAAGAAGAAATGGGTGATGCAAATCGTTCACTCAAGGACTTAGCTTCTCATAGGCTTGATACACAACAGGGGTGTATTCAAACGAACTCTACTTTTGAGATAAAGCCGGGGTTGCTTAGAGAATTACCAAAATTCCATGGCATGGTGAATGAAGATCCTAACAAACATCTTTTGGACTTCCACACCATTGTCACGGCTATGCTTCCAAACAAATGTTGAGGCGGATGGTGCAATGTTGAAGGTTTTCCGTTTCTCTTTAATGGACAGTGCTAAGGATTGGTTGTACTATTTACCTCCCGGAAGTGTCACAACATGGAATGGGTTGAAGAAACTCTTTTTGGAGAGATATTTTCCTGCATCCAAGGCTACTCAAATTCGCAAAGAAATTTGTGGGATGAAGCAAAACGTGGGAGAATCTTTATATGAATGTTGGGAACGGTACAAGAGATTGGTTGCAAGCTGCCCTCACCACCAATTTAGTGACGCTATGATCATCCAATACTTCTATGAAGGACTCCAATCAAGTGATAGGAATCTTATTGACGCTGCGGGTGGTGGTGCACTAGTTAGCAAGACGGTGGCACAAGCTAGGGAGTTGATTGAAAACATGGCAGCGAACTCACAACAATTCTTAAGTCGTGGTTCGGATGTGATTCTAAGAAGGGTGAGTGAAGTGAGCGAGGTGGAGGAACTTCGCCAACAAATGGGTAACATGACAGCAATGTTGCAACAAGTGGCATCCGCGGTTATACCAACTTCTCCTCAATCTTATGAAGACGAGCAAGCTAATGCGATCTTTCCGAATCAACCAAGACGGTATGATCCCTACTCCAACACTTACAATCCGGGATGGAGAGATCACCCAAATTTTAGCTATGCTAACAAACAAGGAGCGGTTCAACAACCTACTTTCAACCGTCCTAGTGGATTTCAACCACAACAACAACAATTTCAGCAACCTCAAGCACAACAATCACAAAATCAAGGTGCTGATATTGATGCAAAGCTTCAAACTTTTATGCAAGGTATTTCCACCATGTTCAAAGAGAGTCAACAAGAGACTAAGAGTGCTATCAAGGAGTTGCAAACACAAATGGGCTCCATGGCGGTTGATATCAACAATTTGAAGGCACAAAATAGTGGGAGACTTCCTTCTCAACCTATTAACCCAAAAGAGGGTGTCAATGCTATTACGTTGAGAAGCGGTACACAACTTGTGCAACCCGAAGTTGCTGATTCGGGCAAGTTGGAGACACCAAAGGAACCTGTTTTGGAGGAGAAAGTCGAGGATTCTCCCCAAACTTCTGAGGTACCTATTTCTAACGCTAAAACTCCGGTTTCTACTTATGTTCCTCCTCTACCTTTTCCTCTCAGATTTGCAAGTTCTAAGAAGGCGGAATTAGAAAAGGAGATTTTAGACGTTCTCAAAAAGATTCATGTGAATATACCACTCATTGATGCTATCAAGCAAGTTCCAAAGTATGCAAAGGTGTTGAAGGACTTGTGTACCAACAAACAAAGGCTCAAAGGTAATGAAGTGCTTAGTGTGGGGAGAATGCTTCGGCAATCTTACAACACAAACTCCCACTTAAGTGCAAGGATCCTAGTTTCGACATTCCCGTCAAAATTGGTAACACAACTTTTAACAAAGCTATGTTGGACTTAGGTGCTTCCGTTAATGTTATGCCTGCGTCAATGTATAATTCACTTGATCTTGGTCCTCTTAAAAAGGCTGAAATTGTATTGCAATTAGCCGATCGCTCTAATGTTTACCCAATGGGTATTGTTGAGGATGTTCTTGTGCAGGTTAATCAACTTGTATTTCCAGCGGACTTTTGTGTGTTAGAGATGGATGAAGGTGCACCGGACTCATCTATTCCATTGCTTCTTGGGCGTCCTTTCATGAAAACGGCGAAAACCATAATTGATGTGGATAAGGGAACGCTAACTATGGAGTTTGATGGAGAAATAATACGTTTCAACATTTTCGAGACGATGAGATATCCTAGCGATGTCCACTCTTGTTTCTCCATTGATGTGAAGGATACATTGGCACAACAAATGTTTGAATTAAACGGTGATGATGCTTTGGAAACCGTGTTAACTACATCCATAGATAATGGTGTAGAGTGTGGTAATGAAGTCAAGGAAGCTCTTGGTGATCTTAATTCACTCCAAGAATGCCCGAAAACTCATAATATCTCTTTTATTTCTTTACCATGCAGTGATGAAAAGCTTGTACCTTCAATAATTAAATCTCCGATTTTAGAATTGAAACCTCTTCCCGACCACCTTAAGTACTTGTACTTGGGTGATAATGAAGAGTTACCGGTGATTGTTTCTAACAAGCTTAGTGATTTACAGAGCAAAAACTTCTAAGGGTGCTAAGGAAGTACAAGACGGCCATAGGATGGACAATTGCCGATATCAAGGGTATTAGCCCCGCCGTTTGTATGCACAAAATTCGTTTGGAGGATGATGCAAAGCCTAAAAGAGACGCGCAACGTCGTTTGAATCCTCCCATGATGGAAGTTGTGAAAAAGGAGATACTCAAGCTTTTGGAAGTGGGTGTTATCTACCCCATATCCGATAGCAAGTGGGTAAGCCCGGTTCAAGTTGTACCAAAGAAATCGGGAGTAACGGTGGTGGAGAATGATAAGAATGAACTTGTCCCAACTCGTGTGCAAACCGGTTGGAGGGTTTGTATTGATTATAGAAAATTGAATGCCACCACTAGAAAAGATCACTTTCCTTTACCTTTTATTGATCAAATGCTTGAACGTTTAGCTGGACACTCATACTATTGCTTTCTTGATGGCTATTCGGGTTATAATCGGTTGTGATAGCACCGGAGGACCAAGAGAAGACTACTTTCACTTGTCCTTTCGGTACTTTTGCTTATAGAAGGATGCCTTTTGGCCTATGCAATGCTCCGGCTACTTTTCAAAGGTGTATGGTAAGTATCTTTTCGGAATATGTTGAAAACATAATCGAAGTGTTCATGGATGACTTTAGTGTCTTTGGTGATTCTTTTAACCTTTGCTTGAACAATTTGTCTCTAATCCTTGAACGATGTGTTGAAACAAATCTTGTGCTAAATTGGGAGAAGTGCCATTTCATGGTAACTCATGGCATAGTTTTAGGCCATATAATATCTTCTAAAGGCTTGGAAGTTGATAAATCTAAGATAGACCTTATTCGTGCTCTAACCCCTCCCACTACGGTGAGGGAGATACGCTCTTTTCTTGGTCATGCGGGTTTCTATCGTAGGTTCATCAAGGACTTTTCCAAGATAGCGTCACCACTTTGTAACTTATTGCAAAAGATGTGGTTTTTGACTTTGATGAGAAATGTATGGCGGCATTCAATCGTTTGAAAGAACTTTTGATCTCAGCCCCTATCATTAAACCACCGGATTGGAGTAAGCCGTTTGAACTCATGTGTGATGCTAGTGATTATGCGGTTGGTGCGGTGCTTGGGCAACGTGTGGGGAAACTTCCTCATGCTATCTATTATGCTTCTAGAACGTTAAATGAGGCTCAACAAAACTACACAACCACTGAAAAAGAGTTTTTAGCCATTGTTTTTGCTTTAGAAAAGTTTCGCTCTTATCTAATTGGTACAAAAGTTGTTGTCTTTTCTGATCATGCAGCGCTCAAGTACTTGCTTACAAAGAAAGAGGCGAAACCGAGGCTCATACGATGGATATTACTCTTGCAAGAGTTTGATATTGAAATCAAAGACAAGAAAGGGATTGAGAACACTGTTGCGGATCACTTGAGCCGAATTGCTGTGGACAAGGAGACTATCCCGTTGCGTGAAAGTTTCCCGGATGAGCAACTTTTCTCGATTGCCTTTGGAGAACCATGGTATGCCGATATTGTCAATTACTTAGTTTCTAAACAAATCCCACAGAACTTGTCTCGTCTTTGAGAGGGACAAACTTAAGAGGTTAGGGAACCAATACATATGGGATGATCCTTACTTATGGAAACATGGTAGTGACCAAGTGATACGAAGGTGCGTGCCCGAATCAATTTAACTCTATCTTGTCTTTTTGTCACTCTTATGCTTGCGGAGGACATTTTGGGAGTAAGAGGACAGCGCACAAGGTACTTGAAAGTGGTTTTTATTGGCCAACTTTGTTTAAGGATGCACATATATTTTGTACAACTTGTGATAGGTGTCAAAGAACCGGCAATCTAGGTGCCCGAAATCAAATGCCACAAACTTATATTCAATTTATTGAAGTTTTTGATGTATGGGGTATTGATTTTATGGGGCCTTTTGTCAACTCCCATGGGAATTTTTATATCTTACTTGCGGTTGATTATGTCTCGAAATGGGTGGAAGCTAAAGCCACCCCTACTAATGATTCTAAAGTGGTTTCAGATTTTGTGCAAGCTAATATTTTTGCAAGGTTTGGAATTCCAAGGGCGATAATTAGCGATGTGGGTTCTCACTTCAAAAACAGGTTCTTGCAAAGCTTGTTAAGGAAGTACAATGTGTCGCATAAGATTGCAACACCTTATCATCCCCAAACCAATGGACAAGCCGAGGTGTCTAACCGGGAGGTGAAATCAATTCTAGAAAAGACGGTGAACCCAACAAGGAAGGATTGGAGCATGCGACTTAACGATGCTTTGTGGGCGTATAGAACCGCATATAAAACACCTATTGGAATGTCTCCTTTTAGGCTTGTGTATGGTAAACCTTGTCACTTACCCGTGGAAATTGAGCATAAGGCGTTTTGGGCTATTAAGCAATGCAACATGGAGATGGATGGGGCTGGAAAGCAAAGGAAGTTACAACTCCAAGAGCTAGAGGAGCTTCGCAATGATGCATTTGAAAGCTCACGGATTTACAAAGAAAAGACGAAAGCATTCCATGATAACATGATTTCTAGGAAACAATTTTGTATTGGGCAGAAAGTGCTTTTGTTTAATTCTCGCTTGCAATTATTTCGGGTAAACTAAGGTCACGATGGATCGGACCTTTTATTGTTACTAATGTGTTTTCTCATGGTGCGGTGGAAATTCGTAGCGTAGCTACGGGAAAGAACTTAAAGTTAACGGGCACCGGTTGAAACCATATTATGAGAACTTCACTTCCGAAGTAGTGGAAGGAGTTAACTTTGTGGATGTGCTCCCTCTGGAGGAGTCATAGAAAGCAAGGAGATAGTCGGGCTGACGACTTTAAACCAAGCGCTAATTGGGAGGCAACCCAACGGATGAGTATTTCTTGTCTTGTATTTATTTCTTTTCTTGTATTTATTTCTTTTCTTGTTTTGTTTTTACTTTGTTTTTGCTGATTTCTTATTAGGATTTCCCACCTTGACTTACTTTGGATGAGTCAATTTTACATTGAGGACAATGTAAAGTTTAAGTGTGGGGGAGCATTTATATGTTTTAGTTTGTTTTATATATAAAAAAAAAAAAAAATCATAAAAATAGAAAAACAGAAAAATTTGTGCTTTTTGAACTCCGAAATTTAGAACTTGTGCCTTTAGGATGACACCATTAGTGGATGGAACCATTTTGAATGCAGGAGTTGAGGAACCAATTAACTAAAAGGGACGAATATAGCTCAGAAATCACAAATTAACATGATAGTTGTTACCATATCTCGGAATATCACCATATCGCATTCTATTTTTTATTTTTCCATATTTATCTATTGTTCTCTAAGTGCTTTGGTGGGTCACTAAAAATCGACGTGTTATTACTGCTAGGATGAAATAGAGTGGTTGAGTTACTAGTAAAAAAAAAAAAAAAAAAAAAAAAAAAAAAAAAAAAATGAAAAATTTATGAAAAGAAGAAAAAAAAAAAAGGACCGATCAATTAGACCAAAACGGAATAAAAAGACACTTGGGAATAGCAGTATGTGTGAAACGTAGTCCCTGTCTCCGTCGCCTAAACAAGCGTGGAATGCAGGATCCAAGGCAACTATCATGTACTTGCGACAAGAAGCATGCGCTTGGATCCAAAAGATCTAATCATGCCGTCTAAAAAATTGGATCCAGTTTGATCCAATCAAAATAAAATAAAATAAATAAATTAATATATTATTGTGTTGAATAAATTCACTTTTGGTTCCCTTGTATATGCCAATTGATTGATGTAGCATTCAGCACCAGTGGCTCAATCCAATAGGATTAGGTTCATCTTAGCAGTGACCTTCAGACAGATATGGGAAACATCGAACACTTGAGAATATCCGCCAACATCTACATCTTTATCCATCTTCTTAATCTTTTCATTGTGATTGTGGTTTGTTAGTTTCCGAGTATTGTGGCTTGTTCGACTATCTAAATAGAGTTTATTTACTGATAATTGAATTGAATTTGCAAGGTATCTCCTCCTGTAGTCAATTTGGATTCATTCATTGATTTGTCACGAATAGATGGAGTTTGAAATATAGGTTTTGTAGGAATATCTCTAGTAAACCTTCACGAGACTATAACTCGTCCACTAGGGACACTTAGTGGTTTAAAGGCTTGTTATTTATGCTAAAATTAACCGTAGCCTCGACGACACGGAGTTGTTGTATTTTATTATTTTGTTTGATTTGCTCGAGGACAAGCAAAGTCTAAGTGTGGGGGAATCTGATAGGTGTAGAATACACCGTATTTACTATATAGAGTTTATGCTTTCTTTGCTATTTTTCGTGTGAATTATGTATCTTATGTTTGCTTTTGAGTTATCAGGTGCAATGGAGTCGCACGGAGGAAAAGAAGAAGAAATTGTCCAAATTGGGCCAAAGGGCGAAATTGTCATCTCACAGGCGAGCTATATGTGGAGCAGGCTGAAACGCGGCAAGGGAGCGGAAGAGAATTAGGCTGTCGGTTACCTGGAACCGACAGGCCAAAGCAATTTCAGGTGGCCTTTATCAGAAGCGGGGGGTGCTTATAGTTTGAGTACCCCTTAGCTACTTTGCTTGGGTGGAGTTAACCAATTTCTTTCCTACACAAGATCTAGAATTCAGTGAGAAATTAATTTCTCATCATTTTCATTTTTCTCTTCAACATGAACTGAGAGAGATCGAGACTATTGCTGGGAAGAAAATGGAAGAGAGCCGATGTTGTTGAAGAAAAAGAGGATCTCGGGGTCCGATAGATCGATGAGTTTTAGGTTGGTTTTGAAGAATTGTGGGCACGAGAAGAGCAAGGAAGATCGAAGAAGATGATGGTTCTGTTGAAACAGGGATGAATTGAGTTAGGGTTTGAACAAAGTTGAAAGCATTGAAGATGATGTTCCTGGTGAGAAATTGTGAGAAGAGGAAGCTATAGAAGATGGATTCAGATCTGGTGAAGAGGATTGCAGATCGAGTGAGTGCTGTGGATGTTGAGATTTGAAGGGGATTTGAAGTAATGACTTGAATCAAGTAAATAGGTGATGCTGTTACCCTGTGTGAACTGAGATTAAAGGGTTTAAGGAGATGGCAGGCTTGGAGCCGTCTTTGTTATGAGCGGTGCACTGGATTTTGATGCCATAGAGTTACAGGGCTACAATGGCTCAGATGTGTTGGTGGTTAACTGAATTTGCAGGTGAAGTTCAAACTGGTAGTGCTGGTGTTGCTTGAGAACTGGAGTGTGAGCAGGTCAGGTTGCTATTTGTTGAGCAGAGTTGGTGGTTTTGAGCTTTGAGATTGGTCCAGGGGAAATGGAGTTGCAGGCTCATGGCAATGGCAGGAAATTGCAAGTGCAGCTGGTGAATTGCTATGTCAGGATGTGCCTGAGTCTGTGAGGTGTGAAAAGCCGTAAGCTTGGGTGAGAATTGGCACGGGATTGATGCACCGGTTATAGTTACTGAGAAGGAATGATGGCTTGAGCATTGGCCCGAGAGGTCAGTCTTGATGATGTGTGTTGCCTGTGACAGGTTTAGAAGTGGAATGGCAGGCAGAGAAAGATGATAGTGCTAGGTTGGCCTGAGTTATGAGATAACAATGCAGGGCAAGAAGGCTGGGGCTGGCAGTTTGGCTGAGTTAAGCTGCAGAATGAGATGCTGAACTTGGTCTGGTACTGCAATGAGCTGCAAATTGCAGCTGGAGTTAAAACATTGGCTTGAAGGCTGGCATGGGTTCTGTCAGTGAAGGTCAGGGAATTGCAAGTGGTGCAAGGTTGCTGCTGTGAATGTTTTAATAGTGAGCTGCAGGCTATGTCCGAATGGCATGAGCTGCAGATTGTATGGCATTGGGAGTTGGTTCAAGTGGAGCAAATTGGCCCTGAGAAGTGTGGCTTGAAAGGGAGAATGGTGGAATTGCCAGGGCCATGATGGCTGGCAGTGGAGTAATGATGCACAAGGATGGTGCCTCACAGTTTTTGGACTGTGCAATGGCTTGGCCTGGCCTGGCTAAGTTGAATCAGCCAAGGCAGAACCTGAATCCATCTAACTCAGGTCTGACTCAGCTGAGTCTTGATCCGATCCAACTCAAACCGCTCCGACCCGTTGACCCGACCGATTCAACTCGTTGACCCGGTGACCGGGCGGACTTTGCCGGTCACCGGAGCCGATTTCCGGCGACTTTCCGGCCGATTTCCGGCCACAATCCCAGACTTCCGGCGACCGTTTTCGGGGCGTATTTTCTACACGGGTTTCTCATCCTCGTGGGCTTGGTGGATTCTCACCTAATGGACTTTGAAGACTAAACCTAATTTTGGAAGGAGAGAAAGGTTATAAAAGGGAGGTTTTCTACAACACATAGGAGATCTTATGATATCTTTTACTTGGAATTCTTTTGGAGAGCCACTTTTGTTTTACACTTCTAGGGTTTGGTTTTGTTCTTCTTCTTCCTTGTTTATTATTGAATATTGATGATGATGAACTCCATAGCTATGAGTAGCTAAACACCTTATTGGTTATGGGATAAAAGTTGATTTCTCAACATGCTTTTGATTCAATGAATTAGTTTTGTCTCAGTAATTATTGTTTGTGATTCACAATTAATAGTGTTATAAGATTTGAAAACTTGTTAGGTTGAGTCCAGAATCAATCCGATTTGTGTTCATCTCTAGAGCTATATTAGGGTTTTCAATACGAAAAAGTTGTTTATCCCTGATTCTAAGTAGCATAATTGTGGTTAATGCTTGTAGTGATACATCCTATTAGTCACAAGTGAATCATAACTTTTGTTAAAACGTCTAGTGCTTTTACACATTCGTTTGCATTGATGAGTCTTATTCCATAAAACTTAATGCTCTTAGGGAGTTAAACTTAATTGTGCTTTTACACTTTAGGTTGCTTTCGGCGAAGAATTCACATATGCATCTTTTAATGTGGTTGTGATGAAAACAGGGAATTAACGGGTTATACTTGCGATCAAGATATCCTAGGACTTTTAATAAATACGAGATTAAATACCAATTCTAATCATTGATGAAAATACATGTTTGTGAATGATACTATCCCTTGACCAATATCTTCTCCTTATTGATTTCTCAAACTATTTACTTTGCTTCAATTACTTTTATTTTCTTAAACACAACAAACATACCTTGGGTTATTTTAGAAACTGAAATTTACATAACAACAAACGCCTCTCTGTGGATACGAACTCTTCCTTACCTTGTGCTTCATTTAAATTTAGTGCGTAAGAAAGTGAAATTATTTTTGACGGATTGACACACGGTCAGTTTAGCTAGTTTGCATCATAATATCATAATACTCATCACCTCCATCACAATCACCATGAACACCATCACCAAGCTTCTCAACACATTCCTAACTAACCCATGCTCTCATTAGCTTTACATGTTAAGTCATCTATCTATTCCAAACTACTGATGTAAACTCTCTCATAAACAACATCACAAACTTTCATCATCAAATTATTCTCCTTCTCTTTTCCTCTCAAAAGAAAATTACTTAATAGTTAATAATTATCCTAGTTCTATATATTTCTCCTTCAAAAATTGTAACTCTAACACCACCACCTTGAACTCAAATGACTCAAACCCAAAACAACACCAAAACTCAACAGCACCTACTCACACAAAACAGAACAAGAAGAAGATAAAACTTCCCTAAAGTATTAATATCCAAATTCAAATAAATAAAAGATTGGTTAACACTCCTTTTACACTCTAAGGGATTATTATCACCAACCCCTTGAACTTACTAAGGGCTAACCTAAATACTAAGATAAGGTCCGATCAAAATGTGAAGGTCTCGTCAACGGTCAAACGGTCAATACAGGGTCAAGATTCGTCGGTCAACGGAACGGTCAACAGAAGGTTGACTAATTTCTACTCAACTTCCGAGCTTCGTATCTTCTTCGCCGATATCCGATTTACGCATTCTTGTAGTCCATTCCGCGTAACTTTTCGATATCTATCTAATGATACTAGTTTCGTATCTAGATCTTTGTTAGATTAATTTTTATAAATTAAGGTTCATCTCTAATTAATCGAGTCATTAGCGGCTTAATCGTCTCTTGACTGGTCTAATAGCGTTGACGAGCTTGAGGCTCGTTACAGAAATGCATGAAGGAGAACATCAAGGAAAGAGGAAGTTATTTATTCAGGTCCACGAGAAATATTATTGGCCAACTATGCACGATGATGCAACTGTTTAATTCCTGAAGTGCCATCAATGCCAAGTTCATGGTAATCTCATTCATACTCCTTATGATAGACACATTTTTGTGTCTAATTTGTCTCGATTCTATATATTAATAGTGCTCATTTTTGTACTTATTATGGTGTTTTATGTGTGTGTAGGTATTTTTGGCCAATAAACATTTTTGGAAAAATCGGCTCGAAAAGTTACGCCCGGAGGACACATGCTATTCGGACCCTCGGATTGGATAAGGGGTAACCAAATTACTAAGGGGCACTTTCAGGTCACCCCAAGGCACCTGCTATAGGCACCCCTACTCTAGATAGGGGCACCTCATCTTCAAGAATTCAAAAAATAAAAAGGCGGGAAAAATGGCAGCAGCGACAACAGATTTGGAGTTGATGATTTGGACCAGTTTTAGCGAGATTCAATCGCTGATTTTCATGGGATAGGCCTGTTTTATCAATACAACACTGGTATGGATGTTTAGTTGAAATTTTGGATTTGGCTAGAATTCGAGTTGCATAAAAACAGAGTGGAGTTATACACGGGTCTGTGGGGTTTGTTTTTGGAATTCCGGGGGAGATTAAAGGCGAGATATTGTTTCCAAAGATATGTATCCATCTAAGGAAGAGTTTGGGAGGAGTTGGAAAGATCAGAAACGCGTGAAACAAGTAAGGGAACAAATTATTGCCGTGACTTGCACGGAAAGGAAGAGAAGAAATTTAATCGGGTTTTGAAGGGTTTGGAGGTGTATAAAAGGTTTGCTCGAGTCCCAGAGAAGGGTATTGAAGTTTATAGGAAGTTGGGGAACTTTAGAACACGACGAGCCGAGGAATCGAGTTGCGAAATTTCTTCTGCTGCGCAGCAAGGAAGAACACGAAGAACAATAGGCCTTCTCGGACGAGTCGTTTTACGGGTCTTAAATTCAACGACAATTCAACGGTACATAAGTCCTGTCTCTGTAACGGTCCTTTGTAACAACTGCTTTGTAACGCCACTACAGCGTTGCAAATAGTCTGTTTTATTGTTTTTCATCCTTTTAATCAACTTTTGAGCTATGAACCGATATTTTGAGCAAGTGATTAATATGAGGAGCTAAACCCCTTAGCCGAGGCGACGGAGGAAGCCAATTTTCCATGACGTGTGTGGTAATTTCTATTTTAATTAATTTTTGCAATCTCTTTTAAGATTATTTGCCTTGATTGAAAATTGATTGAATGATTTTTCCTAAGCAGTTGTGATTTCTCTTGATAGACTATGCTTAGACCTAGGTTTTTGATATTCTATGCTTTCGAAATACAATTGTTATTCTAAAAATCTACCTTTGCAAAATATTAGAATCACTTTAAACGTAAAGAGTTGCACGAATATTGATTAGATTAAATCACATAAAAATTGGAGTTTGGTGGAATCCACGAGTCTCGGTGCTTCTTAAAATCTTGATACAATTATTTCTGAGTTTTCTATTTTTATTTGAGTCTAAAAATCCTTCACAAGTCTGAGAGGAACGACACTTTTCTTACCACTTTTCTACAACAATTTAAAAACACATCAATTTTTGGCGCCGCCGACGCGGACTTGTTTTTAGGGTTTTAGATTTATTTATTTTTAGTTTTATTTATTCTTTTGTTCTATTTTACGTTTTCTTGGGTATTTGTCTTGTGGTTACAGGTATTGGATTTCGGATCGAAAAGAAAGCTGAGCCAAAGATTTGGTGAATAATAAAAGACTTGGAGTCAAAGACAAAGCGAAAAGAAACGAGGAAGAGACAAAGAATTGTATTTTTATTTTTATTTATTTTTTAGGGTTTTTCGGAAAAACTGTATTAGGGTTATAATTATTTTTGTAATTTTTCTTTCTTTTTTTGGACTTTGGACTTTTTGGACTTTGGACTTTTGGGACTTTGGACATTATTTTTATTTTTACCCTACGGAAGGGTACTTTAAATATAAACTGTTTGCAGAGAAGGAGGACAATTACGATATTGTGTCTGCACCTTGGGTTCGTACACTGACATAGGAGTCAGTGGCCCGAGTCGACTACAACCGATTCATCCCCCGTTTGGAACGGGAGGTAAGACTCTAAACACTCGCGAATCTCCTGTCAGCGAGTTACTGGACTCCTTCGTTTGCATATATGCTGAGGACTTGAATACGGCTGCTTTAATTTTCTAGTAAAGGGCAAGGCCTGGCCATATAAGATAAGGGTTCGGATTTCATCACCGTTCTCTTCTTGCCCGCCTTAGGAACACGTAACCTACGCGAACCTAATCCTTAAAATTTTGACTAGAACAAGACCGATAGGGTAACGAGCTTAATAGGAAAGTCATTCGAAAAATATTGGTTACTCTTTTAAGCACACTTCGAAGTTCATGAAGGTTTTTGTGAGTTGAATGCGTGACTGCGCCGCATTGTAATTCCGGTGAGGCCTTGGGTATCAAAGCTCCACCGAGCTTCCCTCGCCTCTATTCAACTTACTTTGACTCGGATTGATTCCAGAGGGTTTGCTTAAATTGTAACGAATTCCTTTTCGAAGGATAGAAGTCGGTCTAGAAACAATCTAAGTGGAGCCATCATGCTTTTTGTTTGCTAGAAATATCTAGGTTTGTTTTGATTGAGTCGGCCTTGATTTGTGATTGCATCCCCTTCCTTATTCTTTTGCATGCCTGAACGTAAAAGAGACGCCCTAGGTAGATTTGTTAAAGAGAAACCTAGTAGTTCTAAGCGTCTCGATTACCTCAATTTAGAAAGTCCGATTTTTGAAGAGTCCGTTTTTTGAACGTCCATTTGGGGAGACAATCCCTAATATTCCGATAGTGTCAGAAATGGCAACTTTGAAAGCTTTGTTGAACCCGACTAGGACTACTCGTCCCTCGTGCATCAGGTTAGGCCGAGACGAAGCAACTTATGAACTTAAACACGGGACCTTACAAACGCTCCCAATCTTCTTAGGGAAAGAAACCCCTATTTCCATGTTAGGGACTTTGAGGAAATTTGTAGTACCCTAAAGATTAGAAACCTTGATGATGATGCTTTGAAACTCAGGTTATTCCCTTTTTCCTTGAAGGATAAAGCCAAATCGTGGCTATATAGTTTGGCTTCTGGTTCGATCGAAACATATGAACAACTTACATCTGCCTTTTTGAACAAGTTTTTCCCTAGGCACAAAACATCGTCTATTAGGACGCAAATCTGCACATTTTCTCAACAGGAGGGAGAATCTTTGTATAGGTATTTGGAAAGGTTCAATGATCTATAAGCCCAATGTCCTCATCATGGTCTAGAAAAGGTTAGGTTAGTTCAGATCCTTTATGAGGGTTTAGATTATTCCATTACGACCACGGTAGAATCTATGTGTACAGTGGGTTTGAAAACCAAACAGTTGATGAAGCGATGACATATTTGCACGAAATCGCCGAAAAGACCCAACAATGGGAAAATAGTAGGGAACCCAAGAAAACAATTCTTCTAGGCATAGGAAACGTTAATAGGGTAGAATGAGGCTTTGAATCAGATGCCAAAATTGCAGCAATAGCTAAAAGGTTAGAAGCTTTAGAATTGGGTCACACTAGTGGTAGAGTGGAGCCTTTTTGGAAGGCCGGACTATTGAAGAGCAAGCCAATGCTCTTTATAATAATAACACTAGATTTGATAACCGTCGAAAATTTGACCCATATTCGAGAAACCTATAATACTTTGGTTGGAGAAACCATCCGAACCTCTCATGGTCTCAGGGACCAAGGTCGGTTTAGTAATTCGAATGCTCCCCGGGTTTTGGCTATACTAAGAATCCTTCAGAATAGCTCGGTTTCAAAATCGATCGATAAGAAAATTTTGAGTCTAGAAGAAACTCTTGCCTCATTTATTCAAAACACTTTGAAAAGATGCACCAATTACTTTCACAAAGTGTAGAAACTATTAACAGGATAGGGCAAGAAAATAGTCAAGCTATTGCCGAGTTAAAAACGCAGGTTAGTCTGATAAATGAGTCCTTGAGAGAAAAGGGTAAGTTCCCTAGTCAAACACAACCCAACCCTAGAGGAGTTCATGAAGTAGGTGAAAAACCATCACACCAGTTGAATTCAATTAGAACCCTTAGGAGTGGTAGAGTAGTAGACAATCAGGTAACCATGCCCGATAGTGAGCATACTGTAGTTCACCCCTCAGGACCATCCATAGCTGAGGGGACTGATAAAATCTCTGATGATGCCAATTCGGTTCCTGAGAGGCCCTATTTTATGCCTAGAGCCCCATTTCCACAGCTATTAGTACCAACAAAAAGTGAATCCAACTTTAATGACATAATGGAGGTTTTTAAGAAAGTTACCATAAACCTTCCGTTACTAGAAGCAATTAGGCAACTTCCGGCTTATGCCAAATTCCTTAAGGATATGTGTACGCGAAAGCGCAAGTTTAGTGTCCCTAAAAAAGCCTTTTTAGCTAGTCATGTAAGTTCGATCATTCAGAACAACACAACTCCTAAATATAAAGACCCAGGTGCCCCTACCATTGCTTGCACGATAGGAAAACATCGGGTAGATAAAACTTTACTTGACTTAGGATCTAGTGTGAACTTACTGCCGTACCATGTGTACTTACAGCTAGGACTTGGTGAATTGAAACCTACCAAGATAACACTGCAGTTAGATGATAGGTCTGTTAAAATTCCTCGTGGTGTGATAGAGGATGTTCTTATTGAGGTCGACAAGTTTATTTATCCTGTGGATTTCGTGGTCTTAGATACCCAACCTTGTCCCGACCCGAGAACCAAATACTCGTGATTTTAGGTCGCCCATTTTTAGCTACGTCTAATGCGATCATAAACCTGTCTAGTGGTATTATGAATCTATCTTTTGGTAATATGACTATTGAGTTGAATATTTTTAATGTCAATAAGCTGCATTCTGAGCTAGATGACACGTGCATTGAAGAGGTGAACATGATAGGAACCTTAGTTCAGGAGTCATTACCAAACATCATATCGGAAGATCCATTAGAGAGTTGTCTAGCCCATTTTAGCATGGATTTCGACGAAGATAGCAACATTGAACAAGTAAATGCTCTGTTGGATTCTATTCCTATGTTAGATACCGATGCATGGAAAGCTAGGTTTGAACCATTATTAGCTTCCGAGTCTACCTTAATCCCTTGTTTAGAAGAGCCTCCTAAGTTGGACCCTAATTATGCATTTTTAGGCCCATCTGAGACTTTCCCTGTTATTATAGCTTCCGATTTGGATAGTGATCAGGAGAGTAGGCCAGTGAATGTGCTTCAAGACAATAAGGAAGCTTTAGGGTGGACCATAGAGGATAAGGACATAAGTCTTACTTTGTGTATGCATCAGATGCATTTAGAGGATAAACCACCTGATTATAACTTAGAGAAAGCAATTGACCTTTTTCAAGAACCTGATGGTCTAGAAATTAGGAATATTGTGACTAGTCTAATTAGAGACACCCAAAATTCTAAGTTTGGGGGTGGACTTGGAATATATGCCTCTACTATTTCACAAGAGTATCTTCATAGAGCGATTCGGTTGTTAGAAACCCATCCTCCAGTTGATGTGGTTTATCCAGTGTGATACCCAGTTGACTTTGTTTTCCCACCAAATATTTTTCAACCATTTGTGGGAACGTATGAATTTCAAATGTGTCGATGAGCCTAAGTACTTTAGGAAATTAGTATCAACACATTTTCTTAAGATTGACCGCCGATTTCATCGTGGTCAATAGTGTGAGTCAAAACCGATTGACTTTAAGGATCCGCAATTATTCGGAGTTATTATTATGTGCTTCTTTGAGTTTTTATTTGAGACTTTACAACTTTGCTGAACCGGATCTTAGCTTTGAGAAATCCAACCCATGAAAATATTTTATTTGGACCCGGTTATAGAACTGAACTCCGAACCACAGCTAGATGTAGTTGTCTTAAACGAGAAACTAGACAAGGGTGTGCTTTATTTGTTAATTTTCTTGGAAGGTTGGAGATTCCTTTTATTTGTGATAGCTCTATTTGGTTTTGATGACCCACGAGATATTTCGGCTATTACTTTATGATTTTATGAGGTGACTAATCCTTTCTTAGTCCGGTCAAGACGTTAAACTTAGCACTTCTTGGGAGGTAACCCAATATTCATGCGACACGGTAATATCTTTCCTTAACTCTTTTACTTCAAATGGTAACAGTTTCTCCTTGTTCATGCTTTTAATATTATCTTTAGAACATTGAGGACAATGTTAGATTTAAGTTTGGGGGTATGGGAGAAACATTTTAGTTGCATTGTTAAACTTCAGAGCCTAGAAATTTATGTTTATTAAGGATGGCACTAACCAATCTAAGTGGATGGAAGCATTTTGGTTGTAGGAGTTGAGGAACCAATCGATTAGATGGAAACATCTAAAGAGTCTATTCATAAAAGCACGAGCTCGGGTGTTAGAAATAATATGATAGTTTCACCAATCTCGTTGAGTCCTTTTCACTTCTGTTTTTATTTTGTTTTGTTTTTAAACTATGTTTCTCTAAGTGATTAGGTGGGGCTCACGATTCAAGTTTTTACCACTGCTAGGGTGAAATAGAGTGCTTGAGTTACTAAAAAAAAAAAAAAAAAAAAAAAAAAAAAAAAAAATGTTCAGTGAATAAATTGACCGCTGGTTCCCTTGTATATGCCAGACGTGTTGATCTAGAATTAGGATTGTCGACCACTGGTTCCCTTGTATATGCCAGTTGTGTTGATATTAGTCAGACCAGTATCTCAGTCCATTAGGATAGGTTCATTTTGGCAGTGGCCTTCAGACAGATATGAGAAACATCGATCACTTAGTAAACATCAAAACCATCTATGTTTTTCTATATCCATTTCTTGATCTATCCATGTGATTAGTTTTGACTCCGGGTATTGATGTCCATAGTGAGACTATCTGAGTAGAGCTCTGTGACTTATATATGAATTTTAGTATGCTTGAGTGCAAACTCGTGTACAGCAATTGGAATTTCGCATCAGGGTACTTCCTCCTGTAATCAATAAGAATGCCAACCAAGGAGACTCTTTAGTGCCTTCCAAAGTTCTGCGTAGATAGTTAGGGTCTGGAGTATAAAAGGTTTTGTGGGTACACCTCTGGTAAACCCTCCCGAGACTATAACTCGGCCACTAGGGCCACCTAGGGGTTTAAAGGCTTATTGCATATGCTAAATGCAATCGACGATGCCTGCGACGGTGAGTTAGGATTTTATTTTTGCTCGAGGACTAGCAAATAATAGGTTTGGGGGTATTTGATAGACACATTTTTGTGTCTAATTTGTCTCGATTCTATATATTAATAGTGCTCATTTTTGTACTTATTATGGTGTTTTATGTGTGTGTAGGTATTTTTGGCCAATAAACATTTTTGGAAAAATCGGCTCGAAAAGTTGCGCCCGGAGGACACATGCTATTCGGACCCTCGGATTGGATAAGGGGTAACCAAATTACTAAGGGGCACTTTCAGGTCACCCCAAGGCACCTGCTATAGGCACCCCTACTCTGGATAGGGGCACCTCATCTTCAAGAATTCAAAAAATAAAAAAAGGCGGGAAAAATGGCAGCAGCGACAACAGATTTGGAGTTGATGATTTGGACCGATTTTAGCGAGATTCAATCGCTGATTTTCATGGGATAGGCTGTTTTATCAATACAACACTTGGTATGGATGTTTAGTTGGGCCGGATTTGGCTAGAATTCGAGTTGCATAAAAATGAGAGGTGGAGTTATACACGGGTCTGTGGGGTTTGTTTTTGGAATTCCGGGGAGATTAAAGGCGAGATATTGTTTCCAAAGATATGTATCCATCTAAGGAAGAGTTTGGGAGGAGTTGGAAAGATCAGAAACGCGTGAAACAAGTAAGGGAACAAATTATTGCCGTGACTTGCACGGAAAGGAAGAGAAGAAATTTAATCGGGTTTTGAAGGGTTTGGAGGTGTATAAAAGGTTTGCTCGAGTCCCAGAGAATGGTATTGAAGTTTATAGGAAGTTGGGGGAACTTTAGAACACGACAGAGCCGAGGAATCCGAGTTGCAGGAATTTCTTCTGCTGCTGCAACAGGGAAGAACACGAAGAACAATAGGACTTCTCGGACAAGTCGTTTCACGGTCTTAAATTCAACGACAATTCAACAAGTACATAAGTCTGTCTCTCAACGGTCCTTTGGAACAGCTTCTTTGTAACGCCACTACAGCGTTGCAAACAAATTGTTTATTGTTTTTCATCCTTTTAATCAACTTTTGAGCTATGAACCGATATTTTGAGCAAGTGATTAATATGAGGAGCTAAACCCCTTAGCCGAGGCGATGGAGGAAGCCAATTTTCCATGATGTGTGTGGTAATTTCTATTTTAATTAATTTTTGCAATCTCTTTTAAGATTATTTGCCTTGATTGAAAATTGATTGAATGATTTTTCCTAAGCGAGTTGTGATTTCTCTTGATAGACTATGCTTAGACCTAGGTTTTGATATTCTATGCTTTGAAATACAATTGTTATTCTAAAAATCTACCTTTGCAAAATATTAGAATCACTTTAAACGTAAAGAGTTGCACGAATATTGATTAGATTAAATCACATAAAAATTGGAGTTTGGTGGAATCATGAGTCTCGGTGCTTCTTAAAATCTTGATACAATTATTTCTGAGTTTTCTATTTTTATTTGAGTCTAAAAATCCTTCACAAGTCTGAGAGGAACGACACTTTTCTTACCACTTTTCTACAACAATTTAAAAACACATCACCTTATCTTCCATTACATTTCATAAGTAGTACACGGCTCTTCTACAGTTGGGGACTAGACATCAATTACATCTCTTTCTGAAATTTACTTCTCTCGGCAAGCTCTCAAGAGAGTAGGATTCACATACAACAAACGAAATGAAATTGCTATATGGAAGATACTAGTGAAATCTTCAGAAAAATTTATCCCACTGGGAATGACATGGAAGAAATAATCACAGTTGATCTTAGTGTCTCTTTTGTTAATAAATTTAACTAGTACAACCGTTGCCATGGTGGGAGGGCCGACCGAAGACTTGACGAAACGCCACCACTACGTGCTTGCACAGATCGACTTAGTCAGGATCTGAATTGGTCTGGCCAAAGCCATTGCAATCTTGCACATGCCATAGTTTGTGTTGCACCATCATGATGCATCACTTCTTCACTTCCAGCCATAGTGGCGCGTTATTCCTTCTTAGGCTTGAGACAGCTACAACCAAAGCCTATCTAACTCCGCACTCCATCACCACAGAATCATTGCATCAATATCGCCAACAAACATCCACCGGAAACACCATCTTCCCGCAACAACACCACATATACCATCTCTTTTCTCAATCTTCGAGTTCAAAAGCAAGCAAACTCCACCGAATTGCAAACAAAAGACCCTTATAGCTAGTTCAGCTTATAACCCCTGTAACCTTAGCTACAAACACACCCTACTGCACTTATCAGCAACAGAACACAGCTCCAACCACTCTCACTGCCAAACTGCCTCAGACCATATCGTTGCACCAACTTTTTTGCCTCATGCATAACCAGCACCACACAGCCAGACCCATTCTCATAACCTCATTGTAACAACACAAGAACATATAACTTCAGCTCAAGAATGGGCTCATTTTCTACAATTACTTCAACTCCAGTTGCAGGTCCGGAAAATATTCCCAAGCTCCAGAGTCCAGACTCACTCTACTCGAACCAAACAACCCCATTCCATTATTCTCAAACACAAGCCACATCACCGGTTTCCATTTTTTGTCCTTCCAGCTACCAATTCTAGTTGTTTAATAATCAACAAAGGCAATATAAAACCCCTAAACACATTGTTGCTTAGAAGAGTTCACTGCCATCTGCAATTCATGACCACCTACGTTTCTTCACCTGAGCCAACTCACGGCGTTTTCACTTCATTGTTGTAACTGCTCTTCTTATCATCTCAAGTTCGTCTTTAGTTAGGTTGCAAACCCATCTAGATAGAACCCAATACCACCACCAGTTCGAGAGAACAAAGCCCGCGACTGCCTGCACTTATTTCTATTATTCTTTCTCAAATCCGACCAAAACTGACAACTCCACTTGCCTATTCAGACCCCTGCAACACTTTCTTATTCACCGACCAGCACCACCAAACAGCTCCACTATCATTACATGCACCTCCACTTCATTCCCAAACCATGAATCAACAAGAACCAATAAGCCAACACTCATGCTATTCTTCAATTTAATCCAGTCACCTACCGACTTCATTTACAAAGACACCAGTCTCCATCGAACTAGCTCAACATCGACTGCATAGGACTAGCTTCCATTCTACCAGACCGTCGAGATTCGAGACATCTGCACCACCTTATTTGGTCCCTTCCAACTCCTCAAGTCCGGAAACAACGCCACTTCTATCCTTCAATCTCATTTTTATTTTATGTCTGCAAAACTGCTACTGTTTCGGCATAATATGTTGCGTGCAAATGAAACGCCACTACAAATTTAGACCAGCCGATACACACAATCGACACAACACTACTTCAACCATCTTCTCTTCTCGACTCAAATCAATCAAACTTACAAAATCCATCTCCCATTGAGGTATACAGTTCAACACCATTCATCCACAAGACTAGTTCAGCCATCTTCCATTCATCTCTGCAACTCGCCGTCAACACCTTTCTAGTCGAATACCGTTGTAAATTCAACTCACTCAAATCTGTTCATTGTTGCTGTAACTTAAATCTTTCTCTTGAAATATTAATCTCCCACCATGAGCCATCGATGCCACCAGCTGCTGGTTGAAGGAGAAATGATGCTCAGATTCACCATGTACTCAATCATATCTTGCATCTTCTTCTTGCTCTCTGGACTGTGAACTCCGGTAAATCCTCATGGTTCGAACATTGATACTAACCCCTTTTCTCTTGAATAGATATGAAGACGCTGCTGCAATAAGAGAGATTATGCCTTTGCGGATGCTTTAGAACATTCACACAGAGCTTGTGATGATGATGAAGCCATGTCCATTATTTTCTTTAGTCCACTAACAGGGTCTTGTGGCTCTCTCTGAACGTTGGTCATGGGCTTGAATGCAAGTTGCCCGGCAACGTAATGTGATCACTAGTTTGGCAACCGCAAATAATTGAGCTGTCTCTCTCTAGTGCCGAAAGTGACACTAGTCATTTTTGTCGCAAACGCTCTTATAGCATTCAATTTAACCATTTATCCTCCGGTGATACGAATTGCTTGTACTTTCTACCAATCAGTCCGGAAAAATAAAACTAATTATATCCGGCACTGAATCATCTCCTGATAAGTATTGCAGGGGTGTAAAACAAAAACGAAACTTAAAGCAATTTCTAAACAAGAAATTAACAAATTTTGGATTCAAATTTTGGTTTAATATGACAAAAGAAAACAACCCCAAACTCAAAGTTAGAAATTTTTCAGAGATTCGAATGAGAGAGGGAGATCTTACAGTTTGCTGGCGGAAGCATCATCGTTGGTGGCTTGAATTGCTGCAGTATTGCTTCCGGAATCTGATGCTGTCTTTGACATTTCCAATAGCTGCAACATGAATCTGTTCCATTCAGTTCATCTCAGATTCCAAAAACCCACGAAACCGCACAACAATTCCATTCATTTTTCACTAATTTCTCGTTCTCAAAATCAAATCCAGCCAAAACCCTTTTTGTATCTTCTCGTTCTTCAACTCAACAACAAATATCAAACACCATGAATTCCAGTCAAAAACCCTAGCTTCAATCATTCTCGATCTGAATCATACCCATCACACAATTCCACTAACCTGTTAATTCTTCTCAAACATCGAACCATCTTACTGTAATTTCAGACTTGAGTTAAACCCTATTTCCTCCATTATTCATCACCAATTCTTCCATTAGCAGCAAACAATCATCAATCACCCAACACAGAGCTTCAATTTCTTCTTTAAAATCCCCCAATTCTTCCATCTTTACGTACAAATTTGAACTCAAAATCCCTAATTTTCCTGTGAACGGATTAGAAATCCCGGGATCGAAAACCAACCCTAAAAATAATCTATATAATGGTGACGAAGAGTGGTGGTGGTGGTGATTGAATATGCTGATAAAGAGTCGTGGTGGTGATTGAATTTGTAACAGTGAGATTGAAGGAGGTGGAGTGTGGTGGTGGTGGTGTTTCGTAAACTGGCGATGGAGAATTGTCGAAGAACTCGGTTTGAAGAGGTGGGATTGGAGGAGGAAAAGAAAGAAGAAGAAGAAGAGAGGAAAAAAAAGAAAAGAGGAGAGCGGGATTCGAACCCGCAACCTTTAAGTCACTGTACCTCTGGTTTTACTAAACTACCCCTCAACAATTAAAAATATTCCAACCTCCGTGTCCTTTTCCAGCCCGTCAAATTTACTCGATTGCCCTTCACTTTTTGTTGTATTTACGTTGGTTTTAGTAAGAAAAGGAAACATGGAGGGGCTCTTTAGTCCTTTCATTGTTGATTGAAAAAAATTTGGGACACCAAAATCCAATCTTTTTTTGTCAATTGATGACTTACAATTTACAAAAAAGTGGCCATATAAAGGTCCTCCCTCGCTTCGCTCGGTCGGCCCAACAAGAGAGTTTATGATGAATATGATATTCTCTTTTGGAAGAGAAGCTGCCGAGAGAAGTAAATCTCAGAAAGAGACAAAGAAAACAAGTAAAACTCATTTTCCATTAAACATGCTACTATGAGTAAGAAGGATCCATCTAAGAAGATCTCCTCCTCATATCTGGAATTATGGCATTAAATAAAAAAACTAGAAAATATGCAAAAAGATCCCAATAGGAAGAAGGGTTGGATAGGACACCAAAGGATAATCAACCTGATCAACCGGTTTAAAGCAAGTAACGATAGAAAACACAGTCTAGTCGATATACCAAAAAAAAAAGGGTATTGCTTTGAGCAATCTGGAGGAAGAGCACAAAAATGGTGGGAGCTATCAAAAAATAAAAGAAAAAATGACTACCATTGTAATTGCAGGAAATCCTACAATACACACCTCACAGGAATATAAATATCTAACACATATTTAAGATCAATAACCAATCTTTTTATTAATTGAGTTAGAAATTTTACAAGAAGGAAGTGAAATAAAGAATGTTATTACAACTCTAAGCTTTCTCTCTCCTCTAAAATTAATCTCCACTCTCTAAAAAGATCTCCCCCTTTTCATAAGCTTATTCCTACTTTATATAGGACATTACATAATGGATGACAGCTAAGTTATCCCTTATTTTCGGATCTGACTTGCGACATTCTCGCAAGTGTACAAATATAAATCTCGCATCACTCCTAAATCTCGCTAGGTCTTCACATCTTTCTCATGTTCTGGCTGTCGTCATCCGTTGCGTCATTTATATTACTCGTCTGCGATGTCTTCGCCATGTGTCGTTTATGGATTTCGCAAGGGCGTTAGTTTTGCGATATTCTGATCCTACATCTCGCCTCTTCTCATGTCTTCTCTGCGAAGGAGAGAATGTCATGAGAACTAATCTTTTAAAAATGCCGCGGTTGCCCACTCCTTTCTGCCGACAAGATTCCGTAAATTAAGCATAATCGTTTACACGTGTTAAATTTGCCCTTTTTCACCGGCACTTCAAATGCTAACCGGTCATCATTTTTTGTCTAATTAAGAAGAGATCCATCGTAAAAATGTCTTCTTTCTTTTACTTCGTCTTCTTCATCTGTAAATCTTCTCTTTGTCAAATGCCCCTGCAACTTTTTCACTGTTCATCTTTTCATAAATCTTCTTCATCTTTCTGCTATTGTTCCAATGGAGCCATCAAGGTTTGTTTATTTTGCTCAAACTGATCTTCTTAAAATTGATTTTCTCTGCTAAAATTATTTTATTTGATGTTGTTCATCTTTAGATAATTCCCATACTGTTTCTGTTTAAGAAAAAACACTTCCAGCACCAAGTTTACAATTCATAACCCTAATGTTCCCAAGAGTTCGCAACAAAAATCGTTGTGAACAAAAGGAAGCATGCGAATAACAAGGTATTAAGAAACACTCATTCTTTTAATAACAATATTATTGCCTCTGTTTCTTATATAATTTGTATTTCGCAGGGTGATGCAAATGTCGAGAGCCCCCCCAAAAAACCTCGTCAGCCTAAAAATATTGAAACAGCTGTTTCATTTCCTCTGTTTAAACTTTTAAAAACACCTCCTGCGACATCATCGCAGGCGGAATCCCCTCTTCTTATCTGCGAAAATGTCAACGCAGATTCATCCCCTGTAACTAGTCTTTCTATAAATGAAAGTCCTGACAATAACCCTATTGCGAATGAAAATTTTCTTCTTCTACTATCCATGCCTCTTCTCTTAACATTGCCTCAACCCCCGTCATTAATCCTCATCAAATCTCGCCTTCCGATGAATACCTATGGCGAAAGATGATTCAACTCTCCCATCTTCTGCCATCATCGCTTCATCATCTGAATCTCTCCCTTTTACTAAAGAAAATTTAGAAGGGATGGATATTGCTTTCAAGGTTTTATCCGCTCTTCTCGATGATGTCAAGAAAGCTTCCACTGATCCTATCCAATTTGGTGTTTGCGAGGTTGTAAGTAAATATTTTGGCTATGATAGAATGGTTTCGCAAGCATCTTTGGAGAAGGAAATTGAAGCTTTGAAAAATAATCTTCAAGCTATGACCTTGAAATGTGACACTCTTCATCTTGAGAATAAAAAGCTTCAAAACATTTCGCTGGATCGTGATAACCTTCGCAGGAAGAATGAGGAACTAAAAGGTGATTTTTTTTTATTTTTTTATTTTTTAATTTCTATTCCACTTTTAAGCTATAAACCAGAAACGAAAAATGAAGATATATCAATCTGAATCCGTCGTCGAAGAAGCTCGCATGGATAGGGATGCTTGGATGGATCAATATAACTAATTAGATAATCTTCATACGTATTCTCAGATCAAATAGATAATCTTACCAAGGAGAATGATCAATTAGTCCAAAAGCAAAATTTATTAAGTAATGAATTATCTCGCCTCTCTTACTTGTTGACTAAAGCTAATCTGGAATTGGAAACTTTATCAGATGAGAATCAAACCATATCTCAGGAGAAACGAGTTCTTTTGAATAAGGTGGCGATCTCTTCGCAAGAACTTAGCATTTGCCAAAAAGTATGCAATGATCAAGAACGATCTCTCTGCTCATTGAGAAATAAACTTAAAGAAGTAACTGAATCATCTTCTGCGGAGAGAGATAAACTTATTCAAGGTAGAATAGCTTTAAGCATAAAAACAAGTCAACTCAAGGATCAATGTTCCAAGTTAGAAGAATCCTATTCCTCTCTTGCGAAGCAAAACACCTTACTTATTTCTAACGAAAGAAATTTACGATCTCGATTGAAAGGCTTGGTTGGTGATAAGTTTGACAATGCCATGGATCACTTGGAGAACAGTTGCCTGACTTTAATTCAATATCTTATTTCACAAAAGGAAGGTAGTCATGAAATTTGACTGCCTCTACCATTTTTCCTTTGTTAAGTTTTTTTTTTTTTTTTTACTACCTCTTCCTTGCGAATCTTTTGCCAATATGATTTTCTTTATTATTTGTTTTTGCAGAATCTGAGAAGGATCTTCGCTCCTCCATTGCTACTTTGGAATCTAACTATGCAAATATTCGTAAAGAAAATGCATTACTTGCTACTTCTCTTGCTCGTTCTCGCGATCGAGCAGAAAGAAGACTTGATTATCTCTCTTACTCCAAAGATATCCAAAGTAGGAATCATCAAAAGGCACTTCTTCGACAAGTTCATCTTAGGGCTGAAGTTATTGTGAATGAAATTTTATTATCCGATCTCTTTCCCCTGTATCCATCGAGCCCTTGGAAGTAGATGATGATGAAGTCCACAGTACTCCGGACAGCGATTATTATTATGAAAGTGGTGAAGATTTAGCAAATGAAAAAGAAGTTCTTCCAAATGATGAAGGTGTTGATAATAATCCAGATGGGGGAGAAATTAAAACAAACCAAAATGAAGGAAGGACTGGAAAAATTGAGAAAGCTGGCGAGGTCGAGAAAGCTAGCGAAAGTGAAAAAATTAATGAAGAGTGTCCATTATCTCCTTTTTGCGAAAAAGTTGATGTTGAGAGTTGAACTTCTTTTGTAATTTTATTTCTTTGAACCTCTTCGCCTACACAACTTCTTACATAGGATGTATTTCAGCCTTCTCTGAGATGCACTTATATATATATATATATATATATTTTATTGTGTTTATTTGCGAGAAAGATAATGTCCATTATTGAACAATTCCCATACTGCCTCTCATTATCTTTCTTGTGAGGGATGACCTGCATAAATGATAATTAGTTTTTATAAATCTTTTATTGAATTATGTGGTCTTATTTTGCCTTCCTAGTTAAAGGTCTTATTGTGCCACCCCTTGTCATTGCGATAAAATCGCAGGACGTCTTTACACTTTCATGTAATGACCCCTTGATCTTGCCTTATCATTTCTTTAGTATTGTTGCCTCTGCACAATAGTTTTGTTGCGACAATATGACAGGCCTAAAAATTCTTTGCGAAAATAAAGCCCCATGACATTGCCGTCTTGCGACGAAATCGCAGGACATCCTTACACTTTCATGTACTGACCCATTGATCTCATCTTATCTTTATTTTCTGTATTATTGCCTCTTCAGGATTGTCGCACAAATATGACAAGTCTAAATTTTCTTGCGAAAATAAAGCCTCATGACATTTGCGTCTTAATACATTTATCAGCTCCCTAATGGAGGGTGCCGCCATTATCATCTCCCTGGTTGCCCCTTCAAGGAGGCGTACTTCTGCCATACAAGGCTATCTCCCCCCATCCGGTCTTAACAACAACCAGCTGTTTTCGCAGCCTCTTATCCTTTTTGCCTATATGGATTATGGTTACGAGACTGCACCCTAAGTGGAGTTTTCTTCGGGCCTAGTACAGCATATGCCGAGACTTTCAAAGAATGGCCGAGACACTTCAAATGCCCCATGAACTCTTGGCTCAACCATGTACCTCGGAGCCTTGGTCACATGCTGACTCCTTAGAAGAGACCCTAGGTCGTCCAACCTAAGTCTTAAGCTTAGATTGAAAATCCAAAGTATCTCCCCGGATGGGCTTTATTGACCCCAATTCTCCATGACTCGGTTCCGGGCGGTGTAACCTTTTCCCTGAGCCATGTTAACAGGTACCCCCTTTTATGACGTACTTTAGGTCTTACATTTGCCTCTTGTGGAATTTTGATTTCGCGAACTAGGGTGTACGCCATAACAGGTTTGCCCCTTTCTGATATGTCATTGATTTTTGACTATCTCTTGTTATTTTCTGTGCGAGATTTTCGCGTGCTCTTTCTTTATTTTGTACAATCTCGCAATGACTCTTTCGCAAAATTTTCATATACATTCATTTCGCTTCAATCATACATTACTTCGCAGTCTAATCTTTTCCCACAGTCTTTTACGGGTAACTTATTCCATGGTCTATCCAATCTGTGGCCCACATCTTTACCCTCAGGATCCATCAATCTATATGCCTCGGTTCCAACTATCTTCTTAATGATATAGGGTCCATCCCATTTTCTCGCAAGCTTGCCACCACTTTCTCGCTGATATACTGGTGTTTCTCTCAGTACCAAATCACTTGGTTGAAATTCACGTGTCTTAACACGTTTATTATATTCTCTGGCTATTCTTCGCTGGTAATTCTTCATATGTTGTAGAGCTTTTTCTCTTTTTTCTTCTAATTCATCTAGTCTGATCAAAATATTACTCGCACTAAGATTCTTCTCCCAAGCTTCTTTCTTTGCTATTGGAATAACAACTTCTGTTGGTAGTACAGCCTCAACTCCATATGTTAAACAGCAAGGTGACATTCCCGTAGCTTCTCGCTTGGTTGTATTGTAATCCCATACTGCATTATGCACTTGTTCACACCATGCTCTATTATGTCCTTCTAATTTCTTCTTCAATATATCTGCAATTGTTTTATTTGTTGCTTCTGCCTGTCCATTGGCCCGAGGGTACAAAGGAGTTGACTTTCCACATCTTATCTTAAATGCATTAAGTAATTATGTCCCTCAAATTGTTTTCCATTGTCGGACACCAACTGTGAGGGGATTCCAAATCTGCAGATGATATTCTCAAATATGAATGTAAAAACATCTTTATCGCGAATATGTTGTACTGCCTTTACTTCATCCCATTTTGTGAAATAGTCTGTAGCGACAATCAAATACCTTCTCTGCCCTGTTCCTGGTAAAAATGGTCCCACGATGTCTAAACCCCATTTTCCAAAAGGCTATACACTTGTTGAAGATGTTAATGGTGCTCCTGGTGCATGTATTTTCTTTCCGTGCCTTTGGCGATCTTATGACGCCTTGATATTTGCTTCGCATCCTCGTGCATAAATGGCCAATAATAACCTTGCATCTTTGCTTTGTATGCCAAACATCATCCACCACCGTGATTGCTAGCATCCCCACTATGTAACATTTTTAGTACTTCTTCTCCTTCTTTTAAGTTAAACATCTGAGTGAAGGACCATTAAAAGATCTCCGATACAATATCCCATGCCTTAGTTCATAATTTGTTGCACCGCTTTTTTAATTTGTACGCCTCCAATCTATTTCTTGGTGTTTCTCCTCTTTTCAGGTATGCATAAAGTTCTGCTCTCCAATCTTCATACTAGGTATTTGTTCTCCATCTTCTATTATCATTACATCTGCCTCTTCTTCTTCTTCTTCTTCTTCTTCTTCTTCTTCTTCTTCTTCTTCTTCTTCTTCTTCTTCTTCTTCTTCTTCTTTATTGATTGATGGTGATAAAAGTGTTTGTATTTTTATGCATCTCGCGCTGGGCCCGTCATCATAATTGAGATAAAAGCAAAGGCATCTGCGAGCATGTTATCTTTTCTTGATATATGTCTCCATTTAATTTTTGGGATTCTCGCTGACAATTCTTCAACAAGTTTTTTGTATTTGTTCATGGATGACTCATTTGTAGTGTATTCTCCTTTTATTTGACAAATGACTAGTTGCGAGTCGCTGGTAATTCTTACATTTTCCAACTTCATTTCTATTGCGAATTTCGGGGCATGTATCACAAACTTCATATTCTGTCTCATTATTGGTGGATGCAAACTCCAATCAAGGAAAAAGCCATTTTGTTGCCTTAAAGCGAAATGAAAACAATTCCAACTCCATTACCTTCCCCATTTGATGATCCATCCACCAATATTTCCCATCTATTTGGCTCTCATTAATGATCTCTTGGATTCCCATGTTCTTCTTCTATATCCATCATTTCTTCCACTTGCTTCATCATCTTCTAAAGGAAATTCTCGCTAAGAAATCTCGCAACAACTTGCGATTTTGGTGAGGATAATATTTCATATTTGATTTTGAAATGTCCTATCTGTGCATTCCATCTCTCGACTCTACCTGATCTTTTTGAATTTTTCATTACTGACTCAATTGGTATTTTTGTCAGTACCCTTATTTCATGTGCCTGAAAGTATATTCGAAGCTTAAATGCTGCATAAACTAATGCCAAAATTAGTTTCTCAATCTTTGAATAATTTTTCTCTGTTGTATTGAATGTTTTGCTGATGTAATAGATTGGTTTTTCAACTCCTGCATCTACTCGCAATAACACGACACTTAATGTATGCGAAGTTGTCGCAAGATAGATTAATAATTCTTCTCCCGGTTCTGCCTTTTGCGAAATAGATATGTTCGTCAGATGTTCGTTTATTCCTTGAAAAGCTTTCTCGCAATCGTCTGTCCATCTAAACTTCGTCCCCTTTTTGAGTATAATGATGGTGGCAATGGGTTTAATTATATAATTTATGTTTATATAATTAAAAATAATAGAGTTAATGATGGTGGCAATGGGTTTAATTATTTATGTTTAATTATATAATAATAGAGTCACTGTTAAATATAATAGAGTTAATGATGGTGGCAATGGGTTTAATAATTTATGTTTGAATTTGAGTCACTGTTAAAAATAATAGAGTTAATGATGGTGGCAATGGTGGCAATGGGTTTAAAAATAATTATATACTTTTTTGATCAGTTTAGAGGATTTGCTTCTTGATAGCTTTCTCAGAAGACCAAAGTTTTGTGCATTAGAACATCTGACAAAATTTATTAGTATATAAAACCTCTAAATTTATTCAAAGTTTTGCTCATAATCACAATGAAATCTCTGAATAGCAATGAATTGAAACTAGAAACTGCAATAGGAAAAAAATAGACATTCATAGGCATCTCATCATCACTCTTGCAAAAGCTTTGTGCTTCTGTAGTGTCGCTCTGTAGCCCTGGATATCAGAATTAGATGTCATTCAAACTTTTTAACGATTACTAAGTGAAGAATAGTTTGTGTTTGATCTCCGTTTTCATTCTTCGGTGGAGTTCTAAAACACCAGACCCTAATAACATCATTTAGTTTAAACTTACATGATTCAACTATGTCATTCCATTTAGTTGTCAACACCAATTGTCTGTTCCACGATTTCATAGTCAAACTCTGCCATTTTCACATAATGCACAGGATTGTTGGCAGTCTTTAAAATCTCTTTGTCTTCTTCGGACAAAAAATCATCTCTAGTAACAATATCTTTAACCGGTAACATTGATAAACGGCCTAGCTGCTTTTTTACGTGGCTATCTGTTAGGTTTTTTTGCATGACAAAACATGCATTTGAACCACCACGATTACTTACTATGTTCTGCAATAAACGTGGAACTTATACTTCTTGTGGTTCTTCCTCTGGCTGTGGTGGCTCAATATTAATACTGGTATTTTTGGGATTTTCAACATCGTCTCTCCAGGTTTTGCGGTACCCATCCTCATTATTTCTCAAAAAAAAAAAAAAAAAAAAAAAATCAATCACAGAGGAGACAACCATTACACAAAACGAAACTGAGCAGCAATAATCATGGAACTTTTAGTTCCCACAAGGTAGAGAGCTTTTTTTTCTTGTTCTTAGAAGGATTAGGAATTAGAGACCTATTACAATTTGGTGTTGCCATGGAACTTAAATTTTGAATTAGGAATTAGGAATTAGGATTCGACTATTTAAATTTTGTCAAAAAGCTAGATACATCTCCCTTGATCTGACGTAACTCTATTATCTACTATCCACAACTCAACTTCTAAAAACTAAGTTATAGTGACAAATCAGTAGAAGTCTTATGTGCCCGAAATGGTGAAAGGTGGATTTATATAACGCGAATTGCCATCCCCTCTGAAACCAGTTGTGGTAGTGTGTTCGCTTCTTTGGCAGGTACTCCATATTATATGGTAACGTGGGGCCATTCATTTTTCGAACTTATCTTCTCACCATCGACTGACCCTAAACAGGCCTCTAGTGCAGCACATTTTTCTGAAAAGAGCAAGGATGTCAGATCTACTGGTACTGGTACCTCTCGGTTGAGGTACACGCTATAATTAGCAACAGCTGCAACACCGTGGCTTCCCTTGTGCGCCAGAGTTACATGAGCTTTTGTAATGCATCTCAGCAAATCCTTGTCCTTGAGGAAACCTTTAATTTTAGGATTCTTCTCACACAACCCATTTAGGAAGGTCCTGATTTCTGCGACTGGAAGAGTGACCGCAGCAAAAAATAATTGTTCCCAACCGCGGCTTCCTTGTAATAGGTGTTCTAGATTCAAACATCAACTGGAAGAAGCTGAAGAATATTTCATATGGTCCTCCAAGATAAGAAACTATTTGATATCAATAAAATTTAACTACACAGTTTGATTATTTTTCTTAAATTCATTAGGCGTTCTAGTAGTGCAACATTCAAATTTGCATCTGAGTTGAGGAATGAAGAATGACCAAGATCCAAGAGCCATCTTTTATAGAAATTCTACACTGCTCAGAATCAGGCTTACCAGGTCGAAAACGTTCTTAGTTGAGATTCCATTAGCTAAAAGAAATACATAATTAAAGTTACCTCTAGGCTTCCACCAGATAAAGCTGTCTCTTGGCATTTCAAAGGACAGGTTAACGAACCAAATTTTGGGGCTATCTAATAATCAGATCTAAACAGAAGTGACAAGGAAGTAAAAGGTAGTGGTTAACAAACCAAAGCTGGATAAATCTTGAATTCGCTGTGGACCAAATCTGGAATCCGCATGTATAAGAAATACATCTAATTGTCCAGATTACACCAACATCTCAGAACTTCATCTGGGTTATTCCAACTTCAATAACGGAATTCTATTTTCTTAAATTGATTTGTGTTATTGAAAATTTTCATTACCACCCACCTTATGTATCTGATAGATGTTCATTTAATTTTAATGATTATTTTCTAGTAATCAATTTTCATGACTCATTTAGCAAACATGAAACGCTATTGAAGAAGGTCAAGTTTAATAATAAAAAAAAAGAAGGTCAAGTTCAAGAAGACGCAGAAAAAAGGATAGAGATACCTGCTCCCGCTTACGGAAATTGTCCCCATCTCAGTTGTGGAAGAAGTAGCAGTCAATCGTATTTTGGAGATAAAAAATTGGAAAGTCAGATATAAGAAAAGTGTGAATACCATATTCAACAGAGTAAGATTTTGATGAAGGTAAGCTGCAACATGGATGCAAAACATAAAAGAAAGTAACAACAAGTACAAAAAATCACTAATGGGAAATCTATTTCGCTATATGGATGTTAAGGTTATTACCTGACGAGATGGACCATAATGAAGGAGTTAATTCAAAAAATTAGGCCTAATGCAGTTGTGCTGCAAGAAACAAAAATGATGAAGATCACTAATTGGTTGGTGAATTACATCAGGGGAAATGATAAAAATAAATGGAGATCAATTCCTTCTCAGGGCTTGTGGAGAGGAATGCTCACAATATGAAATGCTGAGCAATTAGAATGTATTGATGAAATATTCTTACGTAAATACTTTGAGTCAGAAATTCTTTTTCAGTGACAGTGAAGGTAATTTTGAACGGACATTAACTAATGTCTATTGCCCCTGTAATGATTAAAAAAAAACACTGGATTTTGGGGAGGAATTAGATGACATGACAGGATGGGCATCTCTAGCGCGGTAAACCGGAGATTTCAGTGCAGTAAGGAGGAATTGGCAAAGAAACCTGGCTGCTCAAGGAGGAATCTCTAGCGTGGTAAACACTCATGTTTATGCCTGTCCTAGTTTTTGATTATTTTCTTATCCAATATATCCCCGTAAGCTCCTGCTATACAGATATGACAACATTAACCTTATTATTGTTCTTGAAATTGTGTGGCAATGGGAGATAATCCAACACTAGAAAGGGGCAATATTTGTACATAGTGCTAGTTGAAAGCTTCACCTTCCTTAACGTCGGTTAGCAGTTGTTGTCTTGCAATTTCAAAACCATTTGGTTTTTGTTAATTGGAGAAGTTGTGGACAAATGAAAGGGCATGTTGATTTTTTTATTTTTTTTTATTTTTTTTATTTTTTTATTTTTTTTTTTATTTTTTTTTTTTTTTTTATTTTTTTATTTTTTTATTTTTCTATTTTTTCATTTTTTTATTTTTTAATTACGGCTCTTCCTCTCTCCTCCTCTCTCCAGAAAATAACTGATTTTTCTCTGAAACTAAATTCTTGTAAATCTCTTAGATTATAATCCAAATCGATTTGGTCCAAATTTTCGGATCTATTGACGATTTGGTTATAAATATTATTTTTATTTTCTAGTATTAAATAAAACTATCGCTTTTTAGCGATTTTAGAGTTTGTAAATAATATTTTTAGTTTATCTTTAATTGATTTCATTGCTAATGGCTTCTGTAAGCCAATTAGATATTTCTAATAGCCGTTATGGCGTTTCTATTGAATGGATCATTCATATCAACAACATCAACGATGACGATTTACCAGAAGTAATCGAAATTCTACAATTATGGGAAGATCAAAGGCTAATAGAGGTGATCGTGATAACGATGGGTTGCGCAAATTACTCCCCTGGGGACATGTTACTCTTAATGAAGAAGAAGAATTCAAATGGCGAATATTATTTCAAATGCCATGTTTCAAATATCTGTTTCATCTATGAAACAAGATATATGTATTTTATCATTGTTTTCATCTTTGATGTACTTGAACATGATGTATTCATTCTTGTTATATTAATGAAATCAAGATGTTTCCTTCAAAAAAAAAGAAGGGCATGTTGATTAAGAGAGGGAGTACGTGTATATGTAAGTGAAGTGAAGCGAGTGAGTTGAGAGTATATCAAGATAGAAGAGATGGTCATTTGGAGGTTGAAGAGTTGGTGTTTGTTCAAGAACACCGGCATGTTCATTCGTTCAAAGCGTTTCGCCTTTGCTATAACTTCTCGACTTACGCATAAGCAAAAACGGTTTCTCTGCTAAGTACTGCTATGTAGTCTGTACTACATTTGTATGGTTCATACTTGAACATGTTGCTATACTAGTGTATGAGACACGGGCATGAGTAATCCCATTGATTTCCAACTTCCTTAACGTCTTCGCTTTCCTGTTGTAATGAATCAAATTGGCTGCTTTCACATTCTTGGTTCCATGATCATTTACCTGTCTATAGGTTTCTAAATCTATTCAACAGAATGATCATTTAATGCACATCGATACATACCACACAGAAAAATCTACTTAAGATCTTCTAAATGTTAGTATGCGGTATTTTGGATTTAAAGATATTCGTTTAGGCCGTTACTTTTTAGGTACGAGGGTAAGACTATTTCCCCAAAATAATCAGTATTGATTCTCATTTAATGCACATTAATCCCACAAAAAGAGCTATATAATTAAATCGAACAAATTAGCTCATAAATAAACTACTTGATATAATGAAATATTTACAAATTAGCTTCCTTATGTTCTTTGTCCTAATTTCGTTTAGTTTTATACACTATGTAGATGGAAAGAAAATCATATCAAAAGCAGAAGAAGATGATTTAGAAATTGAGAGACAGCTAAGAGTTTTAAACAAAAAACCAGTTAAAACCATTATAGTAAGTAATTTCTGCTTCAGTTCATGTTCAAGTGTTAAAATTATGATATTAGACTGGTAGATAATGATATACATGACTTCGAGTTTGAGTTTTCTTTAATTCATTGTTCATGTCAGTTGTTTCTTTCTAATGTATTTTTTTTTTCCTATATCTCAGAACGAGGCTGGTGACGTAATAGATTGCATAGACATTTATAAGCAACCGGCATTTGATAATTCACTGCTCAAGGATCATAAAATCCGGGTAAGATAAAAATCATTTCGTGTACAGATAATATAGGTCCAAAATTACTCACGGACTTCAACAGTAATTTCCTTTATAGGAATTTTTATTTCACATGATGAAAATCCAACCAAATTTTTATATATATAGGTCCATAATTACATATTGTTATACCATACAAATACAATTTGATATTGATTATGTTGAAAATAAGTGACATTCCGATAAATTTGACATTTAAATATATGTAGATGAATCCAAGCTCAATTCCAGGAGAGAAAAGAAGTAAAAATGTTTCAGCATCCTCTATCTTTGGTGGGCTTCAAAGGGCACGATGTCCTTCAGGGACAGTACCTATCCGCAGAACAACCAGAGAAGACTTGGTTAACGCTAAATATTTCGCAAAGAAATCCAAACCAATGGATGCAAACGGTTATCCTAACATCGGTAACAATGTAAGTTATATTTTTTTTTTCTACGCATTCTAATGATGAGCTCATATCATTTGATTGTATAAATTTGTAAGTTTTGTGTTGTAGTTTGTCTCTGTAGAAGAAGACATCCAATGGAAAAAATATTTCGGAGCCGCGGCTTATATGTCTATACATAACCTCACAGTACGTCCCGACCAGTACAGTACTTCTCAGATTTGGATTGTGAACTCAACCCGACCGGATATAAATAGTATTCAATTCGGAATAATGGTATGTTTTTGTTTCTTCATTTTTTCCTTTTACTATATATGTCAGATTTGATCCTCTCTTCTTAACAAAAAAAGTCTCACTGTATTGGGTTATGCCATAAAATTTTCAGAAATGTCCTTCCGTATTCGCGGCTGGTGATAGTCGCACTCGACTATTTGGTTATTGGGGTGTTGTAAGTTTTAGTTTTAGTTCTTTCTCTATTTAAATTCTTCTCCAACATTTGTTGTATAATCTGAATTCTAAACTCATCGGTACCTTAAATACCAATTCTTTTTTATTACTAATTTACAGAAGGTTGGACAACAAACTACTGGTTGTTATAATATGTTGTGCGATGGCTTCGTTCAAGTCAGTGAGGACATACATTTAGAACATCCGTTTACGCAGTCGTCAATATATGGGCAAAGAATATATGATGTGTATCTGAAGGTATACCAGGTAATGCCGTATTTAAGATATTTTTCTTCGCCAGTAATTTGTACGGAAAATGGGTCATTTGTCCAAATATTTTTAAAACACGGTTCAAATGGAAGAGTAAAAATTAGCTTGGGTGAAATGGACACAAAAAAAAAATAACAAAGATGAAACTGGATTCATCATGACTTAAACTTAAAAAATAGCAAGGATGAAACTGGATGTATCCTGTGTAAATTAAAAATAAGAAAAAATATTTGAAAATGGGCAGGATGAAACTGTTTACATCCTGGCTATTTTTACATTTTTGTCCATTTAAGCAGTATCAAAATCTAACTGTCCTTTTCACCCAGGAATTGTTGATATTGGTCTTTTTAACCAATTTTGTGTAATTTTTATTCTTATTCATCTCTAAATACATAAGATTTACTGAAAAATTTCATACATTGATAGGTTCAAGAAGTTGGTGACTGGTGGTTAAGCGTGGGACCGAATGCTGGGAACACTGAAGATGTAGGATACTGGCCGGCTGAGATTTTTACAACTTTAAGAAGCAGTGCATCAGCTGTACGATTTGGTGGAAATGCAGGATCATTATCTCAAGCATCAAGTCCGCCGATGGGAAACGGATATTTACCTCAACTTCTAGACTATAAGAAGACAGCTTTCATGAGGCAAATGAAGTATATAAACGAGATGGGAAACCCCGCTCACCTAGATCCACGCTCAGTGCGAACCATAAATGGTGCAGTGCCGCAATGCTATGATATTAAGTTTGCTGGTCAGTTAGCGGGTTCGGGGAACACTATGGCGTATGGTGGACCTGGTGGTATCTGTAACTAGTATAATGAGAATGTGATTCTAGATTGATGGAAACCACCGGAATAATAAAATATTAATTTTGAGATTGTAATATCTTTGTTGTTTTGAATATGGCAGCTAAAATCCTTCTATTGCTCTGTCCGAATTTCAAATGCTAGTTCTTTATCCAATAATGAACACCCTTCCCCGAAGACAAGACATACTAAGACAGACTCATTAGTATATCTAAATTACATTAAATCTATGTTGCACCGACACGGACACGGGATACGGTTACAGGGACACGTCAAATCTCAAAAACACGGGTTACGGGGACACGTTATATATATTATTCACATCATTAAAATAAAATATTACTACAATCTACGCAACAAAATAATTACTCTTATTTTTAAAATATTTGATTACTAATTATATAAAATTAATAATAATATAATAATGGTAAAGTTTTCATGAATAATGCTTGGATTTGACTAAAACAAGAATAAATTAGCGTCTCATTCAGTTTATTTTGATTTTGCAAACCAAAATTAATCATTTATGACGTGTCCGAAAGTGTCCAATTGGTGTTCGCAAAGTGTCCAATAACAATTTTTACGCGACACATGATGTGGCGTGTCCATTGAGTGTCGAGAAGTATCGTAACCGTGTCATTTCCGTTTACGTGTCCGACACGGTTACGAAATCTTTCTAAAATCCTCAAAATAAATTACACAAAATCATCGCATTTAATGCATAATCCCTTAAATAAAGTTACATTAGATCATCGCATTCAATGTACATGAGAATCTCATATATTTGGCCTCTCGTACATTTCATGATAAAATCAGTAGAAGAAAAAAAATCCCAAAGAAAGAGAGAACAGCAACAACAAGTACAGAAAATGGCAGTCAAATTCAATCTATTATCTTGTTCAATTTTCATCTTCATGTTCTTCATCCAGAGAGGTTCTGGAAAAGTATGTCGAACGAGTGATATACAAATTACACAAGAAAGAACTGGTCTCCAATTAGGTAACGCATATGAATACTCTGTGAAGATCGACACTACTTGCAAGTGCGCTTTAGCCAACTTGGTTTTGGATTGTCCTCAATTTCAGACCATTGAACCAATAAAAGGGTTTCGAGCAATATCTGATAATGTGTGTCTAGTCAATGATGGTGGAAAAGTTGCAACTCCGCATGTTTTTCGGTATGCCTGGTATCATAAAATCCAATTTGCTGCTACGGGTTTTTCTTGCATGATAGAATAACCTGAGAAACGAATCGAGATGAAGCTCAAACACAAGTCCACCTTATCGAATGTATTTTGATTATGTTTGGGTTATTATCCTTTGCTCGTGAAAATGTGATGTTGCCAATAAAATGATCGACAAGACATACTTTTGATAATAACAAATGACTGTTCTGCGTTTTAGAAACCGTACTGATGATAACGTTTGTTTCTTTAGAATAAGATTTTCCATTAGTTTCGAACAGATTTGATAAATACTGAATTAATTCAGATCCATAAGACAGGACAGGAAACATGTTGAGAAACCGGCTATGCAATTGAGTAAGAAATGTTGGAGTTTTATACCGAGTTTCAAAAACATACTGTAACATGTTAAGTTATGGGCAGTTACAATCGGTTGGTTACAGAGAAGAGTAACAAGGAGAATTGCACCACTTAGTGAAGTGTTGTGTCGATTGGTTAACAGCAATCAACTGTATAAATCCAAGCGACACATCTGTTGAATTTCTATATAAATAGTGAGACTTCTCAACTGTATGGAATAAAAAAGAGCAATCTCTCTCTCCCTTTCGTTCTCTCTAATCAGCAACACCATTGTGAATTTCTGATTGCCAAGAAAACTTACTTAGTATTGTTCATAAGGATCCTGTATTGAGAGTGCACTCTTACCGGATTAAGATCGTTGAATCGTGGGGAATAGACTCCATTAACCGTTTGCACTGTAGGGGCGAAATCTATTCTTAAGGACAGTGAGTTTCTTCACTCCTCGATCTGTTTTGTTCACAATTATATATAGCATCAAGTTTAAGCATAAGATTTCCAACAAGAAAAATGTTAGAGGTGATCCATGCAAGAACAGCAGTAGCGGTGCCACTATAAATTATAAGGTCAGTTCATGTGATATAGTCATGTACCATGTAATAATGATAACAGTTGTAGAAGTGAAAATTCTAGGGTCAAGCATTAGAGGAAGAGTGTTAACAGGCAGGGATATTGTGTGCGACCGCCTTGCGAAAGAGCTTTTTGCTACGTAGGAAAACCAGAAAAACAATACAAGAGGTTCCTTGGATCAGTGACTTCATTCCTTCTTAGCTTTTGTATGGCTTTAAAATCTTGCGGTGGCGATAGTTCAGAACTTGGTATGGTTGTACCTGAAGTTGCAGTAAATTAACCAACCAATAAGCTTGTGTTTTTCGGTTTTTGATCACAATTGCGTTTCAGTGTGCATAATAGTGCACTTTAAAAGAAGGTAATTCTTATGAGAAGTTAAATACGCCCGGAGCGTCGCATGGGCACAAATCTAGTACGACTGTACGAGTATTCTTTTTATTAGACGTCCTGATATTTGGTGGAATGATATCTCTAAAATTACTAAAATTATTACAAAAAAATATAATCATATGAGATACGATATCGAGAACAAATTACATAAAATTATCACATTTAATGCAAAATCTCTAAAATAAATTACAAATCTTCTCAATTAATGTACATGAGAATCTCATATATTTGACCTCCTATAAATTCCAACTCAATCTCATAACAAAATCAGTAAAAGAAAAAGATCGCAAAGAAAGAGAGAACAACAAGAACACAAAATGGCAGTCAAATTCAATCTATTATTTTGTTCAGCTTTCATCTTCGTGTTCTTCATCCAAAGAGGTTCTGGACAAGTATGTGGAACGAGTGATATAAAAATTACACAAGAAAGAACTGGTCTCCAATCAGGTAACGCATATGAATACTCAGTGAAGATCGACACTACTTGCAAGTGCGTTTTAACCAACTTGGTCCTGGATTGTCCTCAATTTCAGACCGTTGAACCAATACAAGGGTTCCGAGCATTACCTAATAATAATGAGTGTCTAGTGAATGATGGTGGAAAAGTTGCAACTCCGCATGTTTTTCGGTATGCCTGGTCTCAACAAATCCAATTTGCTGCTAAGAGTTTTTATTGCATGATAGAATAAACTGAGAAGCGAATCGAGATGAAGCTCAAACAAATGATCGACAAGACATACTTTTGATAATAACAAATGACTGTTCTGCGTTTTAGAAACCGTACTGATGATAACGTTTGTTTCTTTAGAATAAGATTTTACATTAGATTCGAACAGATTTGATAAATACTGAATTAATTCAGATCCATTATTCTGGCGATGCTAGTTTTCTTTTCATCTCTAAATACGTTATTAATTTTTTATATATCAACTTATGAATAGGCCTGATCTTGAACCAATCATGATATTTCCATTCAAGATCTGGCCTCTTCGACCCGATCTTGATATTCTTTTTCTTTGTGCATCAAGTTCAAACGGCGATATATACACCTGTTTGCCAACAAATCCTAAAGCTGCTTTAGTGCCTAGGCTGTTCTAAAGCTGCTAGTAAACTGGTTGAACTTTCCCAGATATTTTGCACATTTTTAAGGAAAAGTGTGAGAATTAATTGGGCCGACGAGCGAAGCGAGGGAGGACCTTTATATGACCACTTTTTTGTAAATTGTAAGTCATCAATTGACAAAAAAAGATTGGATTTTGGTGTCCCAAACTTTTTTCAATCAACAATGAAAGGACTAAAGACCCCCTCCATGTTTCCATTTCTCACTAAAACAAGCGTAAATACAACATAAAATGAAGGGTAATCACGTAAATTTTGTGGGCAGAAAAAAGGACACGGAGATTGGAAATGTTTTAATTGTTGAGGGGTAGTTTAGTAAACTCCGAGGTAAAATGACCTTAAGGTTGCAGGATCGAATCCCGTCCACCTCCTTCTTCTTTTTTTTTCCTTTTTTTTTTTTCCTTCTTCCTTTTCCTTCCTGCTTCTTCCTTCTCCTTCGTAATTTTTTCTTCTTTGTCCCAAACTCCAGAGAAACTCCACCTCCACCTCGTCGCAAACTACCACCATCACCACCGCCGCAAACATCAGTTTTTTGAAACACCACCACTATCTTCACCTGCATCTACTACCAACTTCGTCTTCTCCGCCTTATTCTACAAATCACTCATACTTTCTCAATCTAAATCTTTGTTCATCTTCACCAATTTCCACTCTAAATTTCGAATATTTGGGCCGACCGAGCAGTAAATATAAGGAAAGGTGTTGGTTATAAACCATTGAGTTGGTCAATTCCAGTTGGGATTTGAGAATAATCGAAAAGGGGATTTTGGGTGTTCTTGTTTTGAGATTGAAGGTACGATTTCAATTTTATTTCTCCCTGCTCCGATCTTTTGAACGTTCATCATATGTTCAATTTTATTGTTGAATTAAGTATGAAGAACCTAGGGTTTCCTTAGGATTTGATTTCAACACTGCCTGAAACATGATAGGGAAAGAATTTTTATTTGGAATTGAGATTAGGTATAATCAACAACGTTATTTTAGCAACAACAGTAGTTCACCATCAATTAGGAAAATATTAGATGTTAACAAGTATCGTGTATTGTTTTGTGCACTCATGTTTTCATCTAAGTTCAATCAAATGGAATAAGCTCCGGCAAACATATGGGTGGACCTTTTTGGTTACAGAGAATGAAGACGAAACAATTACATCTGTGGTTCTATGAACCGTATGAAATGATAATTGTTTTTAGATGTACATATGTTTGGTATGGTATATAAATTTCCGCGTTGTTTGTATCTCAATTGTGTTACATACTTAGCATGGTACTACTTGCAGGGGAGCTTTAATATGTACACATCATAGTTCGTTTGAGTCTCTCGGATTGTTATTGCTTAATAGCATACTCTAACAGGATTACCGATTCATGTGTGATATCCAGCTTATAAGTGGTAACCGTTGGTATTAAAAATAGTCCTAAGTTTAATTTTCCGTGTAATGTAGTTCTGCCTTTTCTCCTTCCCAAACCAAGGGGTGAGGAAGTCTTAGAAAAATATTTGTTGAATGGTTGTTTAGCCTTGCTAGTTAAATCTTGAAACGTGCATCCCTTCACTCAGTTAAAACCGCAAAGACTTGGTGATATATGACACTGGGGAATCAGACTTATTGATACCCGATATGGTGTTCGACCAGGTTGGAAGACTGCAGTTACATATGATTACTTGGATACAAACCAAGGTAGTGCCTGGGATCAGTTCTTGAGGAATGCAGATGAGGAACAGAGGATGCGGGATTTAAGGTCTATGAACAAGGTCAGTTTACAATCTTTTTTTTTTTTTTTTTTTGAGTAGAAACGCATATATGCTTTTTGTGATTGACTTATTATCAATTATAGACCTGTTATTGCAAAATAGAGATGACTCATATTATTGAGATCGAATTGGATAAAATTCAAATTGTTTTCTAGGATGCACATACTTGTCACTCTTTACTTGAGCTTTAAGTGGGTTTGAACATTGTGCCAGTTCTATTTTTACTTTCTTTGTTTCTCACATCTTGATGCGACATAGTAAAAAGACCCATCTCCTTTTCCAGCAATTGTTAATGATGTGGGTTATACATAGAAAGTTGGTAAGGTGGCATGTTGATTCTGTACAAGTGATAAGACTGTTTCATATTTCCGCATCTAGGATTTTCTTTACACAACATCTCTGTGCCCAATATCAAAAACCCTTTTGTTATTGATTCTATAATCATAGAAAACTTTTACACAAACCCGGGAAAATGCATGGAGTTTGTGACGCAAGATGATTGTACTTTAAACATCTGGTTATATTATATCCTGATCTGTATTGGTTCCATTTTAGAGCTAGTTTTTGCTATTATTTGAGGTTCGGCATGTGCCATGACCGCAATCAAGGTAATACGAGATGAGTTCATGTTTTCATGTAAAGTTGTTATTCTGGTGTTGCTCAGAGGTTAGTGAGCTGTGGAATAGATGGGGATTTGTGCACGTAGGAGTTTTTGGCAAGGGTTTTGTGCAGTCTTCAATTGACACATAGGAGACGTTTAGACGAGTCGGAATGGAATCAATTGTTGACTCGGATCCAACTGGGTCGTTTTGTTTCCTTCGTGGAGTTGCTGGAGGTTCTATGTGCACCCTTGTTGCTGGGTCATGGTCACTTGAAATCAATAAGGATCTATGTATGCCTTCTTGATCGGCTATCCTATGGTAAAAGGCCTTCTCTCAACTTCGGTCATTTCTGGGTATTAAGGAATTTATGAAAACCAGTTAAGTTTAATCTTCAGAGTGACTAACTTTTGATGTTTCTGGCTTGCGTTTGCAGAGTAGGATCACCATGGCTTGGCCTCAGGGGTGCGTGTTAGCGTACTATGTAGTGTTTGCAGATAACCCAGAAAGCCTCCGGTTTGATGCAACAATCCCAGATCGTATACAAGAGCTGCAGCAATCATCATCTTAACCATAATGAGCGCCAGCAGAGACAATGTGCATATTCCTGCCGAGATAGTCTAAAACAAATACTAAAGTTCGTAATTCTGGCAAACTGTTTGCCCGAGAGAGTTGCAGGCAAATTCTAGAAATGTTAGTGATTATGAACATGTGTAATTTTTTTTTCCATTACAAATCTGAATCCAATGGTGTTGTTTCGTCAAGTTTTTCGGTCGGCCCTCCAACCGTGGTAACGGTTGTACTAGTTTTTTACATAGTATTTTATCCTTTTGCTGTCCTTTAGTTTTGCGCCTATCGACATGTCTCCCTAATTAAAAGGTGGATATTTGTAAATGTTCTACCAATGAAAACACTTTCTAAAGATGTATGTAATAAGTTTATATATGACTACCAAATTATTTATGCTTTAGAGAAATATCTAACAACCCAGAGCCACTAATAAGGATTTACTTGGAAAAACAACATATAAAAAGATAATCTTTGAACAAATGGATAAATTTTTGTCGGACGAAGACGGTCCATTATTTTTTTTTGGCCTAGTCCATAGAATTCGTTGCTTGATAGTTGGAGGAGAACGCTTAGTGAATCAGAACATCCAATAAAATGTAATACAGTGAATTGAAACCAGATGTCATTTGAAAAATTACCGCTTCAATGCTCTTGCAGTACTACGTCATTAACGATTACTAAGTGAAGAGTAATTTTTCTTTGATCTCCATTGTCATTCTCCGGTAGAGTTCTAAAACACCAAACCCTAATAACATCACCTATTTTAAAATTATATGATTTAACTATATCATTCCATTTAGTTGTCAATATTAAATATCTATTCTTATTCCACAATCTAATAGTTAAAGTCCTCCATTTACCCTGTAAATCCCGAACTTTCACAGCCATGGACTTCTTTTTAATTTGTTTTGATCCATTGTTTATATCAATCTTCAAAATCTCCTTCTCTTCATGAGACAAAAAGTCGTTTCTACCATCGAGCTCTGATATATTTAACATTAACAGACGGCCTTGACCGGGTTCTAGATCAGATTTCGTTAGATATTTCTGCACTACGAAACACAGATTACTACCACCAAGATTACGTACTATGCGTCGCAACAACTGTGGGATTTCTACTACTTCTTGTGGTTCTTCTTCCTCTGGATGTGCTTCAACAATAACATCATCTCTCTGGTTACCATACCCACCTGAATTATAAATTTTCCATTTTGGCTGTTTTCTGCTCCGCATCCTCATTATTTCTCAAAAAATAACTATTTGCAACAGAGTAAAAAATATAATAAAAACTCAAAAGATTATTAATCTCAGTAGAAACCACATAGAACTTACCGGAACCACGACAGAAAACGAAACTGAGCAACGTTGAGCTGCAATTATTATGAAACTATAAGTTCCCACAAGAGGTAATATATATAGAGATTTTTTTTCTTTTTCTCAAAGGATTCGGAATTAAAAACCAAGTACAAGTGGGTTTCCGCATGAAAACCAAAACAGATTTAACTGGGATTTTACTCTATAATTCCTACTACAATTTGGTTTCGACTACAGTTTCGACTCAAAAACAAAAGTTCTCGTTTTTCTTCTTCTCACATCTATGTGAATAATTGGTATACAAGGAGACCTGTAAAATGATTATAGGCAAAAGAGAGAAAGGAAATACAATAAGTTGATCCAATTGCTAATTTAGTGTGTCATATATTAGAAAAACCAGTACTGCTACAAATGATGCAAGAGATAACAGAGACCAAGAAGGCAATGAATATTTTTATTTTTTTTTGTATTTTAGGTCGTAAGAGAAGATTTATTCTTTACTGTTATTTATGATGCTCTCGGTCTCGATCTTTCTAGCTTGTAGCTTCGGCTATTACATTTCGCCGGATCATCAGTAGTACCTGTCTGTTTGCCAACACGATTGCTGCGAAGGCCTTTGTTGTATATGCCTTGGATACGTTTGTGTTGGGAAGTAGTAGTAATAGAAACTCATTTAATGGAGAGTGTGAAGCGTACAAGGTTCTTGACAGGGGATTTAAGGGAAAAATTTGTAAACCTGATTTGATCATTGTGTAATTAAGTGAGAGAAAGTTTATTTGGAGAGCAAGTAAAGTCATTGTAATATATCTTGTAACCAAATGTAGTACTTGATAAATAATAATAAAAGGATTCTGTCATGATCACTTAAAATCTTGTCTAAATGTAGTGAAGTGTGATTGTGGATTTCCTGCAACTAAGACTAAGTCTTATGGGGTGCTAGTCTAGCACCTAGATTAGCAGTCAGGGCTACCTCCTAAGTCTTATGGGAGTGCTAATCTAGCAGCTAGATTAGCAGTCCACGTCGACCAATGGCCATTGAACCATTCGGCGCGCCCGACCTGAATGGTTCGGCGCTTTAAATCTCAGTAAATCGAGATCACAAATAAATCTCTCAGTGTTGAACCATTCCGCGAAAAGGTAGTTTTCAAGCGCTGAATCATTTAGCGTAACCATGTAGCATGCTACGTCACATGCTAGCAACTGGTAGGAAAGAGAACTAGTGTTAACTTTTTTGCCACACTTTTTTTTAAATTGCAACACTTAAGTGTTAATCTAGCACCTCCAATCTAGCCCATAAGACTTAGTCTAATAGTGTAATCATTCTAGTGTTCCGTCCAGATTTCATATTCCACTTCTTTATCCAAAGAGGTTCAGGAGAACCTATGTACAATAAATCAATATGCAAAATCGGTTGCCAACTAAGGCTTGAAAATTGAGAATCTACCTACTATCGAAGACTCGCAAATTAGTCAAGCTTAGCAGCCCCTACCAAACTATTTGGAAGAAGAAAGTAGGAGACGTATATAAGTGTACCTTTGAAATATCAGTTCACACGTGGAGAGGAGCTTTGTTGGTGTACGGAGCATAAATACTACTGCACGTGTCCCACTCCCACACACAACATATCTCTGCTTTTTAAGTTCAGGCTTCATCAACTACAAGAAAAATAAACATCGACATCGACAGCTACTGCATGTAAATGCACTTCCTTCCATTTTAGATAGTGGTCCTGGAGTTTTCATGCATGTTAAGCAAAAAGTAAAAAATAAATACTATCTATGTCTTTCAGAAAAGTCTCCAAACATTAACTACTAGTGCATTTGTTGGCAATCTTGTGTAAGTACTGCAATAAAACAAACAAAGAAGAAGAGAAACGCAAACCCAATTAGACGAAATCAAAGTCGAGGCAAGGATTATATCCTCTAGCCTTAAGGCAATTCACCCCCTTGCTGGTGCTTACGGATTATCGATGTCCTGTCTCCCGGGATACAACGACTTTCTTCTCGATGTAGTAGCACTCCAAACTTCGAGAAGCACGGCGAACCAAACTTTAAGTGATGAACTCTCTCTTTTACAAAAAGCTTAATGATTTTAGAATGCGAGTGAATGAAATTGGGTTTTCGATTGATTTCAATCTCTAAGTGTGTGCGGGGTATTTATAGAATTACTAGTACCTCTTCAATGAAGAATCATGATTCTTAAAGGATTTCTTCAAGGGGTGTGTCTCTAGAATTCCAATCGAATTCCCGAAGGGTTGTTTCCCTTCACGCCTGGTTTTAGGTTTCCCTACCGTTTCAACCTTGAAACTATGTTAACCTAACTAATAGGCCAAACTAGGATTAAGCCCATAAATACTAAACCAGCCCAACACCGAAATCCACACGGCACTAGTGATATGAATTGTTCATTCATATATAGAAAATTGGATCCATTTTCTAACAATCCCCCACATGAATGAAAATTCTTTGACTAACAATGTGAGTGAAAATGCGAGACAGACACTAGAGAGAGTTCAAACGGAAATAAATTGTATGGGGATAGGTAGCTTTCGCCTTGAACCTTCCTTAGTGAATAGCTATCGGGCTTACACTTGGGTCGATGTGCCATAGGCTTTGAACTGTCGGTTTTAAGTGTAAACCAAGACAATAACTATCACACAATTTATTTCCTCACCAAGTTGGTTCTCATGGTTGTGTTCATTTCGATTACTGAACAATTCCGGAATTCATGAAGCGCTTTTAGATGAACCCGACCTATCAAAGGTTCTCACGAAAGCGGCCACACTTCTCACTTCATATAGGTGATTTCCTATTTAAGAGTATCTGCCATACCCTATTTGGAATTTCCAAATCTTAGGAATCATTAAAAGCATCGCTTATCCTTAAAAACGACAGGCAGCACTGTGTCATCATAGGAATTGGTAGAAACATATCTTTATTCATGTTCCCCAGTGCTTCGTGTGAATCGTCCTTAATTTCTGTTGTCCCGTTGAACCTAGATCTTGGGATCTCCAGTCAACTAGGTTGGGTTTCCATTAATACGATTCGGTACACATAGGCTTTAAGCCCATTCCCTCGATGATCTATAGACTTGCTCTCTAGACAAACCTTTAGTAAATGGATCCGCTAGGTTGTCCTTGGACTTCACATAATCGATCGTAATAATTCCCATTGAGAGCAATTCTTTCACGGTCTTGTGTCTCAATCTTATATGTCGAGACTTACCGTTATATATATCACTCCTTGCTCGCCAATTGCAGTTGACTATCGCAATGAATACAAATTGCGAGCACGGGCTTTGGCCATATCGGAATATCTTCTAAAAAGTTTGAAGCCACTCTTGCTTCTTCCTGCTTTATCTAAAGCAATAAACTCAGATTCCATTGTGGATACGGCTATAAGAGTTTGCTTAGAAGATTTCCAAGATACCGCTCCACCACCTATTGTAAATACATACCCACTAGTGGATTTAACATTTTAGAATCGATATCAATTCGCATCGGAATATCCTTCTAATACGGGTGGATATCTAGTATAGTGTAATCCATAATCCGGGTATATCTCAAGTACTTTAATACCCTAATTATAGCCTTCCAATGGTCTTTTCCTGGATTACTCGTAAATCTGCTTAATTTATTTACCGCACAAGCTATGTCCGGACGAGTGCAATTCATCAAATACGTTAAGCTACCAATTATACGAGAATACTCTACTTGTGATATACTTTGATCACGATTTTTCGCTAGATGAAGAGTTGGATCAATAGGTGTTTTTGAAACACCTCCATCATCCTTCTCAAATTTACTTAGTATGCTCTCAATGTAATGAGATTGAGATAATACCAAGCCGTCTGATGCCTTAGAAATCTTTATTCCTAAAATAACATCAGCAACACCTAGGTCTTTCATATCAAACTTGCTCTTTAGAAGTTTCTTTGTATCGTTAATAACTTCCATGTTATTACCCATGATAAGCATATCATCAACGTAAAGACATAAAATTACACAACCCTTTGGTGTATGCTTGAAATAGACACACTTGTCACATTCGTTTATTTTAAAACCATTTGATATCATCACACTATCAAATTTTTGGTGCCATTGCTTCGGCGCTTGTTTTAACCCATAGAGTGATTTTACCAATTCTGAGACTTTCTTTTCTTGGCCAGGGAACTACCAAACCTTCAGGTTGTTCCATATAGATTTCCTCATCTAATTCACCATTTAAGAAAGCCGTTTTAACATCCATTTGATGTATCTCAAGGTTATATAATGCAGCAATTGCAATTAATACTCGGATTGAGGTTATTCTCGTTACGGGGAGAGTATGTATCGAAATAATCTAATCCTTCCTTTTGCTTATAACCTTTTGCTACAAGTCTCACCTTATACTTGTCTATTGAACCGTCTGGTTTCATCTTTCTTTTAAAAATCCACTTGCAGCCCAAAGGCTTACAGCCAGGGGGAAGATCCACCCATTCCCAAGTGTGATTTTGCAAAGGAGATTGAACCTCACTATCTCTAGCCTCTTTCCAGAAAGTGCTTCCGGAGTCGACATTGCCTCTTTAAAGGTTTGAGGTTCACTTTCTAACAAAAATGTTTCAAAATCAGAGCCAAAAGATGTAGATTTTCTCATTTTTTTACTTCGTCTAGGCTCGTTAATCTCGTAAGTTAGAACTATCTTGATTAGATTGATTTCTATCAATTTGATCAAAAGTTCTCTTGTTACTCAATATTTCATTTGAGTCACTTACACTCGCACCTTTATTCTTATCTTTACATGGAAAGATATCTTCGAAGAATACGGCATTTCTAGATTCAATTATCGTATTTGTGTGAATATCTGAAATTTCCGATCTATGTACCAGAAATCTATAAGCACTACTATTTTTATATCCAATGAAAATTACATCGAAGGTTTTGGACCTATTTTTACCTTCTTAGGTAAAGGAACTTCCACTTTTGCAAGACACCCCCACACCTTTAAGAATTTATAGGAAGGTTTATGGCCTTTCCATAATTCATAAGGGGTACTTTCCTTTTCTTATGAGGTAGTTTGTTTAGGATATAATTTGCGGTAAGAGACGACTTCCCCCACAAATTATCCGGCAATCCACGAACTTAGTAATAGAGCATTCATCATTTCTTTCAATGTACGATTCTTGCGTTCCATAATACCGTTTGATTGTGGATTATAAGGAGCAGTGGTTTGGTGGATAATTCCATGCTCGAACAGAATTCCATAAACGGTGAATCATACTCAGTGCCTCTATCACTTTTCAGAATTTTAATCTTTCTATTCAATTGATTTTCTACCTCATTTTTATAGTGCTTAAATATATCTATTGCATCGTCTTTCCCTCTCATTAGATAGACGTGGCTATATCGAGTGCAATCGTCAATAAAAGTAATGAAATACTTTTTCCCATTTCTTGTTTGCACCGATTTAAAATCACAAATATCGGTATGAACCAAATCTAGTGGTTCCGTATTTCTTTCAACGGGATGAAAGGATGACCTTGTTAATTTTGCTTCTACACAAATTTCACATTTATGATTTATATCAATGTGACACTTCGGTATTAGATCCATGTTAATTAATTTTCGAATCGAACCATAATTAACGTGGCCTAGTCTACCATGCCATATATTTGATGACTCCACCAAATAAGAAGAAGCAATTTCCTTTTTATTCCCTTTAGGAATCTCAGTGAGTGCGTTTAATTTAAACAACCCATCACACAAGTATCCTTTACCAATATGCATATCACTCTTAGATATGACAACTTTTTCATACATACATACAATTTTAAAGCCATTCTTAACTAATAAGGAACACGAAATTAAGTTAATTCGCATACCCGGTGCATGTAGAACGTTGTTCAAAGTGAGTTCTTTTCCCGAAATCATTTTGAGGCTGATTTTTCCTTTTCCGACGACTTTTGTTGTTGCGAAATTTCCCATAAACAGCGTTTGATCGTCCACGGTTTGGTAAGACATAAACATGTTCCTATCGGTACAAATGTGGCAAGTAGCTCCATTTGTCGATCCACCATTCTCTAACGTTTCCATTCAAACTGGATTCCGATACCACAGTCGTCATATCCATGCAACGTTGTGGTTCGATTGACCCCCACTGTTTCCCAATACTTCAAAATTTCAAAATTCAGTATTGTTAACAAACAACCAACAGAACAGTAAACAACAAACAGATTTAAAGGTTCTGTTGACAAAGAAAATTGAACAAAAAACTTTGTACGTCTGCCAAGTATACTGCAGGGCAAATATAAGAGAGGTAGGAAAATATAAAAGACACTCTTGTTTTTAGTTTGACACCTGACTATATTCTCATGAACTAAAACTAAAGGATCCAGTAACCAATATTCAAATTCCTTTTGAATGGTTCCTTTTGAATTCTGCAAACTAATGATTAGTTTACCAAAAACAATGCTCCAGCGTTACTGTATATGAACTGCTAGTGGGGACTTGAAAGTACTGTAACCAAACAAGCAAGGTCAAACGATCCTTGTGTACAACAGTAGCCTCACGTAAATTAATGAAAGACTTCAAGCCAAGAATTAAACCATCAAACTTCACAGAAATATTGGTTAGCATCGAGATCACAGTATACACAAAAAAAGGAAAAGTCTCTGTCTTAAGATTGTTGGCAATCTTGTGTAAGTACTGTAATAAAACAAACAAAGAAGAAGAGAAACGCAAACCCAATTAGACGAAATCAAAGTCGAGGCAAGGATTATATCCTCTAGCCTTAAGGCAATTCACCCATGCCCCAGTGCTTACGGATTATCGATGTCTGTCTCCCGAGGATACAACGACTTTCTTCTCGATGTAGTAGCACTCCAAACTTCGAGAAACGGCGAACCAAACTTTAAGTGATGAACTCTCTCTTTTACAAAAAGCTTAATGATTTTAGAATGCGGTGAATGAAATTGGGTTTTCTGATTGATTTCAATCTCTAAGTGTGTGCAGGGTATTTATAGAATTACTAGTACCTCTTCAATGAAGAATCATGATTCTTAAAGGATTTCTTCAAGGGGTGTGTCTCTAGAATTCCAATCTGAATTCCCGAAGGGTTGTTTCCCTTCATGCCTGGTTTTAGGTTTCCTACCGTTTCAACCTTGAAACTATGTTAACCTAACTAATAGGCCAAACTAGGATTAAGCCCATAAATACTAAACCAGCCAAACACCGAAATCCACACGGCACTAGTGATATGAATTGTTCATTCATATATAGAAAATTGGATCCAGTTTTCTAACAGCATTTAAAAAAGAAGGTTATTATTGGGGCGTCACATTCCATTAGAGGGGCGGCACCTAATAGGACAAAAACGGGTCATCCGTAAGTAATTTCAAAAATCCTTATCTCAAATAATTGTGTAATGACTAAACAACTCTTGTTTGGCTTTAGTTTAATTAATTAAACCTAGCTACGTCCTAAATTACGCCTGGAAAATCAACTAAACCTAGGCGTAAAATTGGAATTACGCACGGAAATCAAGCTGAACCTAGGCGTAAAATTGGAATTACGCACAGGAAACAACTAAGCCGAACCTAGGCGTAAAATTGGAATTACGCACAGGAAACAACTAACTAAACCTAGGCGTAAAATTGGAATTACGCACTGGAAAACAACTAACTAAACCTAGGCGTAAAATTGGAATTACGCATGGAAAACAACTAAACCTAGGCGTAAAATTGGAATTACGCCTGGAAATCAACTAAACCTAGGCGTAAATTGGAATTACACCTGTAAATCAACTAAACCTAGACGTAAACGACATGCAAATCAAAGTTTACGCTTGACTTGAACTAAACCTAGGCGTAAGTTCTTCAAAAACTAAATTACGATTGAAAATTCTAGTACCGATCCAGGCGTAACACTAGCAGAAAGTAAATAAAATCCTAATTTTACTTCGACTTCATTCGATTAAAGCACAAAAACGAGTACAAAAAGATGGGTTTGTTTGATTATTACCTTACATACACCATGGGTTGTTGTTGAGGAGTTTGAAAACATGATTCTTCAATTGATTGAATCGGTGGAATGAGTTGAGGTTGATTGAGTTGTTGATTACCATCACTAGGATCAGTTTGCTTATTCCTCATCTATTTTTAGTAGTTTTAATTGAAGGGTAATTTTGACAAATTGCTATGGAATCAAAATATCCCTTAACCAGATTTTTGGTCACCAAATATCCAAGTGAAGCCCCTCTAATGGAGTGTGACGCCCCATTAATAGCCTTCTTAAAAAAACTTATACATTTAAGATAAGTATAAGGGTTTGTTAGTAGTTTTATGGAAAAATACTGAAACCTTCGGGTAGTGGGATAGAAAAACTAACCATAAACCATCATCTAAAGAGTATATCCAAGTTTGTTTTTCTTTTCTTTAAATGTTAAAATATTAGTGAAATTAATATAAAAATTATTTAAAAATATAGTATCTTTCTCCTAATTTCTTTCTTTTTATTACATGAAAATAATTCCGTGTAAAAATACAAATTATATGTTATACTTTAACCTTTTGTTTCTAGTTCCGGTATTAGATATCCAAATATAAATTCACAAAATTGGTCAATTAAACCAATAAAGACAATCCTGGGTGAAAAAAACATGTAAAATTTGATATTGTTTAAATGGACGAAAATGTAAAAATAGACAGGATGTAAACAGTCCTAAGTATTTTCAATTATTTTTTCTTATTTTTAATTTACATCATGATGTCTCCGGTTTCACCCTCGTTATTTTATTAAGTTTAAACCAGGACGAACCCATATTCATTCTTGTTATTTTTTTAGTGTCCATTTCACCCATACTAATTTTTACTCGTCCATTAGAACCATATTTTAAAAATATTGGGCAATTGACCCAATTTTCATATAAATTCCAGTATGAATTCGATGTTAAAAAGAATACATCTATTTTGATTCCGGATGGAATTCAAACGTTGCGTGTGGTATTTTCAAATTTATATGCAAATATTCGTTTGCTATTTAAGATCGATAATATATACTCCATTAGTTTCTTAAAAAGAGATATTTTAACTTTTTCTATTTGGCTTATTTGTGATCATGAGCTTGAGTTTAAAGGATAAAAGGACAAGAAAAGAAAGATGGGTTAGTACTATTGCACGTATGTTTTAGTTATATGTGATCATGGGCTCCAGTCTCGTGCTTACATTCAAAATCCCTTATTTTAGTTATATTTATCGTATATGGAAATTACAATGTAAATGAATCAATTATCTCACTCAACTGGAGGCACTAAATCAAAAGGAGAAAAAACGTTTTACCTCTGTCAGACGCGGCATACAATGAGATTGTTCTGGCTTATCTGACTCGACCAACTAAACATTGTAACGATGACTGTTAGCGACTCGGGTTTATGGACGAAAGAATTCATGCGGTTTCTTGCCGGATTCCGTTGATTTCAGAGATTTTTTGACGATCCAATTTTGTGCAGAAACTTGGCGACACCCAACTTGGTGTCTGGATGGGAGAAATGCGAAGCCGAGCCGTACCAAATAAAAAATCTTAAGCGACGAGCGAGGCGAAGCGGAGCTATACCAAATCAAAAATGCATCGCGACGACACCAAATAAAAAATGCACGAAGCCAGACTACACCAGATCAAAAATCTTAAGCGACGGGCGAGGCGAAACTCATCGCGACGACACCAAATCAAAAATACACGATGAGGCGAGGAGAAGCCACATCACATCTCACCAAACCAAAAGTATGGTTAAATGATGGTGGATGATTTCAAGGATGATGTAAATTATGTAAATGCACATTCTATGATGAAAACTTGGAGGGAATACCAAGCCATACCAGAACTTTAAGCGATGGGGCGAGGTGTATCCAATCCACACCAAATCAAAAAGGCGTCGGTATGGGGTGGGGCGAAACGAAGCCGTGCAATATCATATCAAAGATGCATCGGGACAGGGCGACGCGAGGCGAAGCCGAAGGAGAGCCACACCTAACCAAAAATGTATCGCGACTGGGCGGGACGAAGCCCCACGACACCTAACAGAAAATGCACGACGGGGCGAAGCAAAGCCACAACACACCAAAAATATGGTTAAAAGAAAGAAGGAAGTGCTCGATGAATGGCACGGGCAAAAAATCTAGTTTTATCTATTCACGTTTCACGACTAAACTAGATGACCGCTACCACGGTGGGGAGGGCCGACCGAAAGAAAATAAAACACAGCTTTAACGATACTGTAGAAGAAAATTTGTAATCCCTAATAACAGATGCAATCACTTTGTGTTTTTTTTACTGCAAAAGTTTTCGAAGAAAAATATATTTTTAACAGTTTATAATTTTGTATGGTTCATAATTGATCAGAATAAACTAATTTTTATTAATCATGAAAAAAAAAAAAAAAAAAAAACACCTAGTAAACATCAACTAAGGGGTTAGCCTTAGCATACCACTTGCATTTAGCATTGCTTGAAAAAACGAAAAACACAAAAACTTCATCTAACATGTGTACATTTTTTATAGTAAGATCTAACATGTTTACGCAAAGTATGGCAATAAAGCCCAAAGCATCAGTACACCCAAAATGTTTGACTTTTCAAAATCAGACTATGCCAACACGTGTATCCGTCCAATACAAAGATTCTTAATTTCTTGGTTATATCGTAACAACTCCCTCTATCCTCCCTCCCTCTTCCTTCTTTGACTGCAACTAAAGAAGGCCAAAAATGTTAGATTGATTTTTTTTTTCATTAGGGAATGTTCATGATATCGGAAAATTAGATTAGATTTATCTTTATAGATGTATGTAATCCATGTAATAGTTACTTAGAAAAAATAATTTTTCAATCTAGATTGTTTGTACCATAAGTAAAAATACCACTTAATGGGCCAAATTGATACTTGAATCATCTTTTGGGTCCTCATCCAAGCCTTACCCGACCAACCAAGGCGATCAACCGAAGCACAGACCGGTCAATGGTCAGAATCAGTCAATGGTCAAAGTCGGTCAACATCCGGTCAATGGTCAAAGTCAGTCACACCCCTAGCTAATTTTCAGTCTCCACTCATATCGCCAGCAAGCCAATTATGCTGCCAGCCAGTCCATCCAGTCATCCAGCCAACTATGCAGTCAGCCAACCCATTCTGTGCCCGGCCCGGCATCCACTGTCTGCCGGCCCGGCATCCACTGTCCGACCGGCCCGGTCTCCACCAATCACAGTCGGCCATTAATCAGGCGGTTTCATACATAAATTATGGTGAAGACATAAAGGAGCGATTTTATGCGAGAATTCAATATAAGACCATAAATGGACAGTTTCATACGAAATTATGGTGAAGACATAAAGGAGCGATTTTCATGCGAGAATTCAATATAGGAGCATAAATGGCGGTTACATTGAGAATTCATTATAGGAACATAAATGGGCAGTTAATGGAATTTATGTTGAGATTGGAATTATATTTTTCATTGTATAAATAGGGAGAGGAGAAATCAGTCAATGGGGGAGCGAATAGGAGAGAAAAACATACTTTGTAATACAACAATCAATAAAACATTTCTCCCCAAGGGGATTCATCCGTGGACGTAGGCACACCAGGCCGAACCACGTAAAACCTGCGTCAATCTTTGTCTCCTTATTTGTTCTTCAATTCATCTCCTAACCCAAAATACATACCAAACTATCCATTCATCGTGTTTCGTGCCCAAAAGTAATTTTGGGTACAAACATTAAGCGGAAACTAAGGGGATATACGAAAAAGAAATCGTGCTTTCCCATTGAGAAAAGTTGTAGAAAATGCTTCAAAATCGTGTCCGTGAAAAACGATCGAGCATTTTGGAAAATCATCTGCTGCGATCCGTTGATCGCAATTGCTGCCGGACTAGTTTGATCATAACGATCGCATGATCCGGTGATCGCAGTTATTGCTGGCCGTATAATCGCACATACTACGATCCATTGATCGCAAGCTGCTGCAACCAAGATTAATAGTTTGATTTGCTGAAGCTATTAGGCTGAATCTGCGTGAAAATCGCATCATTACAAAATCGATGATAGTGTTCTTTGGAACGCTCGTTTCGCGTCAAAAGATGTAGTGAAATACCATCAAAACTGTTATAGGATGTTCGATCCACAACATGGTGGATCGATTTGATTTCTATCATGCCGTCCGGTGATCGCGCAATTCTTTGCGATTCGATTAATCACAATTGCTATAGCCCAGCTTCGCAGTCGGAAGCCACCAGAGCTGACTCGCTACAAAAATCACCAAGGTTGTTGCCAGGATGTTCGATCCGCAGCATGTTCAAGTCAAAGTCCGAAAAAAAATTGCTTCTCAAATAACGCATTATCCACCTGTTCAAGTTTGTTGTATGACAAAATCGATACTGTCATGATCGCAAAGTTGTCAAGTTGTCCACATCTCAAGGTGCTTGAATACCCAAGGGAAAACCTCCAGAAAAGCATCTCAGAAAATTCCAGAAAAGGGCCACGAAAGTGCAGCAAAATCCTGGTGAAAATTCCATGAGAAACGGTAACAGTCCAACAAAACTGTTGCAAAAAGTCAAAGAGAAAAGATAACACCACCAACATGTGTTGCAGAAATTTCAAAACAAAAAGCAACAGTTCGTGAAAAGCGTGGCGAAAAGTTTCAAAAAAAAAAAAAAAGCCGGCGGCCAACACGAGCGGCGGCGGCGGCGGCAGCAGCGGCAACGGCGCGGCATGCCTCAGATCTGTTCACCCTCTTCAGGGGTTTCGTTCACCCACTTTACTTTTCACTCACCCCCGTCAAAGGTGTCCATCACCCACTTCCATCAACAAGAAAAAGGTTCGATGCTTCTTGTTACATCAGATTTCGATGTTCGGCGTATGTAAACCGTTGATGCTCATTGGTACATCAAACTTTGATGCTCCGCAATACATCAAAATCATATTATAAGCAATGGTTAGATGCAATGGTGGTATATCAACCTTCGATACGCTGAACACAAGACCGTTGATGCTCCCTGGTACATCAGTTTTCGATGCTCTCTTAAACATCGAAATCAAATTTTCAAAAAAAAAAAAAAAAAAAAAAAAAAATCACTAAAGCCGGCGGCAACCCCGGCGGACGTCCACGACGAAAGCGAACGGCGGCGCGGACACGGCGGCAATCGGCGATGCGCTACGATTAATTGCTTAGAATAATCGATCTTTGCAAAATCGGCGATTAATTAGAGGTTTTGATTTGTTGCGGCACGATACAACTAAATTCCGTAGCCCTGTTCCAATGGAACGCGGTGCAAATTAATCCCGTAGCCCTCGGATTATTCCGCCCAGTTTCTCTTGCCTTGCGGATATCTACACCCCACTAGGGCTTGGTCTAAAAATTTGTTTCGTTGATATCTTCTTCGTCTCACGTCCGAATTGGATGATTTTTGGCTCGTTGCGATCGCATTTCAATATCCTACGACATGAAGGTAAAATTTTGCAATTGGAGAATAATATTTTTGGGGGACAATCACGTCATCAGCATGTTAGAGCAAGGCGCTGACCAACCAATTTTGTTTCCTCAATAACTTCTTCTTCGTGCATCAAAACTGAGTGATTGTCGGCCCGATAAGATCGTATGTCAATTACCAAGATCGTGAAGGCAACATTCCAATTTTCGGAGAAAGTTAAAATTTTTTAGAAATGTCAAATGACGGCACCGAAAGTCATCCAATCACCAACGAAAATACTGCAGTCCGGTTGATCGAGCTGCTGAGTCCTTTTCCACATAACTATTACGATCAGTTGATTGAACTATTGTAATCCCGGTTTCACATAACAACAAGCTGTTGGCTTTGTTGATCGAACGACCATAGTCCTTTTTATTCCTACGATCCGATGGGTCGAATTGTTGTTGTAGTCCGATTTTCCCGAAAAACTGTTTCAATCTGTTTTCCTCTCAACAATTTAGTCCGGTTTTGCGCATAAGCATTGCGGTCACGGCTGATCACAATTTCTTTGAAATACGATTCGTGGCAAGCTCTTCGATCCGGCTTGGGCTTAATTGATGCATTCCAGTCCACAGACAAATCAATTACTAAGTCGAGACGATACGCTAAGGCAACTATAACTAATCATCGTCATTTGAAAACACAGACATAGCCAGTGGACATCCTAATCACTTGAGCGAAGTCGCACAACATTTTCAATAAGGTAAGTATACAATTTACATATTTTTGCATCTTTTCATATATTCATGCATACTTTTGGTAAGACACCTTTAATGTGGCAAGCATCTTCTCAACGAGGGGATGCACACATTTCAATTCTGCGCGCATCTAGAATAGTGGGATTGGACCCCCACGCGAATTCCAGGTAGCAGACATATTCAAAATCCCATGCACGAGCAAAATGCAGCAAGGCAGTGCACCCTTGTGCAAGCATTGAGCAGCATGACAATTCTTATCTTAGGGGCAAGTTGCATATCACTTCAACATGATGACCATCACTTGAGGCGAGATATGTAACACCTCGTGGTCTAAAATTACTCTTTTGGGGCAAGGTGTGTAACACTTCATACGCTTGGGGGCAAGTTACATAGCACCTAATTGCATTTAAGTTCTGAAAATCGAAACTTGAGTAACCCAAACTTCTTAGTCCTCCAACGAGTTGTAGGATTAAGAGGGCGACGTACACCCTAATATTTTTACGCAATTTTTACAATCGATAATGTTAAACTAGTATAATTATGTTGATTGAATTTTTGTACTTGATTCTAAGGCAAGCTGCTTTTCCGTTGGGCGCAACTGATGCGATCCCGATTTTGCTTCACGAATTACTGTACTCGATTGGACGCAAGCCCGATGCGATGCAGTGGCACTCGGTTGGGCCCCATGGCCGATCTTTGTCTAGTTTTATTAAGTAACTATTACACCTATGTTTATCGAGATGTTTAAACCAAGTCCCTCGCATCTGCTTTCTGATCCGGCTAATCGTTGCTCTTTAGAGCGTAACTTTGTTAAGTTCTTCTTTGCATTCCAGCTGATCACGGTGATGCAGTCGACTATTGCGTTCTGCAGTCCACTCATCGCATTTCTTTGCGGTGTAGCCTTTTCGTTTCTTCTTGCATTCCGGTGATCACCACGGTGATGCGATCAGTATGCTCGCGATTCTGCCATCCGGTGATCGCGGTGCTGCGGTACAACTTCGTTCGTTGTTGTTGCATTCCAGCTGATCACGGTGATGTAGTCCAGCCATGCTCCGCGGTTCTGCGGTCTAGGCGAGCAGTGGCTGAGAGGAACCTTGTTCGATCTTTCTTTGCATTCCAGGAAAGCGGTGATGCGATCCCGGTATGCCGCAGTTCTGCAGTCCCGGTGAACGCAGCTGCTGCTGTGGAACTTTGTTAGTTCTTCTTTGCATTCGGCTGATGCGATCCCGTCATGCTCGCGATTCTGTGATCGGTGAAGAGCATATTTCTGCTTGATAGAACTTTGTTCGTTCTTTGTACATTCGGTGAGCATGGTGATGCGATTTAGCCTTGCTCCGCGATTCTGCAGTCCAGCTGAACGAAGCTCTGCTGCGAGGAACTTTGTCCGTTCTTCTGCATTCGGTGATCGCGGTGATGCGGTTCGGTATGCTCGCGATTCGTCGATCAGGTTGAAACGGGCTGGCACTTCGCGGCGGAACTTTGTTCGTTGCTTTGTTGCATTCAGCTGAACGCATGCTGATGCGGTCGGCCTTGCTCGCAGTTCCTGCGGTCAGCTGAACGCAGGCTTGGCCAGAGGAAATTTGTCCATTCTTCGCATTCGGTGATCGCGGTGATGCGATTCGGACTATGCTCGCATTCCTCTGTCTGAGGTGAGCGAGGTTTGCTGCGGAAGAACTTTGTGCATTCTTTCTTTGCATTCAGTGATCGCAGCTGATGCGGTTCAGCTATGCTCGCATGATTCTGATCTAGCTGAACGCGATTGCCCGCGAAGGAACTTTTTCCGTTCTTCTTTGCATTCAGTGATCGCAGTGATGCGGTCAACTATGCTCGCGATTCTGCATTCCGGCTAATCGCGGTGATGCTCGTTGTTTATGCAGTCCAGCTGATTACAGCTGCTGCAAGCCAACTCCGCTCAATGATGTTACTACTCATCACTCCGCTCAAGTATCACGCTTTTATTGCGTTCAGACTTCAGTTCATATTTTGCATAACAACAATGGTTCATGCTCAACTGTTTCATGTCGATTCTCCAGCCGCAATAGCCTCACTTGGGGGCGTCCTAATTATGATTTCTGTAAACAACAAGGGAGTTCGCCAGTCACCACGGTATCAATAATCCGCACTTGGGGGCGTATTTTATCAATGACTTAGGAAAACGGAATTTTCTTAACCCCCAACAAGTTGGAGGTTAAGAGGGGCGATGTTTGTACCATAAGTAAAAATACCACTTAATGGGCCAAATTGATACTTGAATCATCTTTTGGGTCCTCATCCAAGCCCGCTACCCAGCCAACCAAGGCGATCAACGGTGCTGCACTGCCAGTCAATGTCGAAATCGAGTCAATGGTCAAAGTCGGTCAACATCCGGTCGATGGTCAAAGTCAGTCACATCCCTAGCTAATTTTCAGTCTCCACTCATATCGCGGCAAGCCAATTATGTCGCGGCCGATCCATCCAAGTCATCCAACCAACTATGCGATCGGCCAACCCATTACTGCGCCGGCCCGGCATCCACCTATCTGCCCGGCCCGGCCCGGTCTCCACCAATCACTCGGCCATTAATCGGGCGATTTCATACATAAATTATGGTGAAGACATAAAGGAGCGATTTTTATGCGAGAATTCAATATAAGACCATAAATGGACAGTTTCATACGAAATTATGGTGAAGACATAAAGGAGCGATTTTCATGCGAGAATTCAATATAGGAGCATCAATGGGCGATTACATTGAGAATTCATTATAGGAACATAAATGGGCGATTAATGGAATTTATGTTGAGATTGGAATTATATTTTCATTGTATAAATAGGGAGAGGAGAAATCGAGTCAAAGGGGGAGCGAATAGGAGAGAAAAACATACTTTGTAATCTGACAGATCAATAAAACATTTCTCCCCAGGGGATTCATCCGTGGACGTAGGCACACCCGGGTAGAACCACGTAAAACATGCGTCGATCTTTGTCTCCTTATTTGTTCTTCAATTCATCTCTAACCCAAAATACATACCAAACTATCCATTCATCGTGTTTCGTGCCCAAAAGTAATTTTGGGTACAAACATTGGGCCGACTAAGGGGATATACGAGAAAATAAATCGTGCTTTCCCATTGAGAAAAGTTGTAGAAAATGCTTCAAAATCGTGTCCGTGAAAAAGCGATCCCGGCATTTTGGAAAATCACTGCTGCTGATCCGATTGATCGCAAGCTTTGCAGACTAGTTTGATCATAACGATCCAAGATCCGGTGATCGCACGGTTATTCTTGATCGTATATAATCGCACATACTACAGTCCGAGTTGATCGCAATAACTGCAACCAAGATTAGCCGTTTGATTTCTTTTTATTAGTCTGACATCTGTTGAAAATCGCATCATTACAAAAATCGATGATAGTGTTCTTTGAACGCTCGTTTCGCGTCAAAAGATGTAGTGAAATACCATCAAAACTGTTATAGGATGTTCGATCCACAACATGGCTTTTTCGATTTGATTTCTATCATCGCCGTCCCGGTGATCGCGATTCTGCATTCGATTAATCACAATTACTATAGCCCAGCTTCGCAGTCGGAAGCCACCAGAGCTGGCTCGCTACAAAAATCACCAAGGTTGTTGCCAGGATGTTCGATCCGCAGCATGTTCAAGTCCAAAGTCCGAAAAAAAATTGCTTCTCAAATAACGCATTATCCACTTGTTCAAGTTTGTTGTATGACAAAATCGATATTGTCATGATCGCAAAGTTGTCAAGTTGTCCACATCTCAAGGTGCTTGAATACCCAAGGGAAAACCTCCAGAAAAGCATCTCAGAAAATTCCAGAAAAGGGCCACGAAAGTGCAGCAAAATCTTGGTGAAAATTCCATGAGAAACGAATGATCCAACAAAATCTGTTGCAAAAAGTCAAAGAGAAAATATAACACCACCAACAATAGTTGCGAAATTTCAAAACAAAAAGCAACGATTCGTGAAAAGCGTGGCGAAAAGTTTCAAAAAAAAAAAAAAAAAAAAAAAGCAAAAAAAAGCGTGGCCAAAAAGCCGCGGCAAAAGAGCAAAAAAAAAAAAGCCGGCGGCCAACACGAGCGGCGGCGGCGGCAGCAGCGGCACCATGCCTCAGATCTGTTCACCCTCTTCAGGGGTTTCGTTCACCCACTTTACTTTTCACTCACCCCCGTCAATGGTGTCCATCACCCACTTCCATCAACAAGAAAAAGGTTCGATGCTTCTTGTTACATCAGATTTCGATGTTCGTATGTAAACCGTTGATGCTCATTGGTACATCAAACTTGATGCTCATGATACATCAAAATCATATTATAAGCAATGGTTAGATGCAATGGTGGTATATCAACCTTCGATACGCTGAACACAAGACCGTTGATGCTCCCTGGTACATCAGTTTTCGATGCTCTCTTAAACATCGAAATCAAATTTTCAAAAAAAAAAAAAAAAAAAAAAAAAAATCAGTAAAGCCGGCGGCAACCCCGGCGGCCGTCACGAGCGGCGGCGAACGGCGGCGGCAGACACGAGCGGCAATCGGCGATTACGCTACGATTAATTGCCGATTAATCTGATGCTGCAAAATCGGCGATTAATTAGAGGTTTTGATTTGTTGCGGCGCGATACAACTAAATTCCGTAGCCCTGTTCCAATGGAACAGCGGTGCAAATTAATCCCGTAGCCCTCGGATTATTCCGCCTGGATTTCTCTTGCCTTGCGGATATCTACACCCCACTAGGGCTTGGTCTAAAAATTTGTTTCGTTGATATCTTCTTCGTCTCACGTCCGAATTGGATGATTTTTGGCTCGTTGCGATCGCATTTCAATATCCTACGACATGAAGGTAAAATTTTGCAATTGGAGAATAATATTTTTGGGGACAATCACGTCATCAACATGTTAGAAGCGGCCCGACCAACCAATTTTGTTTCCTCAATAACTTCTTCTTCGTGCATCAAAGCGAGTGATTGTCGGCCCGATAAGATCGTATGTCAATTACCAAGATCGTGAAGGCAACATTCCAATTTTCGAGAGAAAGTTAAAATTTTTAGAAATGTCAAATGAAAGCACCCGAAAGCGGTCACATCCAATCACCAACGAAAATATCTGCCCAGTCCGGTTGATCGAATCTGCTGCATGATCCTTTTCCACATAACTATTACGATCAGTTGATTGAACTATTGTAATCCAGTTTCACAAAGCAACAAGCTGTTGGCTTTGTTGATCGAACACCACGATCCTTTTAAATTCCTCTGATCCGATGGGTCGAATCTGTTGTGTCCGATTTTCCCTAAAAACTGTTTGTCTGACTTTCCTCTCAACGGATTCGATCCCGGTTTTGCGCATAAGCCATTGCGGTGCAGTTTGGTCACAGTTCTTTGAAATCGATTAAAATGGCAACTTCGATCCAGCTTGGGCTTAATTGATGCATTCCCAGTCCACGGACAAATCAATTACTAAGTCGAGACGAGACGCTAAGGCAACTATAACTAATCATCGTCGGAAAAACACAGGACATAGCCGGTGGACATCCTAATCACTTCGAAAGCGAAGTCGCGACAACATTTTCAATAAGGTAAGTATACAATTTACATATTTTTGCATCTTTTCATATATTCATGCATACTTTTGGTAAGACACCTTTAATGTGGCAAGCATCTTATCAACGAGGGATGCACACATTTCAATCTGCGCGCATCTGGAATAGTGGGATTGGACCCCACGCGAATTCCGGTAGCGGAGACATATTCAAAATCCCATGCACGAGCAAAATGCAACAAGGTAGTGCACCCTTGTGCAAGCATTGAGCAACATGACAATTACTATCTTCCGGGGCAAGTTGCATATCACTTCAACATGACCGACCATCACTTGGGGGCGAGATATGTAACACCTCGTGGTCTAAAATTACTCTTTTGGGGCAAGGCTGTGTAACACTTCATACGCTTGGGGGCAAGTTACATAGCACCTAATTGCATTTAAGTTCTGAAAATCGAAGCTTCGGGGTAACCCAAACTTCTTAGTCCTCCAACGAGTTGTAGGATTCGAGAGAGGCGGCGTACACCCTAATATTTTTACGCAATTTTTACAATCGGTAATGTTAAAGCTGTTATAATTATGTTGATTGAATTTTTGTACTTGATTCAAAAGCAAGCTTGCTTTCGATTGGGCGCATGGCGATGCGATCCCGATTTGCTTACAGTGCATTACTCGATTGGGCCATGGCGACGCGATCTGATGGCACTCGGTTGGGCATGGCCCGTCTTTTTGCCTAGTTTTATTCGTAACTATTACACCTATGTTTATCAGTTTGTTTAAACCAAATCCCTCGGCATACTGCTCTGATCCGGCTAATCGCTGCTCTGCACGGCGTAACTTTGTTCGTTCTTTGCTTTGCATTCCAGTGATGCGATCCCGGCTATGCTTGCGATTCTGCCATCCGACTCATCGCGGCTGGCTGCGGTGTAGCCTTTTCGTTCTTCTTGCATTCCGGTGATCACGGTGATGCGGTCGGCTATGCTCACCGATTCTGCTGATCCGGTGATCGCGAGGCTGCTGCGGTACAACCGTTCGTTGTTGTTGCATTCAGCGATCACGGTGATGTAGTCGACCATGCTCACGATTCCTGCGGTCTAGGCTGACGCAGTACTGCGAGAGGAACCTTGTTACGATCTTCTTTGCATTCGGTGAAACATGGCCCGATGCGATCGGCTATGCCCAGATTCCTGCCATCCGGTGAGCGGCAGCTGCTGCAGTGGAACTTTGTTCGTTGCTGCTGCATTCCAGCTAATGCAGTCCAGCCATGCTCGCGATTCCTAACGATCCGGCTGAAACAGCTGCTGCGGTAGAACTTTGTTAGTTCTTTGTGCATTCCATTTGACGCGGTGATGCGATTCAGCCTTGCTCGCAGATTCTGCTGATCCAGCTGAACGCAGCTGCTGCAGAGGAACTTTGTCCGTTGCTGCTGCATTCCAGCTGATCGCAGCTGATGCAGTTCGGCTATGCTCGCAGATTCCGTCGGTCGGTGAACCCGGTACAACTGCGGCGGAACTTTGTTAAGTTCTTCTTGCATTCCATCTCAACGCGGTGATGCGATCAACCTTGCTCGCAGTTCTGCCCGATCAGCTGAACGCAATGGGGTAGAGGGAAATTTGTCCGTTCTTTGCCGCATTCTAGGCTGATCGCAGCTGATGCGATTCGGCTATGCTCGTAGTTCCCTCTGGTCTAGGTGAACGCACTTCAGCGAGAGGAACTTTGTCCGTTCTTCTTTTGCATTCCAATGATCGCGGGTGATGCGATTCGGCTATGCTCGCGATTCCTGATCTAACCTGAACGCAGTGCCCGCAGAGGAACTTTGTCCGTTCTTCTTGCATTCGGTGATCGCGATTGATGCGATCGGCTATGCTCGCGATTCTGCATTCCATAATCGCGGTGATGCTCGTTGTTTATGCGATCCGGTGATAACAATGCTCTGCAAGCCAACTCCGCTCAATGATGTTACTACTCATCACTCCGCTCAAGTATCACGCTTTCATTGCGTTCGGACTTGATTCATATTTTGCATAACAACAATGGTTCATGCTCAAAAGCTGTTTCATGTCGATTCTCCGGTATGCAATAGCCTCACTTGGGGCGTCCCGATTATGATTTCGCAAACAACAAGGAGTTCGCCAGTCACCACGGTATCAATAATCCGCACTTGGGGCGTATTTTATCAATGACTTAGGAAAACGGAATTTTCTTAACCCCCACAAGTTGGAGGTTAAGAGGGGGCGATGTTTGTACCATAAGTAAAAATACCACTTAATGGGCCAAATTGATACTTGAATCATCTTTTGGGTCCTCATCCAAGCCCGCTACCCAGCCAACCAAGGCGATCCAACCGGTGCGCACGAGGCCGGTCAATGGTCGAGAATCGATCAATGGTCAAAGTCGGTCAACATCCGGTCAATGGTCAAAGTCGGTCACACCCCTAGCTAATTTTCGCCTCCACTCATATCGCCGACAAGCCAATTATCTTTGCCCGGCCCGGTCCATCCGATCATCCGGCCAACTATGCGGTCGGCCAACCCATTCTGCGCCCGGCCAAGCATCCACCTATCCCCGGCCCGGCCGGTCTCCACCAATCCACAGCCGGCCATTAATCGAGCGATTTCATACATAAATTATGGTGAAGACATAAAGGAGGCGATTTTATACGAAATTCAATGTAAGACCATAAATGGACAGTTTCATACGAAAATTATGGTGAAGACATAAAGGAGCGATTTTCATACGAGAATTCAATATAGGAGCATAAATGGCGATTCATTGAGGATTCATTATAGGAACATAAATGGGCAGTTAATGGAATTTATGTTGAGATTGGAATTATATTTTTCATTGTATAAATAGGGAGAGGAGAAATCAGTCAAAGGGGGAGCAAATAGGAGAGAAAAACATACTTTGTAATACAACAGTCAATAAAACATTTCTCCCCAAGGGGATTCATCCGTGGACGTAGGCACACCAGGCCGAACCACGTAAAACCTGCGTCAATCTTTGTCTCCTTATTTGTTCTTCAATTCATCGCCTAACCCAAAATACATACCAAACTATCCATTCATCGTGTTTCGTGCCCAAAAGTAATTTTGGGTACAAACATAGATGTTGGTTACCAAAAATTTGATCTGATTAATTAAGATCATCAAACATAAATTTTAAATTCAATTGCAGATTCAGTAAATGATGGAAAGATTTATTGGTCCTAGTGGTGGTGGATGGCGGCGTTGGTGACAGTGGTGGAGGGTGGTGATGTTGAAAAATAAGTTTGATTCTATTTCAGATTTGTTGGTGGTGGTGGTACTGGAGGTACGAGTTTGGTGGTGGTTCTGGTGTTGGTTGTGGCGGTGACAGTTGAAAAGAGTAGGGATGATTCTGGTGGTGCTAGTAGTACTGGGTAGCTGGCGAAGGTGCGGTTAGTGGTGGCGGTGGTACTGAAGGTGTATTGGTGGTGGTGCTGAAGCTTATTGGTGATGCTGGTTAGGGATGGTTGTGTCGGCGGCGGCGCTGGTTATTATAACAGCGCTGGCAGTGATGGCGGCGGTGGTGATGACAGTGGCGATGTGTGTTAGGGTTTGCTGGGGCTTAATTTTGGGGTTTGCTGTCTTTGGGAGTGGTATGGTTTTGAGAATGGATCTGGTGGTGGCTTGTTGAATTTCTATCGCTAGAGGTGGCGGCGGAGCTTCTGGTGATTGTGGAGGTGCTATTGGTGGTGGTGGAAGTGTTGACGGAGGTTAATGTGTTCTAGGCGACGGTGAAGAAGAGACTGAGAAACAAAAGAGATGAAGGAGGGTATTTTCGTCAAGTGACGAAAAAAATAGCCGGACTGAAATCAAATTTTTTTTATGAAATTGGAATTTTTTGTTAGGTTTCATTTGATTAAAAAGTGGCCATATAAGGGTCTCCCTCCCTACGGGCCCTTCGAGCCCTCCGGTCGGTCGGCCCAATCAAGAGGTTTATCGACTAGTTTATACATTGACAGGCCCCAATTAGTGGTAACTGGTGGGAAAGCATTCTCTATTCACGTTTCACGACTAAATCAAGAAGTTCATCGAATACATGGATAGGCTCCAATTAGTGGTAACTGGTGGTTAAGCATGGGAGCGAATGCAGCTAAAAGCGAACCAATAGGATATTGGCCGAAGAAGAAACTCTTCGCACATTTAGCAAACAAAGCATCAAGTGTACGTTATGTGCAGCATCTCAAAGACCAACTCCGCCAATGGGAGACGGATATCTACCTCGACCTGACGACTATTTAAAGACAGCTTTCATGATGAAAATATACTCGGATGAAATTGCTCAGATGCACAATGGGCTTGTTTTTCTTAAGCCGTTAGATTTCCGTTTACAAATAGATGTAAATGCACATAAATAGAGTAGAGGTCATTGGTTCCTTATAAGGAATGAGGGATTAAAAGTATCAAAACAACTCTGAGTTTGGTTGACATGGAGTCTGGTTGCCTCTGCATATTTCTTGGGAAACTTGGGGAAATGCCCCAATTCGGGGTGCAATCTTGGAGAAGTGCTCCAACGTCAAAAAAAGTTGGAAAAATGACCCACTGTTAGAAACAGCAGTTAAGTCCACATGTGTGAGTTCCCATGTGCGGGAAAAAGACAGAAATACCCACATCCCGTAAGATCTTGCCATGTATGCAGATCATCCAACGGACTAAGAGGAGGATTTCACGGACGTGAAAGGCACGTGACAACTTTGCTAAATACCATTTTAGAATTTTCTTTTCGTGATATGACTTACATGTCCTTCCTCCCAGATTGTTGCACGTGCCATCCGTCGTTGCATCCACCCGTTTATTAAACAAGCTACCAGATTGCTGCACGTTGACGACGATATGTAATTTTCCACTGTTTGTTGCACAACACACGCAATTTTGGCACAACCCAGAAGAATGAACTATGCGAATAATTCAAAAGGAAAATGATTTTATTCATGTAAACCTAATTGCCAATCGTATATGCAATCATAAATTGGATTTTATGCAATGAAATTGAAACATAACTATCACTACTAGTTCAAATGAAACATAACATCCACATTATCAACTTGTTTCTACCATAACTTAACATAACCGCATTGTCTTACAAGTTCTTATAAACATAACTACAAATAACACAAAGAGAACATAACTAGCCATACTTTGATTTAGGCTTTCTTTGCCTTTTTGTTGATGGTGCACTAATATTGTTTTCCCGGTTTTGTATGTTAACTGTGCCATTGTAAGTCTGATTAAAACAAACCAGTAGCACCAGCAGAAGCAGTAGGACCTGCAGCATTAGTAACCTTCTTTGAAACGGCGGATGGCGCGACGGTTAGATGGTGCAAAGCGAGAAGGTAGCACTTGTCTTTCCCATTGCTCACAGTAACTCTAATGTTCATATCCATATTACCCTGATATACATATAAACAAAATTGTACAAGCATTAAAAAACTCACAACTGAACCATTATCTGCATTAATACAAGCATCCGACACTTAAATCCATCACTCAATTGATTTCTTCTTCAAGTTTTTCAAATTTGAAAATAGTTTTCTTCTTTTTTCTTAAGTTCAGCATATCTAGGCAATATAATTGACTTCTACTTCACATTTTTATAGATACAACATTTAAAATCTATTGATTGAACATAATTTAATTTCATCGATTACAGCAGTAGGGATCCAAATAAGAACATTACATTACCAGAAATAAGTTGCAGGAATCTGGGCGGAGAAGACGGGGTAAACCGACTATGACCCATGCCCATAAAAATTCCCAATACACGAGTAAAGTAAAGCACTGAGTCGGTAATTGCTGAGTCAGTGCCGGTTCAATCAAAGAATTTGAGCTGCCTAATACACAAGTTAAATCATCATCTTTTCCTCTCATTAATCATCATTTTCGTTAAACCAAGAATCAAAATCACAAATTCATATCTTAGAACAAAAAATCAACACACGCATTTCATGATCTAATTAAAATAAGGATCAAACATCCATGCTTAAAACAAAAGTAGTGAATCAACGGCAAATGACTTAGCTTGGTTCTGAATTACAAAATCAATTCATGTTACAAACTAGTTTTGCAAAACAAACAAACCCATAGCTTCAACACATTAGAAACAACATCATATGATTCATATCCATTAAATTTATTAGATTAACCCCTTAACTGCTTATCAGTCATTTAGTTTATTTGTTTTCCCCAAATGCGAGAAAGCTCATTCAAAACCAAACATTTTTACAGTTTGAGAAAAAGAGGGCAAACGGCTTGGCAGTTGAGACAATGATTAATACCTCAAGGAAATTTCTGGAACTCATTTTCAAAAAAAATATAATATTATCAATAGTAAGCAGGGAACACTTCCTTCCATCAATTACAGAAAACCCTAAATTTGTTTTTGATTAAACCCTAAATTACAATTTCAATTTCAATTTCCCAATCACGAATCGACAAATTCATTTTAACACAACACATCATGCAATTTAAGCAAAATAAAGGATTGGGTTACATTTACTTACTTGTTTCGACGATCAAATCAACCCCAATCGTCTTCTTCAACTTTGCTCGTCTGAAATTATTTCTCAACCATTTTCTCGAGCTTTTAATCACTGAAACAGTAAAGTGAACAATTCTTAATCGTGGACTGTTAATATTAACGTTATAATCGATCTGAAATCAACACCTTATCTGATCTTCTCTTTTCTTTCTCCCCATCTTTCTCTTCTCTCAACGTTCTGTATTTTTTTTCATCTTCAGATCTAAAACGATAATGAAAAAAATGCTCGAGCCTTTCTCTTAGTGCGATTTTGATGTAATTCCCACACACGTGGTACTCGCATGCTTCTCGTCTTCCTCTTAGTCCATTGGATTGTTTGTTCGCATACATGGCAATATCTTAGCGGGGTGGATATTTCTGTCTTTTTCCCGCACGTGGGAACTCACACATGTGGACTTAACTGCTATTCCTAACAGTGGGGCAGTTTTCCAACTTTTTTTAAAGTTGGGGCACTTATCCAAGATTCCACCACAAATTGGGGCATTTTTCCGATTTTCCCATATTTCTTCCTAAAGCTTCCCCAAGATGTTGAGAAGGGTGAATTAATATAGTAACTTGTAAGGAGCAGGTAAATTTTCTAAAAACATTTTATTTTTGCTAAGAAAAAAAAAAAGACCAGTTGGTCATTTATTGCATATGATAGTGGTGGTAGTCATTTTACGTGAGCTTGAATATATTAGGTTGTTTTATCATCTGTTGGCTAGTTAAGAATCATATGGTCAAGCCTAAGCTTATTTTTGGTTGTGTAAACGGTCGGCAAGCACACCATCCTTTATTAAAGCTGGTTATAGTGAATTAGGTTTGTATTTTCTTAAAACTTATGCAGGATACTATGCTAAGGCTTGAGTTCCAAGGTGTTGAAAAAATCATTTACCATACTTTAGGTTTGTATCTTTCGAAGTCCTTCATTTATGTTGAATTAGGTTTTCAGCTGAAATGTTTATTGTGGCTTCGGGAGTTATGAGATCATTTGGTTCTTCCTTATTATGCAGACTTGGCCTATCTGTACTCCAAAGATTCGTTGCATTTGAACTTGCCGCTGATATACCTCTTCTAATTGGGCAGTTCAACTTATCTCTTAGTTGCTCATGCCCTACTATAAGATTGGTTGAAGATGGTAATATCAAGGATGGATTGGTTCATTAAATCTTTCCTCTCATTGTGCCATGTGCAGAAAAAGAATAGAGGTACCTTGTTTATATAAATAGAAAAACTAACATTTCTAAATTCATGCACTGTCTGCAAATCTGTGTTCGTTGTCATAGAAAATGATACTTAAAATGCGTGATCTCTGTAACGATGAATAGAAAAACTAACATTTCATTGGAGAGAAATTTATCTTCATGAACATTATTAATTTCATTGTATGTGATTAATATCTGAAAGCAATATTTTAGTTAGGCTGTTTTAAGGACCCTTTGTTCGGTTGTATGCACAATGGTCATTTTGGTGCAATTATGTAAAAAAATAATTATGTTTCTGTAATTGGAAAGAAACAATGTTGTGGGTACTAATTATTTGGTTATGCATCTTTTAGGTGCGGTTCGAAATTTTAATATGCGATACGAAACCTGCCGGAATCATTTTTTTTATTAAAATATTAAAAGTCTACAACGGATATAGACGTTGGATTACAATTCGTTGCTCTAAATTAACGCACAAATTAGTGTATCCATTGCTCAAATTAATGTATCCGTTGCACTAATCATAAAATAAAACGTTGCACACTATATTAAGCAACCCTAATAAGCGTTGCTTTAATTAATTTGTGCAACGGTTTATCCGTTGCACTAAAAATTTGCTACACCATATTAGCAACGGATATTAACGTTGCTTAAATTCATTGCAACGCGTATATCCGTTCCAAATCGGCTGTTTTGGTGTAGTGTGACTTTGTGTCGTAGAAAATCTTAGTTGTGGGTGGGATCAATTAAGGGAATCAAGTGCGCAGAGTCCTGTTGGGATTTAGAGGCGTAAGGACGTGACTGTACCTTAATCGGTGTGAGACTTGGTTAGGGCTAAAATACATTCCAGTCCGAAGTTAACTTGTAGTAGGCTAGAATCTGTAGCGGATTAATACAATGTAGTGTTCAAGTATGTATTAGGTCCCGGGGTTTTTCTGCATTTGCAGTTACCTCGTTAACAAAATTTCTAGGTATCTATGTTATTCCTTTTACGCAACATATATGTTTATATAATTGAAATATCACAGGTCGTGCGTAGTTCATTCACAGTTGATAAATACAACCTTGTTTGTTGGATAAGACTTGATTGACACTCGGAGAATTGGTCTTTGGTACTATCCGACCTATTCTCATAACAATCAGTCTCACAGATTCCTATCCAGTTAATTTACTGATTGTATTGAGAAAGAGATATAACTCTTTAATATCTTTTTCGATTGAGTCTCGCTTTTAAGTTGGTGCTCTCAGAATTATATTGGATTTAGTCCATACAGATTGCTGAAACAAAAAAGTTGGGTGTGGTTGTTATACCCCCGCGTTTTCAGTTTCATTTAACGAGTACCTTCATTATTTTACATAACATAGAATTTTTCAAAAATAACAAATTAGTATTTGAGTCGGTTTTGGGTTTTTTTTATCCTTTCTTGTTGCACAAGTTAGGGTTTTTTCCCAAGTACATTTGAGAGCCTGTAGAATTATTATTCTAGTTAGTTGATTTGATTAATCAAATTATTTTTATTGAACTTGTTCAAGTTTAATTCAGATCTTCATTTATAGTCGGGAAACCAAGATCTTTAATAATTATCTTTGTTAATAGTCGATATTCCTAGGAATAATTCGAGGTCTGAACAAACTCTCCCTTTCTCTCTTGTCAATAATATCCGCATGCACTCCATTTAATGCACATTAATAGCACAAAAAAGAAAAAAACAACTTTGGACCGAAATTGATTGTTGCGTGGTATTTTAAGATTTAGATGCGGATATTCGTTTACACCCTTACTTTATGATAACAATAATAAAGACTTTTAATTTCCAAAATAGTGTGTACAGATTCTCATTTAATGCACATTAATACCATTACAAGAACTATATAAAATCAAAGAAAACCTTATAATTAAGTATTTAACTCATAAACAAGACTACTTAACAATGAAGTATTTACCAGTGAGCTTTCTTGTGTTCTTTGTCCTAATTTCTTGTAGTCTTATATCAATTACACACTGCGCAGATAGAAACAGAAACATATCAAAGGAAGAAGCAGATGATATAGAAATAGAGAGACAACTAAAAATTTTAAACAAAAAACCAGTTAAAACCATTATAGTAAGTAATTTATGTCCTCCTTCGTATTCAAAGTGTTTAACTTTTATTTTTTTGACTATTATGATAAAGATGACTTTGAGTTTGAGTTCTTTGAATTCATTTTTCATGTTTATTGTTTGTTTCTTATGGATTTCTTATTATATTTCAGACTGAGGTTGGTGATGTAATAGATTGCATAGACATTTATAAGCAACCGGCATTTGATAATCCACTGCTCAAGGATCATAAACTCAAGGTAAGATCAAATTATTTTATACACAAATCATTTATACAAGAGCAGGCGCATTTCACATATATGGGCAGCCTTATGTGAGACTACTAGGGAGGAAACATCCTATTGATTTTTTTGTTGAGTTCTCCTACATTTATGATCATGAGTCGCTCTAACTCACATATTCCAATAGTAAATTCCCTTATAAGAATTTTTGTTTCAAATGAAGAAAGCCGATTAGTCCATTATTCCATAAACTTTCACTATACAATATTGATGTTGCATTACTAAGTGACTTTCCAATATTTTATACTTATATACAGATGAGCCCAAGCATAATTCCAAGCGAGAGAACAAATAAATATGTTTCATCATCCGCTATCTTACATGGGCTTCAAAAGGAACGATGTCCTTCAGGAACGGTACCTATTCGCAGAACAACCAAAAAAGAATTGCTTAACGCTAAATATTTCACAAAAAAATCGAAATCAATATATGCAAACAGCAATCCTAACATTGGTTACCATGTAAGTGATATATTTGATTTTTGCGCATCTTAATTAATGAACTCATTTCATTTGATTATATAAATTAATCTTTTTTTTTTTTTTTTTTTTTTTTTTTTTTTTTTGTAGTTTGTCACTGCAGAAGAAGTTGTCCAAGGGAAAAGATATTTTGGAGCCGCAGCTTCTATATCTATACATAACCTTCAAGTAGATCCAGACCAGTTCAGTACTTCACAGATTTGGATTACGAATGCAACAGACCAAGAAAATAATAGTATTGAATTCGGGATAATGGTATTTTTTCCCCTTCTTTTACAATGTCAAATTTAATCATCGATTTCTTCTTTCCAAAAAAGTCTCACTTTACCGGATTATGCCATAAATTTTTCAGAAATATCCAGTAATATTTGGTGATAGTCTCACTCGACTATTTGGTTCTTGGAGTATTGTAAGTTTTATTTTTGGTTATTTTTTATTTAATTGTTTATCCAACATGACATATACCGCTTGCGGAAATATATCCCTCATATTGTATAAAAGTTTTCAAGCTAATAAGGTGTTGGCACTATTTATAATCTGAATTGTAAACTTATCAGCACCTTATTACCCAATTCCTTTTTATTACTAATTCTATAGGTTAATGGACCCCAAGTTCGTGGTTGCTATAATATTCTGTGCCAAGGATTCGTTCAAGTCAGTTTTGTTATGTATTTTGGTCAAACGTTTTTGCATTCGTCAACATATGGGCAAGTATCATATGAAATTTATCTCAAGGTATCTCGGGTAAGTCCGTGTTTTAACATACTGTTTTCCCCTGTGGTTCTTTTAGTTCTTCATATACGACTAAAAAATTAGGGAGATTCCAACTTAAACTTGAGATGTAATATACATATCAAAAATGATGAATGAAGAAAATTCCTCACTGAATACATGAGGTTTACTGTAAAAGTTTATTCGTTGATAGGACCAAAAGGGTAACTGGTGGGTAAGCGCGGGACCAAATGCTGGGGCAACTGAAAATATAGGATACTGGCCGAATGAGATCCTTACACGTTTGAGATCCAGTGCATCCACCGTACGATATGGTGGATATGTGGGTGCAACAGTTCAAGAAGCATCTCCCCCGATGGGAAATGGACATTTTCCTCAACTTGGCGACTATAAGAAGACAGCTTGGATGAGACTAATGAAGTATACTAACGAGGCGGGAAACCTTGTTAACCTAGACCCACACTTGGTGCGCACCACCGCACCACCGCAATGTTATGATATCATGTTTGCGGGTCTCTTAGGGAATTGGGGGATCACTATGGCTTATGGTGGACCTGGTGGTATCTGTAACTAGTATAATGATTGTGATCACATTTTCATGGAAACGATCGGAATAATAATATTAATATCGATATTTTAATAAATCATTTGTCCGGAAATGCATGGCGCTTAAATTCATTTTATTTCTCTGACCAAATTTCATATTCTAGTTCATATCCAAAGAGGTTTAGGAGATCAAATGTACATTCTGACATATGAAGCTTAAAGTGATCATATGTACATTCATTGATGAGTAGTGATACACTCGCCGCGTCATTCTCCCGCAATGCATCCCGCGAGGGGATCGTGCGGTCATGTGAGCACCTCTCTACATTTGGATTCGAAAATGTTTCAAGTCGGCCCCATTGTATTTCAAGTGGGATTTGTTTGCGGGACAATATTGCGGTCAGATAATCCTTTCTGCTCATTGATATTGCGGGACAATATTGCGGTCAGCGGACACCGAAACTTTTATGCACATCGCAACGGGAGTAGATAGGACTTCATCAGCTTTCCATGCAGAGTCAAAAGCATTATTAAAAGCTTCATGTTGGCTTAGTGAGAATATTCTATCTAGTGTCACATTAGTCACAGATTGCAAGATGTTAGTGGAAACAATTGGAAAGAAAGACAAGATCCCAGATTGGAGCGCGGAGAACACAATAATGAAAACCAAAAGATCTTGCAAAGACTCCCTCAAGCAAAGGTAAAATATATCAACAGAAGATTTAATGCTGCGGTCGGATAGCAAAAGAAGCTCGGATAAAGAATCTTAACCAAATATCTACACAAATTGACTAAAGATATCACAATCTAGTGTGATGTCCAATATTTTTGAAAAGAAAGATATTATAAATCTAATGTTCTTTATTGCTTGATTAATATATTTATTGTTTACATCAAAAAAAAAGATAGGGCGTTGTTATACTTACCGACGCCTACTCCCGCAAAACATCCACGATTGGGAAATGAACGGACGAGATCAAGGCTCTGAACATTTGGATAGGTAAAAGGCTTTGTGTGGGACCCAACTGTATAACATGCGGGATTAAAAATAGGGAATATATCTCGGTTCCGTTCATTGATATAGGAGAACATATGTACATTCTGACATAAGAAGCTTAAAGTAAGAGAGCATCTAATTAGGTTGTCAATGAATGTTGATAAACTTTAAAATTAGTTCGAAACAGTATTCAACAATAATATCAAATATTATCTGAAATACCAAATCAAATTTGGAAATTTGACATTTTTAAACCAAAAATATAAATTGATAAACAAATGTATTCCTAGATATGCAATATTAGTAGACAAAAAAGTTTAAAATAGAAATTCCACCGAATATTGAAGGACTAACATACCTTAAGACTCTTAGTCGTAAATTAGTCAAGCAAGGAAAACCCTATAGGAATAGGTTATCAATGTACCTTGAATATTGGTTTACACATAGGCGAGGGACAGAGCCATAACTTTAGTTTAGGGGGACAAATGAAAGTCATGATCTAAAACTCGTAAGGCGGTCGAAGGTACATTACGCCAGGAGATTTCGAGAATAACTTCTAAAGAGAATTGGTGTTGTGCTAGAAGTTTTATAAGTGCTTGAATACAATTTAAGCGGTCTTAAATCTAGTCCGAATAGGTAGTAGGAATTTGGTGTAACAACTTATAATCAGTGTGTGTTTATTCAGGACTAGGTCTCGGGGTTTTTCTGCATTTGCGGTTTCCTCGTAAATAAAATTTCTGGTGTTGGTGTTATTTCTTTTCCGCATTATATTTTATTTATATATAATTGAAATAATACAGGTTGTACGTTAATCAATCATAGTTGTTAAATCCGACCTTGTTTGTTGGATAAGACTTGATTGATCTCGAACAATTGATTTTGTTATTTTCACGTTGTTAGACCAGTCTGGACTAACCCTATTTCAAGTGGACAATGTGTTGAAATATTCCTTTAGTGATTGTTGCTTAAAGAGGTTTATACACTGTGGATATTGGATAGGTTGTGATTAACACACAAAAGATTTTGTTTCAAGAGCTTCATACTAAAATCAAGTTTACAGACTTGTTTCTATTTAACTCTGATTGTGTTGAAATAGAGATATATCTCTTTGATATACTTTCCTATAGATCGAGTCTGACTTTCTAGTTGATTCTCTTGAAAGTATATTGAAGTAAGTCCTCTCAGATTTCCAAATGAATTGTTGGGTATGGTTGTTGTACCCCCGCATTTTCAATAAAATTTTCAAAAATATCCTAGCGTAGCTGGTGATAGTCTCGCTCGATTATTTGGTTATTGGGATTCTGTAAGTTTTTTAATTTTAGTAATTTTTCTGTAAATGTTTATTTAACATGGAGTACCTTGTTTGTACCGTGTATAAAATACACGGGGGGCCCAAAAATCAATACAAGGAGGCATGCAGGGAGGATTAATGCCAGGAGGCATGCAAGACAGATTAATGCGCGAATCTTGAATAGGGAGATTGGCCCCTCCCGCGAATTCAAGATAGCAGAAAATTCAAATACTCAATTCATGCGCGAGCGAGATGCACGTGAAGTGCACCCTTGTGCGAGCATTTAGCAACATGACACTTGCTTTGTGGGCGAGTTACTATCACTCCAACGACGGTAGTCACTTGGTGGCTCGATATGTAACACCATGGCGCAAATAATAAATGACTCGGGGAAAGTTGCAGAAACACTCACGAACCACATGTTTAGGGGCGAGTTTCGTAGCACTCCCGTTGTAGCCGTTATAATACAAAATTCACTCAACCACACATCGTTTAGGATCGATAAACAAGTGATAAGTCGAATAAATCTGATACAGGTGTATTCGTACTCCTTTAGGGAACCTCAAGCTAAGTTGACGGAAGAAATCTATTCTATGTATGAATCCTTGTTTAGGCAGAATTCCTAGTTAGGGAAGAGTTTTGTTTTAGGCAATACTCTTAGTTTAGGAAATAGATTCCTAATAGAAGTTCTTGATCGGCTGAGTACGATGAAGACTATAAATAGATGGCTTTGGCTAATAGATAAGGACAGAAAAACTAGGCGTAGAAAACCTAAAGAAAGCTTATGACAATACTTGTGCAAGCTTAGCAAACAGTTTAAGGTTAATCCACTGTTTAGAGAGATTGTGAGCATAACAAAGAGAGAACTGTAATAGTTTTCTTGTTCATAATCTAAGAGAAGATATTTTCTTCGAATTACTACTTGTGTTCAGTTTTCTAAAGTTTCTTGTCTATTATTATTCCGAATTCCGCATTTATAATAATAGTTATCAAGGTATAGAGATCAATACGTATCAAGTTGGCATCACGAGCAAGGTTAGTTTTTAGGGTAAATCCCTATGGTTTATGGTTTTCACTAGATCTCTCTACATAAAGCTTGGTGAGGTACTCGGGAAGTTGGAAGACGTTAAGAAAACAAGGGGATCAAGTATGACAAAGTCAGATGGTGATCCTAAGGAAGGCGAACCGAAACTATGGAAGAAAAGGAGACTATGCTTTGAGACAAATATGAAGTCAATTCAAGTTACCCTTCAGGAACTGAGTGAATGTATTTGTTCTCATACACTCAATCCGAAGATGAAGAAAAAGGTTACACCTTCACCTAAAGCTTCGGAAAAAGATGATTCCGAAGAAGATGATTCAGAAGAAGAATAAGAAGAAGAGGAAGAAGATGAGGAGGAAGAAAAGAAGAAAGAGTTTCTTAAAATTCCTACATCAACTAAACCTCATGGTAAGAATCTGAAAATTTATTTTCGTGTTGATATTCCACTTTACGATGGGAGTGTTGATGTAGAAAAATTAGATGATTGGATTGAACGTCTAGAGAAGTATTTCTCTTTCTTTGAATATGGTTCAAAGGAAAAGATTGCTTTCGCGGCATTGAAGCTACAAAAGCATGCTCTAACCTGGTGGAAAGCTATCAAAGACAAAACCTAGGTAAAGGAGTATTGTCGTGGAAAAGATTCAAGGCAGTTGTAAGGAAATGTTTTATCCGGTTGGCTACCTTGAGGAGAGATGGTTCAAGTGGTACAACTTGAAGCATACTTACAACCAAACCGTACAAGAATATACTTCGGAATTTCAGAATCAAGCTATGATTTTGGACTTAGACTTGGGGGATTATGTTATCTACATGAAATATATTTCGGGTTCCATGAGTATATACGGAAGTAGTTGAAGATTTTTTCGGTGGATACTATCTCCGAAGCAAGTATAAAAGCTAATGCCATTGAGGGCAGGCTTAATAAATCTGATTCAAAGGGAAATAGTAAGGTGAAATCTGGAGGTACCACTGTGAAAGGAGGTGAAAGGAGCAAAGAAGAAGGGAAGTCTAGTGACAAGGAAGGTTTGTCTTGCACCCATTGCAAGCAAACAGGTCACATTGTCGACAAGTGTTGGGTTAAGAACCCTCATCTAAAGCCTAAAGGGTTGCAGAGGAAAGAAGCCAAGAAGGCAACACTAGTCGCTCAAACTCCAAAAGAAGTCCACGGACTAACGGAACCCAATTCAAAGCTCTCTCTTATGACAGGGGCAAAAGAAAGACCTTCAAAAGATGATCTTGGGGAGAAACTCTTCACAGTGAAGATGCAAGTCAAAACTTCACTAGTTGATCTTGTTATTGACCGGGAAGTCGAAGAATTTGCTTTCAAATTCTTTGGTGCGAGATTAGGTTTGAAAACTTTCAAACATCCAAAACCATACCCTTTAGTATGGCTTCAAAAGGAAGGGGGCTTTCCGTTTTAAGAGGTTCTTTTTCAGTTTCTTCTTTTGTTATTGCCGCTAATTTAGCCAAATACGGTAATTGTGTAGTGAACATCCCTGCGGTTGTCATTGATACTCAACTTCCAAATGAATATGAGCTTGTTCTAAGATGGAACCACCATTTACTTTTCACTCTCTCCGTCGTTCACCATCTTCCTTTTTGATACTGCACCACCTCTCTTCTAGTATATGCACGCACATATAACTTCTGCTATAAACTTGAAGAAATAAAACTTAATTAATTTTGCAATTTTAATTTTTAATCATCGATAATTCTTAGTTTTTATCTGTAAGGACGGAAATTTCATTGTTATGTAGAATTGTGAATCGGACGGCGTTGTTTTTTTAGCTTAAAGTATGTGTAATCTAATCATAACCTTATTGAATTATAATCTCACGATAACGGTTTGTGCATCAATTTTGAAAAGAAAATCCATTGTTTAAAAGGAATTGAAAACAAAGATAGATGTTATACGAAAGATTATGGTGATGGTGGTGGCGTTGGTGGGGGTGGTGGCGGTTGTGTTGGTGGTGGTGTCGAAGGTATCGTTGGTTGTGGTGGTTGTGGCGGTCTTGGTGAAGGTGTTGCCGGCGAATATGGTGGCATTGGAGATGTTCTTGGTGATAGTGGTGGTGGTAACAGTGGGGCGCTATGGTGTTGGTGTCGATAGCAATAGCGGCGAAGTGTTTGTGGTCTTTGGTGTCGTTGATGGAAGTAGTGGCGGTGACATCGTGGCGGAGGTGGTGAAAACATACAGGGGTGATTTATATTTGAAGATATATAAAAGGGCTAACTTATATTCGATGGGGTGGTTGCTCAAATTGATTGCACGAAAAAAAAACAAAAACGGGGAAGGCTATTTTGTTAATTCGGTAAAACGTAGTGGTGGTGGTGGCGCGATGGCGATGGTTGTCTTTGATGGTAACTTTGGTGCTGGTGGTGGAGTCGGTAATTGTGATAGTAGCGAGTGGAATAACGGTGGTGTAACAGCGTTTTTTTAATTTAGTGTCAAAATTCTTGTATTTTGACATGGAGGGATTAGTCGATTTTTAGGGGCATTTTTGTCCAAAAAATAGTAACCAAAATTTTTTGGGACACCAAAAAGAGGCGTTTTAAGATTGATCCAAGGAAGGTTGAAGTGATCACTAAGTGGCCTAGACCTAGTAATCAGAATTCGAAATCGGGAGTTTCTTAAGGGCTTGCACTGCTTATGTAAGTTTATCCCAGCATTTTTCAAATATTGTAGGACCATTACATGGTTTGACGGGAGCTAAGGCAAAGTTTGAATGGAAGCAAACTCATGAAGACGCTTTTCGATTACTAAAAATAAAGATTTCGAAGCACCGGTGTTGGCATTGCCAAACCTACAACGTACTTTTGAAGTTGAGACCAGACGCTTCTAACTATGCATTGGGAGGAGTGTTGTTACAGGATGGTAAACCAGTGGAGTACCATTCAGTGGTTCTCAGTGCTATTAAGAACTACGCACCTTATGACAAAGAATTTTATGCTTTATACCAATGTATCAAACATTGGCGAGTGTATCTCTTAGGTAAAGAAGTAGTGGTGCATTCGGATCACAAACCGTTGGAGTATCTACATGCAAAAGACGAAACTACAACAAGCCCTAGCACATGAAGTGGATGTCTTACTTGATGAATTTTAATATTCTCATTAGGTACAAGAAGGGAGAAACAAACAAGTCAGGCAGATATGTTATCTCGACCTCCATTCGAGCATTAATGGTGGCCATGAGAATTCAAACCAATTGTCCCTCAAGAGTATGCGGAATCATACGTTGATGGTGGTTTTTAAACAAAGGGTAAAATCGTAAAACCCCAAATAACCTAATGTCACCCTGTGACACATTTATTAGGACATTTAATGCATGTAGTCAATAATTAATAGGGGTATTTTTTCAAATTAGGGTTACAACGAACAAAACCCTAATTCCCCCGTGCCAATGGCAAATCATGCCATCCACACCTAGCCCAAGCTAGCTGCTCCATGCCAAACGCACTCTGCCTTAGCCCTAGCTATGCTAGCCATACCAAACGCGTCGAAGCATGCCAACCATGCTAGCCGCACCTCTATGCCAATGGCAAATCATGCTAGCCATACCAAACGCGCCGAAGCATGCCAACCATGCTACCCGCACCTCTATGCCAATGGAAAATCATGTCAGCCATGCCAAACGCGACGAAGCATGCCAACCATGCTAGCCGCACCTCTATGCCAATGACAAATCATGCCAGCCATACCAAACGCGCCGAAGCATGCCGACCATGCTAGCCGCACCTCTATGCCAACGGCAAATCATGCCAGCCATACCAAACGCGCCGAAGAATGCCAACCATGCTAGCTGCACCTCCGTGCCAATGGCAAATCATGCCAGCCACACCTAGCCCAAGCTAGCCGCACCTCGCCAAACGCACTCTGCCTTGGCCCTAGCTACTCTAGTCACGTCACTCCAAGCTAAGCACCCTTACCTTGGCCCTAACCATGCCATGCCAAAATAGCGCCCACGCCTAGGCTTGCAAATCATGCAACCTAGGCCAAATTGGCCACGCATGCCATTGGAACATGCCAACACGCTCGCTGGTAACTTTTCCTACCAGGGAGCGACCCAAATTGGCCACGCATGCCATTGGCACATGCCAACACGCTCGCTGGTAGCTCTTCCTACCAGGGCGCGACCCAGATTGGCCACGCATGCCATTGGCACATGCCAACACGCTCATTGGTAGCTTTTCCTACCGGTATGACCCAAATTGGCCACACATGCCATTGGCACATGCCAACACGCCGCCGGTAGCTTTTCCTACCGGTAGCGACCCAAATTGGCCACGCATGCCATTGGCACATGCCAACACGCTCGCCGGGTAGCTTTTCCTACCGGGCGCGACCCAAATTATTACGCATGCCATTGGCACATGCCAACACGCTCGCCGGTAGCTCTTCCTACCGGGCGCGACCCAGTTGGCCACGCATGCTATTCGCACATGCCAACACGCTCGGCGGGTAGCTCTTCCTACCGGTGCGCGACCCTGATTGGCCACGCATGCCATTGGCACATGCCAACACGCTCATTTGGTAGCTTTTCCCTACCGGGCGCGACCCAAATTGGCCACGCATGCCATTGGCACATGCCAACACGCTCGCCGGTAGCTTTTCCTACCGTGGTAGCGACCCAAATTGGCCACGTATGCCATTGGCACATGCCAACACGCTCGCCGGTAGCTTTTCCTACCCGGGGAGCGACCCAAATTGGCCACGCATGCCATTGGCACATGCCAACACGCTCGTGGTAGCTTTTCCTACTAGGCGCGACCCAAATTGGCCACGCATGCCATTGGCACATGCCAACACGCTCGGCCCCAAAATAGCTTTTTCTACCAAGGCGCGCTCCTAATGGCTTGAAACGAGCATGCCATTGGCACATGCCAACACGCTCATTTTGTAGCTTTTCTAAACACGTGCCATGATTCAACTTGGCCACGCATGCCATTGGCACATGCAAACCACGCATGCTTTGGTAGCCCAACTTGCAAGCCATGCAACCTGGGCCAACTTGGCCAGACACGAGCCATTAGCACATGCCAAAACCCATGTAGTAGCCTAACTTGCAAACCGTGCAACCTACCGCCAAGGCATTCCGCACGTGCCATTGGCACATGCCACACACGCCACTAGCAACTCAATGCATTGCCACTTACACTCAACGTACAACCTACCACCAAGGCATTTCACACATGCCATTGGCATATGCCACACACGCCACTAGCAGCTCTGGCATTGCCACTTGCGCTCGAGGTGCAACTCCCAACAAAGGAATTCCGCCCATGCCATTGGCACATGCCACATGCGCCCCTAGCAGCACCACTTGCACTCAAGATGCAACCAACACTCGAGACATCAACACAAACTGGGGGATGCTTTCCAGGGTCTTTGTTTGGCGGTCACAGCTTGCAGCGTACACTATGCTCACATGAAGAAAGCGTGAATAGGAATAAAGCGGTCAAATAAATGAGGAAATAATGGTGAAAACGTTTTCACCCATTAACACCATGCGGTTACCACCTCCTCCCATTATTTCACCCTTTACTCTCTTCCTTCATGAGGCCGAGTGCGTTTCAACCTCGACTTGTATAAATAGGTCTTACCTATTTCCACCGTACAACAAGTCTCGGTCGGGAGAAAAATACAACACTCTCGAAAAGGCAACTTTGCAAGCTATCCAAAAGCTTTCATCTCTTGCAAGCTTCCTAAGCTTTCACTTTCGATACAAGTCGAGACACTACTCTCCCCGGAATATTCCGCATCAACACCTTTCTTTGCTCCCCTCCCCAAATCAACCCTTCTCCTCCACTTTGTGACTGAAGAAAGTCTGGAACGGCCATTTCTTGGTTTAGGCCGGACTTGTATAGATTGATCTCTTGAATCTATAAAGTGCTCATGTGCAACATATTTGTTTAGGATTTAAACCAGTTTCTCACTCACCTACCGAATTTACCGAAATCGCCAGAAACGATTTTCACCCATAAACAATTGGCGACCACAGCGGGAGGATTGATCTATCGGCTACAATGTCGATTGTCGATCTCGTCCTTCGATCCAGATGTCAAGATGGTAGGGGAAGGCGACTCAATCCGACTCAACTACCGGACAACCCGATTGCAGATTATAAAAACTACACAAGAAAACCGGGACTCGTGAAGATGCTACCAGCGATTGGGGACTTCTTTGGCGATGCTTCTTCCAAAAGCCGCCTTTTACATGGAGAGGGCGTGTTATTGAAAACCTCTAGAGTGAGTAAATTTAGACCGGGCAAGATATACGATCTGTTTTTAGGTTCTTAATAAAACCGTCATACTACTGCGTCTTGTGCCTATTGCTAGCACACACTTTCATGAAAGCAATATTCCTTTCACAAAACATAATCAGATTTATATTATCAAAACCATTCATCCCAGAAATGATCCAATATCCTCAAAAGCTACCAGCTGTCTATCAAAACCGGTCGAAACTTTGAACCCGACATCCAGTATGTTTTTCAAAAAAAAAAAAAAAAAAAAAAAAAGAAGAACCTAAATGAAAGTTTGACGAGATAAACATTCAAGGAAAATCATCCAACGAGAGTGCCTTTTCTTGGAGAAAGTCAACTTTGCGTCTTCAAGAGCCGCTCTCTTCATAGTTAACATCTTGGAAATCTTTTCGAGTTCTACCTCTGTCGTGCAATCTCCTCTGCGAGAAAGGCTTTCGATCGCCGCATCCTTCGACTGGATCTCGGCAAGGCCTTGATAAACCACGGCGTTGAACTCCTTTTCTACGCACGTCGCGATGGTGCTCCCGATCAACAATAACGTCTTCGAAACGGTGTGACCGGTCACCTCACGCATATCCTCGATGGAAGATAAAGCCTCTTCCACACGCTTAACCAGCGCAAATCGACTAGTGACCTTCTTGGTTGTGGCCATATGTCCGTACTTCTTCCAGATCCTGGTGTACAACGCCTCATACTTAGCCAGTAAGCTGAATCCGCCAACCAGCACATGACCTGGATAAGGAAACAAGTACGGGGATCAAAAATGGCGCCTGCAATTGGCCTCACAACTTGCAAAGGGTCTTCTTCCATGTCTACGAGCAGCAACCATCGAAGAATCATTCACCACTTGAACCACATATGTGCCGGCAATTGGCTAACTCCCATCTCCAAGTCACGGTGGTGGTCACGAAAGGCAAGTTTTCGTGTGGCTCCACCCCCGAGAATCGTCCTCCGAACCGGATTCCTCCTGCGAACTTGAGTTAGACATTTTTCAAAAAGAAGAAACGGAAGAAGAAAGAAAAAGAAGCGCGAAACTCACCGGACCACTTCCCGAAAAGAACCAGTGCTTCCAGAGGAATCATTCTCACTTGTCGAACTTTCTTCTTTCTCTGACTCACCACCACTATGAGGAGGCTCAGTGCCGCTGGAATTCTTCGAAGAAATTGCCGTCTCCTGGCAACGTGCAAGGGTACCGAAAGCATTAACACTACCGAAGCCCTGGAAGAAACAAGACACATGTTTTCAGCAGAAATTCACATGTTTTGAGACGAACCAACAAGGGACGACTGGGGACTTCTCACAGGCTAGAAGCAAAATGATCCGCCCAGGGATTATAGGCACAGTTATCCGACAACTCAGCAAAGATTCGAAAGACTGGGGACTTCCCATGACCATGTTTCTCAAAAAGAAAAAAAAACTTGGTCTTGCACCCGGAAAGTTTATTCTCATCAGAAGACCTGAGAAACCGAACGTTACTATAGTGACATTCGAAGAATTATTTATGATGAAGTATTTCCACAAGTTTATGAAAGGCATACCTATGGCTATGGTTTGCACCAGCACAAGAAAACAAATTGAAAGAGAAACGCTGGAGTACGTAGATGGAATATGCTTGCCCACTTTATCACTACACGCGCTACCCTAACACCATGACTTGATAACAAAGATACGAGGTAAAAAGGGGGAGCCAACCCATTTCATAAGCCTAACACTTTTTGGAATTTGAATAAGGAAAGGATTTCTGTTTGAGCTACGTATGGTAAGAGGCAAGGGCCCGCAAGAACAAGTCCGAGCCACTCCAAGCCGGCGTCCATGCCTAACCAGCGTCCACACCAAGCCGGCGCCCATTCCAAGACGATCCAGCGCCTACCAAATGCGCATGCCAGAAACGCTTCCAGACGCGCTTGCTAGACGCGCTTACCAGACGCACATGCCAGGTACACATGCCGCACGCGCATGCCGGCCCCTGATACCACACTCTGTGCTAACGGTTTGCATCCTTCCAAGACCATCCTCACCCTTCGAAACAGCGCCATGGCTCCAAAGACTTCGTGATCAAAACCGTGTCATCTCGCACGATACACTTACGATCACCAACCGAGATCCGCTTCCGCCACCCCAACGGTTCTTCAAGCATGGCGCTCCAACCGTCACCAGAGATGCTACTCCACCATCTCCGCGAGATCTTTGGAAGATCCAGAAAGAATCCGACCTCCTTTTAGCACTTGTTGATTTGATGAAAAGACAAAAGATACTTGACGGGACGTGAGTTTATAGATGAAGAGGCTCGCGTTGCTCTTGAACGCCCAGTAGAAGGGGATAAGCAATCCAATTTTGTCACACGTAATGATCAGGAAAGACTTATCCAAAATCGAAAGCCAAGGAAATCAACAACTATCCTGAGTTCACGGAGACCCTTCTCCCATCAGGACCCGAACGATGGGAACTTCGCCCACAAAGTCGTACAGTCTATGATGAAACAGTTATATGGGATTCTATGTTTCTCCAAGGCATAGCGTCAAGACATATTTGCACCCCTCAACCGCACTACATCAGGAAAGCAGGCGTTTCCAGCCAGGGAAGCCGTTCCCAAACCCCAACCTCTCCTAGAATTCACGATCGATAGATGGAACTGGGGACTCCTAACCTCTCTGTTCTCTTGAGGGATGTCGAGTTTGACGAACGTCCACGCGGACCTCCGACTTCAAAATGGTAACCGTCAAGGCTCAGAGAGTTGCAAGACGTCGTATCAACGTTCTCTCCGTAAGTAGCTACGCATCAACGTTCTCTCCGTAGCCACGCATCAACGTTCTCCAGCAACGGCTTCGCTTCAACGTTCGCTTCAACGCCACTCCTTCCTGCAAAGGGTCGTGCCGCCACACTCCCCATATCAAGGAACATAGTCACAGCCAGCCAATCTTCGTATTCATGGACACCTTTTAATCCATCTCGCCAAAACTCGTGATCATGGACAGTTTGCTCGCTTACGGCAGACCAGCCAATCCTTTTACTTCCACGGAAGCCCATAGAATATCAGCCAACCTACTTTGTTACCAAGACAATGTAGTCTCTCCCGATTACATCTCCTACCAAGAACCGTTGTCCCTCATTCGTTGATACCAATGAGCTTCTCCGCAGCGAAATTACTACAAAGATGGAAACACGTAAACCATACTTGAGGACGGGGAGATATACAGGATCCCTTCAGCATCAAAGCTCAAGACACATTCCACCAAAAAGTCGTACCCACAACAAGGTCATCTACTCTCCAAGGGTGCAGCGCAAGAATACCAAATGTCGACTTTCACAATATTGAGACGATGTCGCACCCAGGTGATATTAAACTCCAAGGATTCACGGTGGACACCATGTTCTCCCATCTTTGAATGGTGACTCTGCAGCGGCACGGATGGACATATTCTCCATCTCGGCAATCATTGGAAAAGACAGGTTCATTACGGAAACCAAGGAAACGAACAACACTTCACTACGCTCTCTGGTAGCGATATGGCCGTATGTCTTCCATATCCTCGTATAAAGGACCACGAATTCTTTCCGCACCAGAAACGCCAACATTCCGATGGTGGAGGAGAGACACCTCATACGAGTCCCAAACGACAAACCTGCATAGGGGTATTCATGACAAGAGATCCCTAAATCAGCGTTCTCCAAGTCTGCAGCAGTCAACAAGGTTGGATTTGAAGGAAGGGGGACGACTAGGTCATCCTCGTCGATAATAGTAACGCATGCTCCAACGGGATATCTCTGCACAAAAGGGAAATTTTCCATCCATCAAACAAGCGGTAAAGCATACGTCAGTCCACCAAAGAAGAAGAAAAAATATCGGTATGATTTTCTTAACCCGAATAACCCTTGTTGGGATGCTCCTGCAAGAGTCAGACGTCGCGCCTTCACCTGGAGAATCTGGCTGGTTAGAAGATGATTCGTCTTCGTGCGACATGACAAAGAGAGAAACTCGACAAGAAGAGCCCTTTCTCAAACGAGGTAGATGATGCAATTACGTTGGGTATGAATACGGAACCTTAAAAAGGAAAGGAAGCAATGAGGGACATAACACTTCCATATTTTAGCATGGATAATGCCCTGATTGAAGCCGCGCGCGTGAAGGAAGGCATAACGAGGAAACTTTGCTATCTATAGAAACACCTACTCCCTACTTGTTTACACCGGCCCACCAATTGCGCCAACTTCCCAATGACTGCCCAAGTCACGCCAGCTAGCACGCGCAGCTTCCCCACCTTGTGTCGGTCCCGCCAGCCAGCACGATCAACTTCCTCACCTTGCGCCCTGGGTCTCGCCCATGTAGCACGATCATCTTCCCCACCTTGCGCCGGTCTCGCCGACTAAGCACGCTCGATTTCCCAACTCGCGTCGACTTCTCAATGCCGCCTGACTTCCTACCTCTCAATGACGTTGACTTCCCAATTGTGCCGACCTCTCCCGATTTGCGCAAAATCGCGAGGCAAGGATTCCAAATCCAATTTATCAAAAAGTCGACAAGCCTCCTCAATCCTCTTTACGATTTGCGGTTGATAATTTGTCACCATCTTATGCTTACCTCGCAACAAAGCTCCTGTTCCGAGCTAAGCAGGGGACTTAATGTTGATGGTGGTTTTTAAACAAAGGGTAAAATCGTAAAACCCCAAATAACCTAATGTCACCGGTGACACATTTATTAGGACATTTAATGCATGTAGTCAATAATTAATAGGGGGTATTTTTTCAAATTAGGGTTACAAAGAACAAAATCCTAATTCCCCTCCGTGCCAATGGCAAATCATGCCAGCCACACCTAGCCCAAGCAAGCTGCGCCATGCCAAACGCACTCTGCCTTGGCCCTAGCTATGCTAGCCATACCAAACGCGCCGAAGCATGCCAACCATGCTAGCCGCACCTCTATGCCAATGGCAAATCATGCCAGCCATACCAAACGCGCCGAAGCATGCCAACCATGCTAGCCGCACCTCTATGCCAATGGCAAATCATGCCAATACCAAGCGCTGCCAACCATGCTATCCGCACCTCATGCCAATGGCAAATCATGCCATCATGCCAAACGCGCCGAAGCATGCCAACCATGCTAGCGGCACCTCTATGCCAATGGCAAACTATGCCAGCCATACCAAACGCGCCGAAGCATGCCAACCATGCTAGCCGCACCTCTATGCCAATGGCACATCATGCCAGCCATACCAAACGCGCCGAAGCATGCCAACCATGCTAGCCATACCTCCGTGCCAATGGAAAATCATGCCGACCACACCTAGCCCAAGCTAGCCGCACCTCGCCAAATGCACTCTGCCTTGGCCCTAGCTAAGATAGTCACGTCACTCCAAGCTAAGCACCCTTATATTGGCCCTAACCATGCCATGCCAAAATAGCGCCCACGCCTAGGCTTGCAAATCATGCAACCTAGGCAAAATTGGCCACGCATGCCATTGGCACATGCCAACACGCTCGCTGGTAGCTTTTCCTACCAGGGTGCGACCCAAATTGGCCACGCATGCCATTGGCACATGCCAACACGCTCATTTGGTAGCTTTTCCTACCAAGGCGCGACCCAAATTGGCCACGCATGCCATTAGCACATGCCAACACGCTCATTGGTAGCTTTTCCTACCCGTGGCGCGACCCAAATTGTCCACGCATGCCATTGGCACATGCCAACACGCTCGCTGGTAGCTTTTCCTACCGGTAGCGACCCAAATTGGGCACGCATGCCATTGGCACATGCCAACACGCTCGGCTGGTAGCTTTTCCTACTAGGGCGCGACCCAAATTGGCCACGCATGCCATTGGCACATGCCAACACGCTCATTGGTAGCTTTTCCTACCAGGGTGCGACCCAAATTGGCCACGCATGCCATTGGCACATGCCAACACGCTCGTTTGGTAGCTTTTCCTAACCCAAATTGGCCACGCATGCCATTGGCACATGCCAACACGCTCGGGTAGCTTTTCCTACCAAGGCGCGACCAAATTATTACGCATGCCATTGGCACATGCCAACACGCTCGCCGGTAGCTTTTCCTACCAGGGTGCGATCCAAATTGGCCACGCATGCCATTGGCACATGCCAACACGCTCGTTGGTAGCTTTTCCTACCAAGGCGCGACCCAAATTGGCCACGCATGCCATTGGCACATGCCAACACGCTTTCGCCGGTAGCTTTTCCTACCAGGTAGCGACCCAAATTGTCCACGCATGCCATTGGCACATGCCAACACGCTCATTGGTAGCTTTTCCTACCAGTAGCGACCCAAATTGGCCACGCATGCCATTGGCACATGCCAACACGCCGCCGGGTAGCTTTTCTCCTACTAGGGCGCGACCCAAATTGGCCACGCATGCCATTGGCACATGCCAACACGCTCGCTGGTAGCTTTTCCTACCAAAGGCGCGACCCAAATTGGCCACGCATGCCATTGGCACATGCCAACACGCTCGCCGGGTAGCTTTTCCCTGCAGTGCACTCCAAATTGGCCACGCATGCCATTGGCACATGCCAACACGCCGGGGTAGCTTTTCCTACCAAGGCGCGACCCAAATTGGCCACGCATGCCATTGGCACATGCCAACACGCTCGGTAGCTTTTCCTACTAGGGCGCGACCCAAATTGGCCACGCATGCCATTGGCACATGCCAACACGCTCGCGAGGTAGCTTTTCCTACCGGTGCGCGACCCAAATTGGCCACGCATGCCATTGGCACATGCCAACACGCTCGGCTGGTAGCTTTTCCTACCAAGGCGCGACCCAAATTGGCCATGCATGCCATTGGCACATGCCAACACGCTCGGCCGGTAGCTTTTCCTACCTGCGCGACCCAAATTGGCCACGCATGCCATTGGCACATGCCAACACGCTCATTTGGTAGCTTTTCCTACCAGGGCGCGACCCAAATTGGCCACGCATGCCATTGGCACATGCCAACACGCTCATTTGGTAGCTTTTCCCTACCAGGGCGCGACCCAAATTGGCCACGCATGCCATTGGCACATGCCAACACGCTTGCTGGTAGCTTTTTCTACTAAGGCGCGCCCTAATGGCCGAGCATGCCATTGGCACATGCCAACACGCTCGCTTGTAGCTTTTCTAAACACGGGCCATGATTCAACTTGGCCACGCATGCCATTGGCACATGCAAAACACGCATGCTGGTAGCCCAACTTGCAAGCCGTGCAACCTAGGCCAACTTGGTCGTACGCGCCATTGGCACATGCCAAAACCGATGTGGTAGCCTAACTTGCAAACCGTGTAACCTACCGCCAAGGCATTCCGCATGTGCCATTGGCACATGCCATACACGCCACTAGCAACTCTATGCATTGCCACTTACACTCAACGTACAACCTACCACCAAGGAATTCCACACATGCCATTGGCACATGCCACACACGCCACTAGCAGCTATAGCATTGCCATTTGCGCTCGAGGTGCAACTCGCAACAAAGGCATTCCGCACATTCCATTGGCACATGCCACATGCGCCCCTAGCAGCACCACTTGCACTCAAGATGCAACCAACACTCGAGACATCAACACAAACTAGGGGATGCTTTCCAGGGTCTTGGTTTGGCGGTCACAGCTTGCAGCGTACACTACGCTCACATTAAGAAAGCGTGAATAGGAATAAAGCGGTCAAATAAATGAGGAAATAATGGTGAAAATGTTTTCACCCATTAACACCATGCGGTTACCACCTCATCCCATTATTTCACCCTTTACTCTCTTCCTTCATGAGGCCAGGGTACGTTTCAAACTCGACTTGTATAAATAGGTCTTACCTATTTCCACCAGACAACAAGTCTCGGTCAGGAGAAAAATACAACACTCTCAGAAAAGGCAACTTTGCAAGCTATCCAAAAGCTTTCATCTCTTGCAAGCTTCCTAAGATTTCACTTTCTGATACAAGTCGAGACACTACTCTCCCACTATTCTTCGCCTCAACACCTTTCTTTGCTTCCCTCCCCAAATCAACCCTTCTCCTCCACTTTGTGACCGAAGCAAGCCCGGAACGGCCATTTCTTGGTTTAGGACGGACTTGTACAGTTGATCTCTCGAATCTATAAAGTGCTCACGTGCAAGACATTTGTTTAGGGTTTAAACCAGGTTTCTCACTCACCTACCGAATTTACCGAAATCGGCGAAACGATTTTCACCCATAAACACATACGCATCTAGCAAAGACTTCAAGAAGGTGTAAATAGTTGTTTGAAAAGCGAGTATGAACTCCGAAATGGATTGTTATACAAAGGTCGATTACTTTGCATACCGGAAGATGGAGATCGTTTACGGTGGTTGAGAGGGCACACACTTCGAGTTGTTGGACACTTTGGGATGAATAAAACTCTACTTAACCTCCGGCGTTATGTCTTTTGGCCGAAGATGCAAGATGATGTGGCTAAGTTAGTTAGAGGGTGTAAGTTGTGCGAGACATATAAACCTTCCAACGTAAAACATGGGTTATATCTACCATTACTAGTACCATCAAGGCTTGGGAGAGTATTTCTATGGATTTTCTTGGTGGGTTACCGAAGACCAAGTTTGGTCATGATTACTTGTTCGTTGTGGTCGAATCGATTCAAAGAAGATGATTGCATTAATTCCATGTACAAAGACGGTAACGGAGCCGCTGCAGAAAGCTCTTCTTTGAGCACGTGTGGAAGCATTTTGGTTTACCTACTTGATTATTTTCTGATAGGGATAGTCGATTCCTTAGTCACTTTTGGGATTCTTTATGGAAGATGATGGACACTAGGTTGAAGAAGAGTACAGCTTTTCATCCACAAACAGACGGACAAACAGAAGTGGTCAATAGGACTATGGTTCACATGTTAAGGGGATATAATTCTAAACATCCTAAAACTTGGGATGAAAGTTTACCGTATCTAAAGTTTGCTTTCAATAGAGCAGTTCACAGTTCTTCGGGGAAATCTCCTTTCGAGACGTGCTATGGTTACTTACCACCTAGTCCTTTTGATCTAGTATTTTATAGTGACACCTCAATGGGGGGAAAGGAAGGAAGTGAACGGAAAAAGGCACAAAAGTTCTTGGAGAAGATATCTCAGATTCATGCGACTGTTGAAGCACAACTAAATAAGTCACAAGCCAAATACAAAGCAAAGCATGAAAAGCATCTTGTACCTTGTAATTTCGGTATTGGTGACTTGGTATGGTTAAAATTAGGTAAGGAACGACTAAAGGGGGAAGATAAGAAGTTGAAACCATTGAGGTATGGACCATTTCGTATTCTCGATCAGATTGGTGACAATGCCTTTAAATCTAGATCTGCCACCGTATCTAGGAATGTACTCGGTCATAAATGCCGAATACTTGAAGTTGTTTGAACAACCATTACTTGATGATGACGGCGACGACACTATGATCTTACCACGAGTATAAGACTTATGGTTTTATAGAGAGGAACCACTCAAGGAAGACTGCATATTGGAGCGAAGAGTGACTAAAACACGACAAGGAGAGAAAGAGGCTTTTATAATTGGATGTAAAGGTCAAGTTCCTAGCAAGGCTAAGTGGTTTAACAAGGAAAAAGGGACTCTCGAGTTCCCTAACCTTCATTTTTTACTCTCACAGGAGTTCAAGTTCTTAAAAGGGGGACCCATGATACATGTGTATCCGTACTCCTTTAGGGAACTTAGTTAACCTCAAGCTAAGTTGAGGGAAGAAACCTATTCTAGGCATGAATCTTTGTTTAGGCAGAATTCCTAGTTAGGGAAGAGTTTTGTTTTAGGCAATACTCTTAGTTTAGGAAATAGATTCCTAATAGAAGTTCTTGATCGGCTGAGTATGATGAAGACTATAAATAGATGGCTTTGGCTAACAGCTAAGGACAGAGAAACTAGGCACAAAAAACCTAGAGAAAGCTTACGACAATACTTGTGCAAGCTTAGCAAACAGTTTAAGGTTAATCCACTGTTTAAAGAGATTGTGAGCGTAACAAAGAGAGAATTGTAATAGTTTTCTTGATCATAATCTAAGAGAAGATATTTTCTTCGAATTACTACTTGTGTTCTGTTTTCTAAAGTTTCTTGTCTATTATTATTCTGAATTCCGCCTTAATAATAATAGTTACCAAGGTATAGAGATCAATACGTATCAAAATCCGAAACCAGTAGGAGTTCGGAGTTCGTGTAAGCATTTATAGCTATGTTCGTGGAAGTTATGTTGATTTTTTATCCACAACTTTGATGAAGCTAAGTTCGTAGAAGTTGTGTTGATTTTTTATCCACAACTAGATTTAGTTTGGAGTTCGAAATTGTTCATATTTGCTGTCAGAGATTATTCTCCAGCAATTTCATCAACTTATTTACTGGCACAGACGAGTACTTCAGTTCCTTTTTTATTCGTATATGCCAGTGGGGGCGACTGCATAACTATGTCTATGTCGGAGGAAGTTTACTCATGGCACCGGTAAACTTATATCTGATATATGGGTTTCACTTCTTCAAAGATTGGGCAGTCGTCCTATGCTAAACATAGGAAATGTCAAATGTGGATGGATGTGGATTTGCTGTCACATAAGTGGTATTACAAAAATTGTACCAAAAAATACATACTTGGTTGCGGATTGGTCGATGATTACACTAACTGACCCCTTGGTTGCAGTACATCTATCGCCTAAGGTTTTGCAGAGAGCATGTTGGCATCGCTAAGGATGCTGACAAAGCATTCTTGATTCAATTTATGTTACTCTCTCGATATTTTGATACCTGCAATTCCTGACTCGGAAAATTCGTTAGAAGAAACGTCTCAAGTTCAGAAATCTTTTGTCTATACCCACTGCACTCGAGAGAGGAGGATTTTAAATCCTTGCCTCCTTCTAGTCTTTCACGGCAATCTTGAGCTCGTTGACCTCGATTACGAGCGCCGGAATTTCTTTCCTGTTTCAAGTTCACGATCGGTCATGTAGTGCGGTGAGAGCATGGGATGTTCAAGAATGTGATGGAGCTCATCTATATACATACATATGCACGGTAACACCCGAAGATAGTAAAGCTCCCAAAATACCTCAACATGGGATTCAGTTGATAAGTTATACAGAGAAATCCGTCGGTGTGTGATTCCAACACACAGCAGAACAGCTGCTCCTCCCAAGAGGTGTTTTTTCAAGTAACAAGCACTCGTAGCATCTATAATTTCAGATGACAAAGAGGAAGGATATGAGGATGTTTGATGTTGTCATTCTTGCACTACAAGTACTATTTTCCGGTGCAGCTCTATGTAAACCGAAGCGGCCAGGGAAGAATAAGGTCCGTGATTTACCTAATTGAAGTTTTCCTCCATATTTTTCGTGAGCTGAAGAAAGTACCGGAAATTACATTTAAGGCAACAGACTGGATGATGGAGCTATCTAGAGGAAGGTCTATGTAAAACTGTGTGCTCACCCTCCGAATGTGACCCCTTGTGTGAGCTATTACCCAAAGTCCATGTCCTGACTTTGTAACCGAATCTTCCAACGCACCAGGGAAGTCCTGTCTCTTTGAATAAGGTGCGGAAACAGAGCTTGGATCTTTCCTCCTTTCTGGTGGTTGTCTTGCATTGTTTCGGGTATTTCCTCGTGATTCTAGGCACTAAATTTAGGGGTAATCGAGCATCGTTGAAGGTGGATAACGGATCCATGCCATTCTGGTCTTTATTAACCCTGAAACCATCATCTCAAGAATGCACCGGTGTCAGCTGCGTCTATCAAGGTAATAATCATTCCAGCAAGTAAAAAGTCAGTTGCACAAACATATCGAATTTTACAAGAATAAGGCAGCAAACTTTATTAAAGAAATAATATCGATATGAGGCGAAAACTGTAGTTGCAGGAAATCCCACACTACACCCCTCACTCGAAGATGAGTAACAATATATTTTATTGATTGTTTTCTTGAAAGGTTTACAAAGAAATGTAGAACAGAGCTAAAGAAATTACAATCACTCTTAATTTTCTCTCTCCTAATGACTTGCTTAACAATTCAAAGAGAATTCCCCCCACAACAGACTAACTCAACCCTTTATATAGGGTAATACACAGTGGATGACAACTAAGCTGTCCTTTATTTTCGGGAATAAATCGCGAGGTGTCGCGAGTGTTATAAACATTTTTCATTGCGACACTCCTAAATCTCGCCAAGTCTTCACACTTTTCTCATGTTTTGGCTGTCGTCATTCATTGCGTCATTTATACTACTTCCCTGCGATGCCTTCGCAATGTAGTCGTTTATTACTCTCGCAAAGTATTGATGTCGCGATATTCTGCTCCTACATCTTGCCTCTTCTCATGTCTTCTCTGCGAAGAAGAGAATGTCATGAGAACCAATATTTTAAAAAATGCCTCAAGCTCATCTTTATCTCGCGATTGTTCATTTTTACTCGTTTTATTCATGTACGGAATTTATTACAGGTGTTTTTTCTTCCACTCTTTTCTTGACACGTCTCTTTCAACCGCTTATTCCTGACCATTCACGTCCCATCTCGCATTAAATGCATTTGTTTTCTCGAGGATTCTCTTCTCTATATATAGTTTTCTCATCTTTCTCTTTTTCTCTTTTATTTTCTTTACTCGAACTTTCCTTGACTTCATTCCTCCGTAATTTGCGTTTACTCTTCTTTCAAATCCTTTTTCCTTCTCTTGATTTTTGTTTCTCCCTTCATTCCCATACTCTAACAATGGCTTCGCTTGGTCGTACATACACACCCCTTTTCAATGATGTTCAAAAGAAGTTACAAGAAAAGGGTTTCACCTTATCAACCATCCCTGATCAAGAATCTTCATCTATAGTTTCTACAAAATTGTTTTCTGATCATCAATGTGATGATCATAAAATCATAGTCTCGCTAGGTCAAGTCCTCGCAGGACTCCCCATTCCTCTATATGATCCCGAGATCCCATTATTCTATGAGATCCTTGCTCATAAAAAATTCTCGCGAGCTGTTTATCAGTTGAGTGGCGACTGCATCCGCTTAATGCTTGAATTCGCAAACCGTGGCGCTGGTAAAGGATCTTTATATCCTGATAATGTTAGAGACCCTAAATTTGTAAATTTAGAGATAGCTGCTGAGAAATATACTGTAGAAAATTTCTTTGCGAATTATACAGATAATAAACATGAGAAAGATAAATCTCATTTTGGGCGCTCGATCAAGAAAAAGATAATGTTGATGCTGATAAGCTGCTCATGCAAGATATTGATTGGCATTCGGGCAATAATAGTACTCCTCGTCATTCCAAGGATGAAAAATGGTGGGTTGTTCCTTTACTTTTGAATGGACCTTATATCGCGGGTTCACACATACTTCCTGCAAATCTCATGATTATCACCCTTGGGAGTTTAAGTGGCCCGAGAAGACGAAAGAGGTATATTTACTATTTCAGGCTTTGCTTTCGCAATATTCTCTTCTTTTTATATCTACTGAATCTGCAAAATTTACAGGTTGACAAATTGAGGAAGAGCTATGAAAGAAATCCAAAGGCGAGTACCCTAGCGATACTCCGATCGATCACGGATGAAGTAAGAAACATTTTCTTTTGTTACGTCTAAACAATATTGTTTCCTCTGTTTCTTATCTTTATTCGTGTTCGAAGGTTGAAGTTGAATAAGCTTGCTATTGCAAGGCTAAAGGCAAGGGTAGAATCATCCCTCGCAAGAATAAATCTTCTGGTCCATCTTCTAAAAAACGGAAACTCCAATCTCCTTCTCATTCTAATTCCCAAATCAGCGAGAACTCTGACGAATATGAAAATGAGATTGGTACTTCTTCTGCGAAAGAAAATCATTCAGTCCCTTCTGCTATGGCGCAGTTATCTGGTATCTTCTCCGATTCTATGCAAGGATTAGGCGATGATCATTTAACGGCTACTTGCGTAGCTCTTGCTAAAATTTGCGATGCCCCTCTATTAGAGGATAATGAATCTTTTCGCGGGGTTTCTCGAACATTGACTTCCAGTCACTTAAATGCTCTCACTGCTTTGGTATGTTCATATTCCTTTGCTTCTCTGTAATTTCTATTATAAGCTTTATCTTAACAATTTCTTTATTTTCCTTTATAGTCTGGGAGAGCTTCCTTTGTTGTTGCCTCAGATCTCGAGAAAAGATGCGACAACTTTCAAAAGAAAAATCTCCAACTTAAAGAAAAGATCCGAGAATTAGAAACTGAGATTGCGATGTCTCGCAAGAAAGATGAAAGAATTCAACAATTGGAAACTGAATCTGCTTCTCAGAAGACTAAGATGTCTACTCTTCAGAGCGCAAACCAGCAACTTTATGGTATAAAAATTTTACTCTTCAAGTCGCCTTTACTTTGTCAGCTACTATTCTTTGCCTGATTTATTATTTTCGCAGTCATATATAATCTCTCTGAAGAAGCCATCCTTCTCCATTCATTTCCCGAGCCCATGGATGATGATGTTCTTCTCACCCATCTCAACGAGTCTTTAAGTAATTAAATCAAACAAAATTAATTCCCTTTCATTTAATGAACTTCAAACCAAATGTCGCCTCTTAGAGATTGAGCATAGAGCTAGTTTAGGTTTAGCCAACCGATTTAAACAAATGTATCTTAGTTCCCATAGAAAAATTGAACTTTTAAGAAAGAAAATTAGTGGCCTTATAGATGAGAAATATCGTATTGCTAATAAGGGTGCACAGGCATTAGCAACATTTCAAAAATCTCTTCTCGAAGTACAAATTGAGCGAGATGAATCTCTTCGTGAGAATGCCATACTTATTGAGGGAGAAAAGCAAGTTCGTTCGCTTCTTGTTATAAATAATGATGATGAGTTTGCTTGGGATGCGAAGGTTCTAGATAATGCCAGGAATAATTTAGGTGTTGATGTTAGCCTTCATGCCGAGCATACTGCCTTGTTTAAAGACATGATATCTGACAGAGAAGGTTGTTTATTATACTTTGCTGCTCTTTATCTCTGTAGTACTGTTATTGTGTTGTTAATTCATTATCATATGTTCTGCAGAATCCGAGAAGAGATTTCAAAGAAGGATTGAAGAACTTGAGTCTGAAAAAGGAAACTCATGAAGGCTTTTCTCTTCGCAATAATAAGTATTCTAAGTTGAAGAAACAACTGCAAGCTACAGTGGCGAATTTCAACAATACTGCCGTTCGTTTTCGCAATCAAACTATAGAAATGGTTTGTAATGATCACCGCATCCCTCTTAGTTCATATCCTTGTCTTCGCGATGATATTCCTGAAGATACACCTTTCTCGGATGTCTCTGATAGTGAAGCTAGCGAAGCGAGAAGAATCGGTGAAAAGAATGATGAATCGAAGAATCGACCAAGAAGAAGAATCTTCAAAGAAATAACTTCTTTTTCTTCTTTCACTTCTTGTAATATATGTACTCTTTCAATCTTCTTGGGTTGGCAAATGTGAATTCAATCTTCGTTCTCTTTACTTGCATATATTAATCAAGCAATTATCTTTTATAATTCAACTAACCACTATTATGAATACGTAAATCCCTCATGTGGAAATGAATAACAAAACTTTATCCTATTCATTCCCATACTTGCCTCTGTTATTCATTTTCAAATGAGAGATTTGATCTATTATCCTTGAGTAATAAAATTTCTGACTTTGGCTTTTATTATTTTTGTAATTTGTGATCGTTTTACATAAGCATATTTGCTTTCTCAATTTTGTGTATATTTATATCTTTAGTTATGTTGAAGTTCGCATTGCGACAAGATCGCAGAATGTCTTCACAAATGAAGAAATCCATTGATCTTGCCTTACCATTTTTGTGTGGTCTTATCTTTCCTTCCTAATTAAAGGTCTTATTTCGCCATCCCTCGTTGCGACAAGATCGCAGGGACGTCTTTACATTTTCATGTAATGACCCATTGACCTTGTCTTATCATTTGTTAAGTATTTTTGCCTCTACAGGATATTTTATCTGCGACAATATGACAGGCTTAAATACTCTTGCGAGTGCAAAATCCCATGACATCGCCGTCTTTGCGACGAAATCGCAGGATGTTTTTGCATTTTCATGCAAAAACCCATTGATCTCGCCTTATCCTTGCGTCAGTATTATTGCCTCTACAGATCATTGCACAAATATGACAAGTCTAAATTTCCTTGCGAAAATAAAGTCTCATGACATTTGCGTCTTTTTACACTTATCAGCTCCCTAATGGAGGGTGCCGCCCTTATCTTCTCCCTGGTTGCCCCTTCAAGGAGGCGTACATCGGCCATACAAGACTAGCTCCTCCCATCCGGTCTTAACAACAACCAGTTGTTTTTGCAGCCTCTTATCCCTTATACCTATATGGTTTATGGTTACGAGACTGCACCCTAAGTGGAGTTTTCTTTGGGCCGAGTGCAGCATATACCAAGACTTGCCAAGAATAGCCGAGACACTTCAAATGCCCCAGGCACTCTTGGCTCAACCGTGTACCCCGGCGCCTTGAGCATACACTGACTCCTTGGAAGAGACCCTCGGGCGTCCAACCAGGGTATAACCATATATATATAGTTGGAAATCCAAGGTACCTCCCCTGGATAGGCTTTCATGGGCCCCAAATCTTCATGACTCAGGTTCCAGGAGCGGTGTAACCTTTTTACCGAGCCATGTCAAGAGATGCCCCCTTATATGACGCACTTTAGGTCTTACATTTGCCTCTTGCGAAATGTCATTCGCGAACTAGGGTGTACGCCATAAAGGTTCGTCCCATTCACTCACTCTTTCATTTTTGTTAATTCATTCAATTATTCATTTTGTTTGCGAAAATATCGCACAATCTTACATTGTTTAATCATTTTTGTTTTTCAATTCTTCAATCAAATTGTCATACATCCTTAATGGCGAGATCTTCGCATATTTCTTCTTCAATTATTGTTTCTTCCTCTTAATCTGAACGATCTTTTGTTGTTGCTTTTTGATGATTATTCACTTCTTACACTTTTTTCTCTTGCTACTCTCTGCCTCTACACCTTCCAAATCTCTTAATGATTCCTTTCCATCATAATTTCCAACTGTTTTCATGCACTTGTTTCGCAATGTATCTTCTTCTCTTACATCAATGGCATCCACCATTAATATTTCTCTTCTTTTCTCATCTTTTGCATGTTGCTTCCATCCCTTTATTTTCTCAGCTCTCTCTTCGCAGCTCTCCACATCGATCTCATAGCATTTTTGTCCTTCCGTCCAATCCCCTTTTATAATTCCAACACCACTAGGATGAGGAAATTTTATACACTGATGATATGTTGACGCTACACCCAGAATGTCATGCAACCATGGTCTTCCAATCAATGCATTATAAGGGGATTCCACGTCGACCACACAGAATAGAATATCAGTAGATAATCCTTGCAGGGGTATTCTCATATGAATTTCCCCTTTAGGCTTGTTTGTCGTGCCATTGAAGCCATATATCTTATATGTTGAAGGTATCAATTCTGCATCCTTTCCCCCCCATAGTCTTGTAAGTATGGTAGAAGAGGATGTTTACTGCGCTTCCAGTATCAATCAATATTCTATTGATCGCCCAACAATTCTCTGCTTCATCGTCTTCGCCATCTACTGGTTTTGGATTAATTTCCAATTTTACAACCAATGGGTTGTCGTGCGTCTCTTTGCCTTCGGGAATCTCTTACGTGTTGAAAGAAATAATCAGATTTGCCATTCTTTTAATCGCGTCGTCTTCGCAATGTTCATCACTTCTTTACTATCAACATCCCTCGCAAAAACCCTACTGAGTATATTGTCATGAAAATCTTCAATTGTGTGATATGAGTGAATAATAGAATTACAAAATAAAATTTTAGCTTTCGCCCCAACTTCTATTACGAACGTTTCTTTCCCCTTTGATGGTGGTGGTGGCAATTGTTGAACTTTCTCTTCACTTTTTAGAAAGTGATTCAGCTTCCCTTGATCAATCATTCTAAGGATGATTCTTTTATGTTTCTAGATCATTTGTCCGATGTCCATGAAAACGATGGTAAGAGCGAGAATTCATGACTTCTATCACTTGGTGGTGGTTCATTCCCCATGTTCCATGGTGCGGGTATGTTTTCCATCGGAGTATAGCTTCCCATTTTTTCCACACTAGTATTCAGTGGTGGCCTCTTGATTTCTTCCCATACTACTCTATGACGTCGTTTGCCCTCCATGATAATTCTTGTTTTTGACTTCCATAGGTTTTACGCGAGTGATCAAGTCTCTGAATTTTGTTATTGTCACCACGATTATAGTAATTTCTTTCTCTTTCAAACTCTTCTTGATCTCGGCTTCCCATGGCTACTAACTTTGGCTGTCCATCATCTATCATTCTCTCTTGTTGTCCTTGCGAGGTACTTGCCACTGTGTGTATTAACCTGGGTAACAAACTCGCATTCGCAGCATTTGAACTTGTATTCGCAATCGGGTACGACTCCACCTCATTTTGCCTTTCTTCCAAAGCAATATATTCATCCTGCAATTCTCGCAGCTCCGTCATCGTGATTGTATTCTTGACTCTAAAAATTTGAATATATAGCAGATTAGTTGCGAACATAGCGTTTATAAATGATAAAATGAGATATCTTTCATCTACTTTTCCAGCCATCTCACTACACATCGTCTTCCATCTCACAGGTTGGGTGTCTTAAACTTTCGCCAACCCTTTGTTTTAGCCCAAATACATCTTCAATTCCTGGTCGCGAGGAGTTGTTACTTATGTATGCCCCTAAGAATATAGCTTGTAGATGGTTGAATGACGTGATGGTGTTTCTTGGTAAACCTTCAAACCACTTCAGTGCCTCTCCTGTTAAACTTGATGCGAAGTATTTGCACAATATAGCGTCATGACTTTCCCATTGTAACATACATCTCACATACGCTTTGATGTGTTGTATTGCGCAAGTTGTTCCATCAAAAATGCTGGTTAATGCAGGTAAATTGCATTTTGGGGGTATCCCACCTAACTGCACCTCTAAAGTAAAGGGGGTTTTTGCAGCTTCTTCGATTGCCTCATCCAATTGTCTTCTTCCTCCACCCCCTCTACTATTCAACATTCCTCTCATCTCCGCCAACTCTCTTAAAATTTGTTCATTTACCTCAGTGTTCGGATTCATTGGTCTTTTTAGCTCTGTTTCTCTTCTTCTGCGTTCACGTCTATCTTGATTTTCTTGTTCAACATTCTCTTCTCTTCTTTCTCTGTGACTTTCTCCTTCATCTCGTTCGCGAATGTGCACACCATTGTATCTATCGTTTTCTCTTCTTGGTTGTCTACCAATTCTCCTTTGTACTCTTTCATATTCTTCGTTGATATTTCCATTGTTGCGATTTTGCTCGCGCCTTCTTTCTCGATTATCATGATTGTTACCTTGAACGCTTCCTCCAATTCTGTTCTTCCATTTTTGCTCTCAATCTTTCCCTCTCGCGATCTAAACGTGCTTGTTCAATATAATGCTTTTCAATGTAATCTTCAATTTCCTTTTGTTTCCTTCGTGTTTCTCTCTCAAGCAATATTCTTCTTCCTTCTCTCTGATTTCCTTCATTAATTGGATCATTCTCGCCCGACGCTTGCCTATTTTCTTGATTTCCGTCATTTTGACCAATCAGATCTTCGGGACGTGGAATATAACGATCTTCTCTCGCTTCTCTACCTTCGCGACCTCCTTCACCAAAACTTAGCTCCCTTTCCAAATTTTCTTCATTAACATTTTCTACAGGTAAAGTTTCTGCGAAGATTCTTGATCTATTATTACTTCTCGATCTTCTATTTTGCAACCTCCTATTTTCCATTCTTAATTCGTGGTTTTGCCTTGTTAAATTTGCGCGTTCTTCTGCTTCTAAACGCCTTTCTTCATGTATCGTTTGTCTCAACGTTTCTAATGTTGTGATTTCTTCATTTCTATGAGCTGTTTCTCCCATTTCTTCTCTTTCTTCCACAGAATCTGATCTCCATGTATGCACGCTCACTCTATCATAATCTATTACTCTATTCGGTCTTTGGTTGAATTGGTGATTGAATTGGTGGTTGAATTTGACCTTCTTCACATTGCGTTTATTCTTGATGGTTCACCCATTTCATTTCTCCTTTCTCCATTAATCTCCCGCTTCTCCTTACAATTGTTGGTTGTTACTCCATGCATTCCTTCTTCTAGCCATTTCTCAATTTTAGTAAATTTTTGAGAACTATTCGAAATTTCTTTCTTATTACTCCTGATTCTTTCAATTCACAAGGTTGATCTTCTACTCGGTCCCTGTTTCTAGCGCATATGTAGTTGCAGGAAATCCCACACTACACCTCTCACTCGAATTTGCTTAATGAATCCATTTGAAGATGAGTAACAATATATTTTATTGATTGTTTTCTTGAAAGGTTTACAAAGAAATGTAGAACAGAGCTAAAGAAATTACAATCACTCTTAATTTTCTCTCTCCTAATGACTTGCTTAACAATTCAAAGAGAACCCCCCCACAACAGACTAACTCAACCCTTTATATAGGGTAATACACAGTGGATGACAGCTAAGAATAACTCGCGAGGTGTCGCGAGTGTTATAAACATTTTTCATTGCGACACTCCTAAATCTCGCCAAGTCTTCACACTTTTCTCATGTTTTGGCTGTCGTCATTCATTGCGTCATTTATACTACTTCCCTGCGATGCCTTCGCAATGTAGTCGTTTATTACTCTCGCAAAGTATTGATGTCGCGATATTCTGCTCCTACAAAGACAAGGCAGTTCTGACAAGCTCGGGAATGGCGGCATCTTCAATTCGTTCACCCTTGTTGGAGGATGTGCCAAGCACTACAATAAGAGCCAAACTTGGGGGGTTCGTCCTCAATAAATTTCTTTGAACTGTCACCATTTTTAAAGCCTTCGGAGAGCAACGACAAAGTCAGTGGCAGTGTCAACAAGGCTGGGGTCTTCATATGTGTACTTTATGTTATTGTTCGCAAGGCTGCGATGACGTAAAGGCATTGCTTCCAGGACAAAGAATCTGGAATATTCGAAAGGTTAAAAATTTTGATCAAAAGAGATCTGTTGGGATGACGATGGGATGCGAAACCTCTTGAGCTTCACCTCATTGTTGCATGTGCCGGGACGAAGGATCCCCAAGACTAATCCCGATTGGCCGTGTCTTGTAGGGAGTCCCATAATACTAGGAGCAAAGACTACTTTTGCATTCAAATATCGTCTCTGTTATAACGCCATACTCGTTGGCAAGAGATAACAAATAAACTACTCGAGTAAATAGAAGAATTGCTTTATACTAGGAAGAGATTTAGAGGTACCGGTGAGTACCTTCCATTGTTTTCTTTCAATGTCAACTAGGAAGAAATCCAAACTTCAGGGATTTCACTTTACAGGTCTAAACACCGAGTGACGCATACGAGGTAAATTTACCTTAATGGCCACAATGGTGGAGTCATCACTTTTGGACATGAAGATCGAGTGGACCGGCAAAGAGTATGCGGATGGCCGAATATCTAATATTTTCTTTATAATAAGAGACCCCAAACGCCACATGTCATCCCACGATTAATCTTACATTTAGGAGGCCACGTCGCATTACATCTCCCCGTCATTGGCATCTGTTTGTCCACCCCTCGAGACGCAATCCTTTTGGCAACTTGAAGGGTCACTTTACTTTCAGAGATACAAGGATTGACTATTAGACAAACACAAAACGTGTCTCTTCACGATCGATCTTCTAAATCAAGTAAAAGTCACAAACGATCTAAAATATAGAGATATTACACAACGCCATGCAATCTGTTTGAGCGTGGAATTGCAATCCCACCAAGGATAAAATGTAGAGACTCATAAAGAAGGTGTTATATGGAGATATTACAGTGGAAACCTGCAACAAGACTTATTTTTAATTGATGAGTCTCAATTCGATGGTTGAGGAAAGTTGATGTAGGCAACAAAAGAAGATATAACTAAACCGGATGAAGAGAAAACTTACAACTATAGTTAATAGACTAAGCCAGAGAGGTACATAAAGGAATTATCATCCCGTTATCATAAGGAAACTTACAGTAAACGTGTTGAAAACAAAGGTATGTATTATGGGAAGACGGTAATGGGAAGAGTATTTCATATTCTTCGGTGTAAAGGTAGAAATTAATAAAATGAATGAAAAACTTCTTTCCACTCAATTTCCATGTCATTGCACTGTCATCATGTCTCATTAGACCTAGAGGTGTAAAACGTGCCGGCCCGGCACATCCCGGCACACGAGGTCGCGTGCTTCACGTGCCATGTGCCGTCTTTGTCTTTGTGCAACGATTTAAACGTCTTTGTGTCTTGGCGTGCTTTACTAGTCAAAAGCTAGGCACAACACATGAATAAACGTGCTTGCGTCTTTGTCTTTGTCTTTGCACATATGCTATAAACAATTTGAAATCACTTAATGTATACATTAAGTCAGACATTATCACAAGAATTTAATTAGACAACATATCATTTGAAATTATTTCGAGTAAAATTAACAAGTTTATTAAATAAAAAGAAATAACCCATCAAATATAAAATTGGATTATTGTCATGTAAATTAATGTTCTAGTTAAATATAGGTGACGACATCATAACAACGATATTGAAATATATTTCCAAATATTAAGGTATTATACGTGTTGTTATAAATAGCCAACATAAAATGTTAAAAACTAGCTAGAATAGTGACTCTTTTGTGAAATATACCAAAAATGTGATGTATTAAGCCTTGTTATATGGTGTATTTGTACATGTTATGACGTGCTCTCTTAACGTCTTGGGCAGGCTGGCCACGTGCTTATCCGTCTTAGCGTGTTATCTTTGTGTTGTGCTCTCTTGTGCCAATTAACTAACGTCTTTGTCTTGCCGTCTTCAGGCTAAGTCACGTCTTTGGTGAATTGTGCTCCCAATTTTAGCGTCTTTGTCTTTGGGGCAGCTCGTCTTTGGCAAAGCCCAATTTACACCTCTAATTAGACCCATCTCTTCACGTTAGACACATCTATCAACAACCTAAACACCCAATCACATCTTTCACACCACATCGAGAGTTGCAAAAACCTCCCCTCCCATTGGCCGATGAACGGAACTCTCGCTCCTGATTGGCCGAAATCAAAGTTAGCCCCCTTACATTTCGTGGCCGTTAATTTTTAATAGAATATGAAATCTGGACCTTCGGATTAGCCGCAAAATCTACAAATATCTTTTGGGGAGGGCCCGGACGATTTTTTTTTTGGAAAAAAAAACGAGAATTTCCATGTAAAAAGAAAATCAACATAGATAAGTTATTTTATGAGATTTTCATACCAAAAAAAAAAAAAAAAAAAGTTTTTTACGAGATTCTTTCTTGAACAATTACTGGAAAAGAAATCTTAAAAGATCTTTAGGGTAATTGTCGAAACAATTCTCTTTTTAGAAAAAATCTTAGAATTTCCATATCTGAACAAAAATCAACCCAAATAAGTTTTTATAGGATTGTGTTTATGTCTTTAATTTGATATAACTGATGATTGTAGGCTTTAGATATCATATTGATTTCTTTAATGTTGTTTGGGATATGTGCGGCGTGTTGGTAGATAAGTTCCATGTTGAGATTTGGATGCTGGAAATGTTTCATTTCTATAATATTTTCTTTATGTGAATTTTTCTTTGATAATAAAATGTTATGTCTTTTATAGTGCATTAGGATACAAATTTGCTTCTCCGTATAGTTAGAAGCAAAACTATTTTGCTTCACAAAAAGTTTACTTCTCTACTTTTATAAGTCGTTTCAAAATTCAGTAGCCAAACTGACTTCTTGCTTTTTGACATTTTTAGAAATAGAAAAGTAACTTCTGAATGTACATCCAAACGTGCTATTAACACTTTCGGGTGAGTTTCTGCTTCAATTTTTTTTATTATATCAGCAAGTAGGTGTATTATTTGGAGGCGGTAAAGCTCCGGAAACTGTTTACAAGTTCCTGGGGTTTATAATTGGTTGTTGGAAGATGGAATTAGTCTATCTAGACCAATTTATTCTAGAATCATCTCAAACAGGTTACGCAAGTTGCCATTGGCTCCGTTTATGGTTGGTAGTTTTTTTTTTCTTTTTTTTTTTGGTAGCTGATAGCCCGTGTAGGGATATGCTGCTGCAATTGATTTCAATAGCACGTCATGGAAAGTGGTGCCAAGGTCGCAAGGTATTATTTGTTTTTTATGCACAACATGTACTCTCTTTTTTTTTTACTCGGCAAAAATAAGAATATTATTGAAGAAGCTTACAAAAGCAAGCAGGGAACAGAGGAACAAAGAGACCCAAAGAATGGAGGAAGTACAAACACAACCACCCCATGCCCAAGAAAAAGAAAAAAGTTACAACAAAACAACAGGAAAAGCAAAAACAACCCAGTCTTCAAACAAAAAAACCAACAAACCCTATTTTATGAAAAGCATACCCCAATTAGCCATAATATAGTCTAGCCCGATGCCCTTTACGGAATCCAAGTTCCTACACCATTAGAAAGCCTGTCTCTTTACCATGTACTCTCTCAGTCTTGCATTATCCTCAACGACCGTGTTGTCTCATCCATGGGTATTACAGAGGTGAAACCAAACTCGACTTTGTTTCGTTACAATGAGCTAGGTTCCTAAAGATAATCCAAGAGAATGAGAAACATGCAGCGAAAGAGGATGGGATGAAAGTTATTTGAGGATTGCTACACCTTCGACTTTTGCTCCCGCAAAAGATCTAGACAGGGGATACGATGGTTTGTAGATGCCCTCTCTGGTAAAAGTAGGTCCCTTGCATTGTTTGAGGCAGGATTTTAGTCAGGACCGGTGACTCGGTAAACCTAACATTTTCGAAGTTATTTTGCCTTTAGCTATGCACATGACTAATGTTCACCGTCTTTATGCCTTGCTTTAATTTAGTTCGATTTTTAGTGGATGCATTCACGGCATTGCATACAAATGAATGATTTGCATACCGAGTTAGTTTGCATACAACTCAGTTGGTCGAGTAAATATACAATCACTCCGATATGGAGTGGTTGAGATGGTACACACGATTTTCAAGGGTTTGTTTGTTCTCAAAATAGCACTTTTCATAGATTAATTTGCAATTTGCAACTATATATGTAGCATCATTCAACTCATTGCCTTAAATATTTTATCTGGCAATTCACTGGGTTCCAGATAGTGATTATAGGTTAATGATGGCTTATGTTAGTAATTTAGTGTTCGCATCGAGGAGTTGGGCTTAATACTTAATGATGTGATTTACCTTACTTTCATATGGTCATTGCGATTTCCAACTGTTGATGGTGGTTTTTAAACAAGGGGTAAAGTCGTAAAACCCCATGACCTAGTGTTACCCGCAACACATTAACTAAGAGCATTTAACTCGGTGTAAATAATTAATGGGGGTATTTTTTCAAAATACCGTCATTAGGGTTTTCGACACGAACCCTAATTCCAAAACCAAGTCGCACACTGCGCACCATGGCAACAATGCCAAATCGAGCGCATCTTCGCGCACCATGGCAACAATGCCAAACCAAGCCGCATATCACGACCACGGCAACCATGCCAAATCAAGCCGCACACTGCGCACCATGGCAACAATGCCAAACCAAGCCGCATCTTTGCGCACCATGGCAACAATGCCAAACCAAGCCGCACCACTGCGCACCATGGCAACAATGCCAAACCAAGCGCATCTGCGCACCATGGCAACAATGCCAAACCAAGCGCATCTGCGCCCATGGCAACAATGCATAACCAAGCCGCATCTTTCGCGCACCATGGCAACAATTCCAAGCCGCACCGCGCACCATGGCAACAATGCCAAACCAAGCCGCACCTCGCGCACCATGGCAACAAGGCCATATTTCCAAGCCGCACCACGCACCATGGCAACAATGCCAAACCAAACCGCACCCCCGCGCACCATGGCAACAATGCCAAACCAAGCCGCACCACCGCGCACCATGGCAACAAGGCCATATTTCCAAGCCGCTATGCCTTTGGCCCACGCCAAATATAGCGCCCTAGGCTTGCAAGACTTGCAACTAGGTCAACATGGCCGTACGTGCCATTGGCACATGCCAACACGTATCGCATGCCATATTTCCAAGCCGCTATGCCTTTGGCCCACGCCAAATATAGCGCCCTAGGCTTGCAAGACTTGCAACTAGGTCAACATGGCCGTACGTGCCATTGGCACATGCCAACACGTATCGCTGGTCATATTCCAAGCCGCTATGCCTTTGGCCCACGCCAAATATAGCGCCTTAGGCTTGCAAGACTTGCAACTAGGTCAACATGGCCGTATGTGCCATTGGCACATGCCAACACGTATCGCAGGCCATATTTCCAAGCCGTTATGCCTTTGGCCCACGCCAAATATAGTGCCCTAGGCTTGCAAGACTTGCAACTAGGTCAACATGGCCGTACGTGCCATTGGCACATGCCAACACGTATCGCAGACCATATTTCCAAGCCGCTATGCCTTTGGCCCACGCCAAATATAGCGCCCTAGGCTCGCAAGACTTGCAACTAGGTCAACATGGCCGTACGTGCCATTGGCACATGCCAACACGTATCGCAGGCCATATTTCCAAGCCGCTATGCCTTTGGCCCACGCCAAATATAGCGCCCTAGGCTCGCAAGACTTGCAACTAGGTCAACATGGCCGACGTGCCATTGGCACATGCCAACACGTATCGCAGCCATATTTCCAAGCCGCTATGCCTTTGGCCCACGCCAAATATAGCGCCCTAGGCTTGCAAGACTTGCAACTAGGTCAACATGGCCGTACGTGCCATTGGCACATGCCAACACGTATCGCAGGCCATATTTCCAAGCCGCTATGCCTTTGGCCCACGCCAAATATAGCGCCCTAGGCTTGCAAGACTTGCAACTAGGTCAACATGGCCGTACGTGCCATTGGCACATGCCAACACGTATCGCAGCCATATTTCCAAGCCGATATGCCTTTGGCCCACGCCAAATATAGCGCCCCTAGGCTTGCAAGACTTGCAACTAGGTCAACATGGCCGCACATGCCATTGGCACATGCCAAACACACACGCCGGTAGCCTAAACTTGCAAACCGTGCAACCTACCACCAAGGCATTCCGCACATGCCATTGGCACATGCCAAACACACACGCTGGTATCCTAAACTTGCAAACCGTGCAACCTACCACCAAGGCATTCCGCACATGCCATTGGCACATGCCAAACACACACGCTGGTAGCCTAACTTGCAAACCGTGCAACCTACCACCAAGGCATTCGCACATGCCATTGGCACATGCCAAACACACACGCCGGGTAGCCTAAACTTGCAAACTGCGTGCAACCTACCACCAAGGCATTCCGCACATGCCATTGGCACATGCCAACACACACGCCGGTAGCCTAACTTGCAAACCGTGCAACCTACCACCAAGGCATTTCGCACATGCCGTTGGCACATGCCACACACGCCACTAGCAGCTCGGCATTACCACTTACGCTCGAGGTGCAACTCGCAACGATGGCATTCCGCACATGCCATTGGCACATGCCACATGCGTCCCTAGCAGCACCACTTGCACGCAAGATGCAACCAACACTCGAGACATCAACACAAACGGGGATGCTTTCTAGGGTTTTGGTTTGGCGGTCACAAAGATGTACGTACACTACGCTCACATTAAGAAAGCGTGAAAAGGAATAAAGCGGTCAAATAAAAGAGGAAATAATGGTGAAAACGTTTTCACCCATTAACACCATGCGGTTACCACCTCCTCCCATTATTTCACCCTTTACTCTCTTCCTTTACTCGAGGAAGGTAAACCGGTTGCAACGCACGAAGGAAGTGGGGAACAGCATGGTGGAAAACCCGGCATGACCGAGGACGTGGGAAGACGAAGCGGTTTCTTCCCCACGTGTCGATCACACGAGTGGAAGAAGGGGCATAAATGTAGGTGCAAATAATCCATGGAGCTAGGTGGAACCATCCTGACTAAGAGCGCACCGGGAGAAACGAGTACTAGAAGCAATGGATCAGCTCATCGTGCCACGGGCACGGGGAAAGAGGAGCAGAGACAGCTCGAGAAGTCGACATAAAGGGAAAAAGCTTTGATGTGATGCTCGTCGAGTTCGAGGACAATTAATGCACGACAGGGTCGGTAAGGAGATGAGAAAGCTCGGCGAAACAAGACTCGGCCAAGCATTTGAAGAGCGATGCCGACCATATCCACCCAACGGACGACATCGGGCGATGACACCACTCGGCTAAATGACTCGGCTCAAGAAAAAGTAGAGATCGACCGAGGCACCAGCAATTCGCCCGAGAAGAACATCCAGGAAGCTATACCAGGCTCAACACTATAATATTGATGTATCACCGCCTGTAGCTATAAATAGGGATTGTGTAGGAAGGTAGAGGGGAGGATTTTTTGGGAAAGAAAAGAGAGAGAAAGGAGAGTAGTATTAGGCATTTGTGAGCATTATTGTGTGTGTTGGATCCTTGTAATCTTGCGTGAAGTAATAAGATCATCCCTTAACCCCCGTGGACGTAGGTTACCATACCGAACCACGTAAATCTTGTGTTCTTTGATGATTTTGTTTGTTTACTTCTTAGTACACTTCATTCGGATGTAGTAGTAGGATTTTCTACATCTACAGTTGCATTGTTTTTCAACTGGGCATATAGCTAATCTGGATAATTCAGAACTTCGCCATATAACTGAGGTTAATGGATAAAAAAAAAACTAAACCGCAGGCCCCAATATTTGCTACCACCCGATGCCCATATAACAAAGATTCAAAATAGAGGAATGGAATAAAATTACTACGAAGAAGTTAACCACTTACAAATCATTTCATCAAAAAATTGAGGGAGCATGAACTTCATGAGTGAATAGAATACAACCACTCATTGGAACAACAAACATAATTAAACTTGTACTAACCATTCCGTCCCTCTAAAGATGGTACTTTCCAATTCAATCTGCAACACACAAAAATCTCAAATATTTAAGCGAATAATTTGATGATAACCCAAATATAGGCAAAAAATGAATTAAGAAAATGAAGAAAGTGCATTATAATCATGCCAATCTTCAACACAGCAACTCTCATATCTCACTTTCTACACACTTTCTACGCCAAAGTGCATGTTTTATTGAATCTGCATCATCGACACACACACAAACAAAGATTTACGCTCAAATCTCTTTAGATTCACACCCATGACTCAACATTTCTTATAACTACAACACCCAAATTGAGAATGAAAAAGAAACCAACAACAGATAATCATTTATTTTTTTCAAAAACAATTGAATAATACGCACCGATGAAGTCAGAGTTAGTTCCTCATCCTAACCTAATTCACTGTAAGACCACAATGTAAAATTAACATAACAAATGAAAACTATTAAGAAATTGTTTGAGTAACACTTACCGAGCCATCAAATTCGATTGATTCGAATAACCATTTAAACACCAACTCCACCAAGTATCTCCTTACTAAACGATTCCTCTCTGCAAACTCAAAAGATACAAATCAGAATTTATTAAAAAAAAACAATCCGAGTCCACCAAGATGTACCGTTATTTACAGAGAAGAACTAAACTAATTAAGGGGAAACTAATATGATTGCACGTACATTGATGTTTTGATGTTGAAGTGGCAACCTTGAAGCATTATGACTTTCATAGATGAAGAGGACATCACTCGCATGTGCATTGAAACACTCAAATCCCAAATCAATTCTACACAATTCAACATTGTTGTTTTTAGTATTTAAAGTGAAACACCCAAATCGATTCAATGTTACAATTACCCAAATCATATCAACACACAATGAGAAACAACATTAAAATTTAAAAAATAAATGAAAAATTAAACATCACCTTACTAAAAGATTCGTCTCTGCTTATATCACCTTAATAAAAAATTCCATTGGGTGTATGATTCATGAAACAAAGAGACAGAATGCCTGAACATAAACTTATATCACCAATAGCAGCATTTCGGGAGCAGCATTCCATGTAAAGGTAATGCTAAGATTGCTGGCATTCCTTTGCTCTACATGCAACCAAGATGATATATGAGACATTTTTTTTCGTATTTCCGATCTTATATCAAGTTATTAACATCGGAATCATGTACGTTTACTATCTAATAGAAAAACCGTACCATCTGTGGGAGTCGAACCCACAACTGGTTAAAAACCATGTGCACTCTGCCATTTGAGTTAAGATAACATGTACCATTTCCTAACGTAAGTGAGATTTGATATTATTGGATTTAATATAATAATACTTGAGTGCAAATGCTTCATAATCATAAGGATTTCCTGCCATTTGAGTTAAGATAGCATGTACCATTTCCTAATGTAAGCCAGATTTGATATTATTAGATTTAATATAATAATACTTGAGTGCAAATGCTTCATAAGAATAAGGATTGCAAACAATGAACGTACCTCCAGGTTTCTTATAACACGTAAGTAGTCATCTTCAGAAAAAAAAAAAGAAAAAAAAACCTTTGAATATGTAGCCAAGAAAATGTCAAATATTAATTTATAAAATAAAAATAAAATAAGACAACACATAGTTTCTCGTGATGTCCAAAGATGCATACCTTAAAACTTAAAACTTTAGCACAGTGCACATGATCTACCTCAAATGAATCCTACACAAAATAATAGGAGTTGAGTGAAGTATATGATGGAGCAAGATTCATTACAAAGGTGTCTTTGAGCAAAGCATATAGCAGACTACAAAGAAGCATATATGACTATAAAGACACCTGAACTACATGTAAGCCATGAGTTTCAGAAGCACTTTGCAGTTTTCATTATGCAGGAAATACCATACTACCAAATGGTTGGCCGCAAAACATGTTTTGTCCAGGCATGTAAAGATATGAATCCTTAAAAACATACTTTTATAGAGCCCTCCTTATTGACTCATGTCGAAGAATAGGATGGAGAGAGGCAAGCATTTCAGGCAAGCATTTCCATGAACCTGCAGGGCTCTTTATCTATTTCAGGCAAGCATTTCCATGAACCTTGCATGGCTCTTCATCTTTTTGAAACTTCTTGCAGAATAAAAAGAGTACCAAAATGCCAAAAGAAGACCTGATATAGCAAGTGCCCTTAAACCCCCTCTCTGCAACTTATCAATCGCAGAGTCTAATGAAATGTGCTAGATTTGAAGTGTTAAAATGCAGAATCTGATAACCATGCTACAAACTGCAATAGCGATAAAAGTGTAAAAAAGTGTAAGTGTAAGAAGTATGAGAATACCTGCTCTGATGCACCTTTTGCCAAAAACAAAAACAAAAACAAAAACAAAAAAACAGTCAAAGTTCTACGTCTATCAGTTGGATTGAAAGAAACCGTTGATGCCACTGGTATTCGAACACATCATATATGAAGTCAAGAAATATTTAAATAAACTTTAGAGCATCAGATGTTACTATTGGATTTCAGCACTGCTTATTTGACTTGCTGGTCTGAGGATTTCAACACTGCTTATTTGACTTGCTGGTCTGAGTTGTGAATGTATCAATCGACAAAACAACATTACTTAACAATATCAGATGCGGATTATTATATTCCCATGCATGACATATAAGTTAGTTACAAATGCAACATGGTGTTTCTGGTCCTTCACCTATTCCCTACACTTGGCAACAGATGAGTTTTAACAAATGAGTTCTCTCTGTAATTATATATATAACTTATGGATAACTATTTACATATATGCCTTGGCATACTTCCAACACGGGATACTGGTAAGTCAAGGCTTAGAGATATTAGAGCCTTATTCTTTGATATAACCATGTTATCGAAGCCTTTTTCTATAATGATACAAATAAAAATTGTGATAATCAAATACACGGCTGAAAACTTTAACGGCGAAGCTTCGTACTTCCATCATTTACTCAAATCTTATCATACAAATGAAAATGCATTTATTAGGGTTGACTGACACAAATACATAATTTTGGATGATGTCATTCAACAATTCAAACCTGTTCATATATGAAATTGAGTAATGCAACCAATCACATCTCTCACACCACGTCGAGAGTTGTGCTTACCTCCTCTTTCATTGGCCGGTGAACGAAACCCTCGCTCCTGATTAGCCGAAATCAAAGTTAGCCCCCTTACATTTCGTGACCGTTAATTTTAAATCAAATTGATTCAATTGCATGAAACTACTTATGGAAATATTTTCTTGATATATTTTCCAAAAAAAATTCCAGGATTGTCTCACGTGAATATTTTCCTTAATTATTGTTTTAACCTTTTGTTATCTTATTTTTCTTGATAAAATTATATATTATTTACCATAGATAGTTACCATGTACCGGAAATCTTTGAAAAAATCTTATTATTTCCCACTTTTTGATTTTTATACGGGTACATCAATCAAAGAAATTGCCAGAATAAAAGGAAATCTTATTAATTTCCCATATAATCTGAAAAACAACTTCTTTTTTTTTTTGCCGGGCATGGATTTGTTCTTTAGGTTATTTTGATTTTTATGCGGAAAAATCTTTGAAACAATCTTATTAATTTCCATATTTAGATTTTTATACGAAAATATAAATCTAAAAATGTAATTTTATAAAAATTAGCCTTTCGTGTTCAATATATTTCAGGTAGCAGATCTATGAACTGGTGGAAGAATTATTCATCTATCTATTTTTAGATTGAAACAGTTTTTGATTCATTGGCAACTTAATTATGCCTAATTTTTTACAACTTAATTATGCCAATTTTATTGTGTATTAATTTAAGCTCTCTTAGGGTATTTTAAATCAACCAGTATTAATGGTAAGAGTGCTCCTATATACGGCGCGTACCTAAAATACGCAAAAACTAATTTTAGAAACAAATCTAGGACTACTAAATGAACATAGATACTTACCATACATACGCGAAAGATTATAAATTTATAGATATGGATCGAATTTAAGGGTTCGGCATATATAGAACATTTCAGGAAAAGCAAATTCTTTCTTGCACCCGCGCCTCTTTCATCTTCTTATTCTCTCCTTCTCTCTTCTGAAATCCTAATCATATTTTTTTCATAACCTGATCGATCATTTTTATGTTTATGTTTGTTACAGAGATTAATGTTGGTTCTAAACAATCTTTGTGCATCAAATCAATTTTACGAGGTACTGTTGTTTTAACTGTTTTATAGAATTGAACAATTTTAATGCTTTTATCATTGATAATTCTGCAGAAGATGTGGAGAGAGTTAGATGTTAATTTGATGATGAATTATCATTTGCCTCCATAGAGAATGTAAGATTTTTGTATGAAATTTCGTCTTTTGTTTTGTTGTTGCTTGATTAATAGTTAGGTTTTCTATCCACTGATTTCTTTTGTTGTTTTTGATTGCCAGCAATAATAACGAATTTAATATCAACTCCAATCCAAGCAGGTAATTGTTTTTCTGTTCTTTTGTTCTCTGTTTGGTTAGGGTTTAAGGGTTTTTGATTAATAATACATGTTCTCTATTTTGAATCATTGATCAGGGATACCACTTTCTTTTTTAGTTGTAGTTTAATAAAAGGATTATAGTAGGGGCGGAACTAGGGTGTCTTGCATCAACCAGGTGTGTTTAGATTTCCTTTAAAGTGTAGAAATTTGTATCCAATTATTGCTTATGAGGTACTCCCTCCGTCTCTAAAAGATAGGCAGGTTTGTGTGTAAATTACAAACCCTCCTATCTTTTAGAGACGGAGGGAGTATTTACTAGCGATAGATAGAGAGATTTCCTTGCAAGCAATTGCTTGATACTATAGTATGAAGTACTTGATTAGATTCGTTAAGTTTTACGACAGGTTGTTGTTTCTTAGTATGCATAAGTGATGTGGGTTGTTGTTTCTTGGTATGTAGAAGAATCGTACTCTTTTCATAACTCTTCGTTTCAAATCCAATTGTTTGGAATACTTGGGTTGTTACCAAGATATTAGCGGGGAAAGATATATGGCCTAATAGTTTATATGGGCTTGTGCCAATGGCATGCGTGGCCAATTTTGGTTGCGTCCTAGTAGGAAAAGCTACCAGCGAGCGTGTTGGCATGTGCCAATGGCATGTGTGGCCAATTTGGGTAGCGCCCTGGTAGGAAAAGCTACCAACGAGCGTGTTGGCATGTGCCAATGGCATGCGTGGCCAATTTGGGTCGCGTCCCTGTAGGAAAAGCTACCGGCGAGCGTGTTGGCATGTGCCAATGGCATGCGTGGCCAATTTGGGTAGCGCAATGGTAGGAAAAGCTACCAGGTGGCGTGTTGGAATGTGCCAATGGCATGCGTGGCCAATTTGGGTCGCCCTGGTATGAAAAGATACCAAATGAGCGTGTGGGCATGTGCCAATGGCATGCGTGGCCAATTTTGGTCGCTCCCTGGTAGAAAAAGCTACCAACGGCGTGTTGGCATGTGACAATGGCATGCGTGGCCAATTTGGGTCGCGCCTGGTAGGAATAGCTACCGGCGGCGTGTTGGCATGTGAAAATGGCATGCGTGGCCAATTTGGGTCGCGCCCCTGGTAGGAAAACCTACCCGGCGAGCGTGTTGGCATGTGCCAATAGCATGCTCGGCCATTAGGGCCGCGCCACAGTGAGAAAAGCTACCCGAGCGTGTTGGCATGCTCGGCCATTAGGGCCGCCACAGTGAGAAAAGCTACCCGGCGAGCGTGTTGGCATGTGCCAATGGCATGCTCGGCCATTAGGGCCAGCGCCACAGTGAGAAAAGCTACCAGCGAGCGTGTTGGCATGTGCCAATGGCATGCTCGGCCATTAGGGACGCGCCCTGGTGAGAAAAGCTACCAGTGAGCGTGTTGGCATGTGCCAATGGCATGCTCGGCCATTAGGGCCGCGCCCTGGTAGGAAAAGAGACCAGCGAGCGTGTTGGCATGTGCCAATGGCATGCTCGGCCATTAGGGACGCGCCCTGGTGAAAAGCTACCCGGTGAGCGTGTTGGCATGTGCCAATGGCATGCTGGCCAATTAGGGGCTAGGACGCGCCTGGTGAGAAAAAGCTACCAGCGAGCGTGTTGGCATGTGCCAATGGCATGCGTGGCCAATTTGATGGCATGCGTGGCCAATTTGGAGTGGCACAGTAGGAATGCTTCTGTTGAGCGTGTTAGCATGTGAAAATGGCATGCGTGGTAATTTGGGTCGCGCCTGGTAGAAAACCTACCGGCGGCGTGTTAGCATGTGCCAATATGCTCGGCCATTAGGGCCAGCATACCCCAGTGGGGAAAGCTACCGGCGAGCGTGTTGGCATGCTCGGCCATTAGGCGCATACAGTGAGAAAAACTTCTGTGGCGTGTTGGCATGTGCGATGGCATGCTCGGCAGGTGGGGCCGCGCCACAGTGAGAAAAGCTACGGCGGCGTGTTGGCATGTGCCAATGCGTGCCTTTCATTACATTAGAGGTGGCATACTGTGAGAAAAAGCTACCGGCGCGTGTTGGCATGTGCCGATGGCATGCTCGGCCATTAGGGTCGCGCCCTGGTGAGAAAAGCTACCGGCGAGCGTGTTGGCATGTGCCAATGGCATGCTCGGCCATTAGGGACAGCGCTTTGTGAGAAAAGCTACCGGTGAGCGTGTTGGCATGTGCCAATGGCATGCTCGGCCATTAGGGCTAGGGCCACGCCACAGTGAGAAAAGCTACCGGCGAGCGTGTTGGCATGTGCCAATGGCATGCGTGGCCAATTTGGCATAGGTTGCATATTTTGCAAGCCTAGGTGCGGGCGCTACTTTGGCATGGCGCGGCTAGGCCAAGGTAAGGGTGTTTGGCTTGGCGTGGCGTGACCCGGGCGTAGCTAGGGACAAGGCAGAGTGTGTTTGGCATGGCGCGGCTAGCTTGGGCAAGGTGTGGCTGGCATGTTTGCCATTGGCACGGAGGTGAGGCTAGCATGGTTGGCATTCTTTGGCACGTTTGGTGTGGTGGCATGATTTGCCATTGGCATAGAGTGCGGCTAGCTTAGGCTAGGTGTGGCTGGCATGATTTGCCATTGGCACGGAGGTGCGGTTAGCATGGTTGGCATGCTTTGGCGCGTTTGGTGTGACTAGCATAGCTAGGGCCAAGGCGAGTGCGTTTGGCATGGCGCGGCTAGCTTGGGCTAGGTGTTGTCGGGCATGATTTGCCATTGGCACGGAGTAAGTACGCAGCTAGCTTAGGCTAGGTGTAGGCGGCATGATTTGTCATTGGCACGGAGGTGCTGTTAGCATGGTTGGCATGCTTTGGCGCGTTTGGGGTGACTAGCATAGCTAGGGCCAAGGCGAGTGCGTTTGGCATGGCGCGGCTAGCTTGGGCTAGGTGTGGATGGCATGATTTGCCATTGGCACGGAGGGGAATTAGGGTTTTGTTCGTTGTAACCCTAATTTGAAAAAATACCCCCTATTAATTACTGACTACATGCATTAAATGTCCTAATAAATGTGTCATTTGTGACATTAGGTTATTTGGGGTTTTACGATTTTACCCTTTGTTTAAAAACCACCATCAACACCTAATCAAAATCGAGCTTACCTTTATAATGGTTTGAAAAATGCAGTCATGTCGGTGCATACATCACTGCGTCCATTAGAAATAAGGATTGTTTACCATCTTAGATACATGTTACAAAACAATCATGATTTAGCAGTCATATGCGGTTTATGGGGCCTCCAGATTTCTTCATAGGTTTCGCATGTGGCACGATAGCCATAAATAAAACAGACCTCCTGAGTTTGATGGGAGGATGAAAAACGAAAGCTTGACATGATATATATTGTATCGAAGCTTTTCAAGATTAAGTTAACTTATTTAATGAAGGACTTTGGGCTAAACTCGAGGCAGTGTGTGAACTAATTATCTAACTTCAAATAGAGAATGGTATGTGGTTAGATTCAAAAATTTACACCATTGAATTTCGAAGCGAGGCTTCCTCATGCGCAAGTTTTATTGTTCCTACACATCACGAAGGTAAATCTAAGTCAAAGGATTACAAAATCATAACGATAGAGTACAAAATAAAGCTGCGGACCCAAAGGACATGAGGTTGCGATTCAAATTAAGGTCGGCTAATGCCAATGTTGGATTGTCTGCACAACGAATTACACACTTCCTGCGTATGCACGGTTTAAAGCTTGTATATATGATAGGGAACTAACCCGCCAATCGGTATATAAGGCTTGTATCTACGTCATCACCCGAAGCGACATCAAATCTGCCGTAAATATTAGGTGTCCGTCATATTCTGTTCGAGACGGTATGATTATCACCGGTTGGGGGCGTCTTTGTAATGTCTCTACTCGCGCTTGGGGCGGCGAGTTACGTCATCGACGATCGACGCGAAGAAAAAAATATCTTAACCCCAACAAGTTGGAGGTTAAGAGGGGGGATGTTTGTACCGTGTATAAAATACACGGGGGGGCCCGAAAATCAATACAAGGAGGCATGGAGGGAGGATTAATGCCAGGAGGCATGCAAGGGCAGTTTCATGAGGATTAATGCCATGAGGCATGCAAGGGCAGTTTCATGCGGATTAATGCCAGGAGGCATGCAAGGAAGATTAATGTCATTTAAGTTTATCTCAAAATTAATTATTTAGTTGTATAAATAGGGACACCCTGGTAGAAGGAAAGGACGAGGTTTTGACAATCAGAGAAAAATATTGTAATTCTTATCAATAAAATATCTCTCCCTAAGGGGATTTCATCCCGTGGATGTAGGCATCAATCGCTCAACCACGTTAAATCATCTTCTTTATTTTTCTTCATTTGTAACTTAACCCAATTACACATCAATCACCAAAATCATCGTATTTAGCGCCTGGAAATAAATCTGGGTACAAACATACCTATTGCATAAATATATAGCTTTTATTTTATTTATTTTGTTATTAGGATTTAATGAGGATAAATTGGTGGTATTAAAATTTCATAGAGGGTAAAATGGTAGTTTCATCAAACTTAAACACCCCTTATCATTCTCTATGGGGTGGATGAAAAAATACATAGGCCCCAATTAATCACCATAGGCCCCAATTTAGCCAGATATAAAATGAATTTTAATTTTATTTGATGTTTAAAAACACATAATTCACAGATAAAAAAGAAAAAATTTACCCACGATCGGTTTATGTTCATGTTCATATAAAGCCCGATTGGATAATCGGTTGATTTTCATGTTCATATAAACCGATTCCTGAAGAAGCAAGTTTGAAAAATCTCTGTATGTTTTTGAGGTTACAATCGGTTGATTCCAATGGCGACATATACCGATTCTCGAGTTGGTGTTCTTCAAAAATTTCAAATTTTTTCATGTTTAGATGATTCATTAACACAAGTTAATTTCATCTAACACGATATTTTACCACTAATCACCCTAATTAACACTAATTAATCATGGGTAAATTAGCCATTAAAAACATAGTTGGTTAAGGGGTTTTCATTTTACTTCAAAATGTCTCTTTTTTGTCACGTAGTGATAGGCCCAAATTAATCCTTATAGGCCCAATTTATTCAGGATAATTACGTGTTGGAAAGTATTAACCTCAATTCAGAACTCATTGGCATCTTAAATCCCAATTTATTTAACGCGTTACAGCTCTGAACCCCAAAGTCTTGTCAACATCCGTGTAAGAAAACTCCAACAAAACAAATGATGTAAAAAAACCCCAAATTCTCCAACTGTCTAAAACACCCTCTATTCTTATTCACTCAAAACTAATCGAGCAACCAATTTATCTCGATTCCATCGTTTATCTTCTTCCTAGTTCTCTTTCCTAGTCTCTCAAACATAAGAAAAAATCAGATCTACAATCAGATCAACGAATTCATTTTACCTTTTGATTCTCTCTTCTTCTCCAGAAACCTCCAATTAGAAACCATAAATCATAAATTGAAACAAGTTATGACCTAAAATCAAAAAAGTAGAAACCAAAATCACTAAAACTGGTTAAAATGGTGAAGAAAAGTGCTTAACAAGAGAAAAAAAGAGATGAACAACTCAGTAAAACGATTTAAAATTCTCCAAAAGTTAAATTAAATCTTTTGTTTCATGTTCTTCGCAACTTATTTAGCATTTAAACTAACATGCATCGGTGTTTTCTCTGTTTGGAATGAAATGATATATTGGTTTCGCCAATTATTTTGTTGATTATTTTGGTTAGATAAAATAAAATGTATTGTGTTGTTCTTATTCATATTGAAACAATTTTTAGTTCATCATTTTCTGATTGTTATTGTTAGATTTATTTCGACTAAATTTGGTTTTGTGCGGCTGGTTTCATCTTTTCTTTTTGATGAAACCATTTTTTGTTTCATCACTTTCCCTTTTTTAATTGGTTCCACCAGAATTGGATTTGGTGATGTTGGTGTATTCTAGTCTTTTTGATGAAACCATTTTTGGTTTCATCATTTTCCAATTGTTAAATTGGTTCCACCAGAATTGATTTGGTGTTGTTGGTTTCATTCTTTCTTTTAATGAAACCATTTTAGCAATTTACAATATCTTTTTAATTGTAAAAAAATAAATAATTAATTACATAGCAGGCAAGCGAGCAACAAGCTGCGCCGCAAGGCTTTTTTGAATTGCAAATCCTATCCTTTTAAAAACAAACTCTCTCGAGCCTGGGGTCATGACATTATTGTGCATGACCTTTTGAACTCTCGTGAGAAGTCCAACCGCCTCTGGATCCAGGTACCCAAAAGTATCAAAGGCAAAGGGGATAAAAGCATGCCCATTATCGATACATGCTTTCTCATGCTTCGCTATCTTACCTGAAGCAGCCCTCAATGCTGCTTTCCCAAATGTGAAAGACCCATGTGCAATGCCTACTAACGGTGAGACCCCCAGTAAGGTCAACACACGCATGTTTCCCATTAGCCCAGCCAAAAATAAGAACATCAGCTGGCCTGAGTGTTGATCTCCCCTCAAGTGGGTCTGTCAAAAAGTTGACAGACGCTTCTTTATTTGCTGAAATACCAGCCCTCCATAATACGTCATACAAGGTATCTCTCATATGGTCATGTCTATATTTATAATTAGGATCCACCCTAAAATGAACTGCATTTTCCCCGTATGTGTCTAAACACCCTGTGATGCAAGCCGGGCACTGTGAATCAGAAGGGTATAAGGGAATCATTAATCTGTACTTAAGGATTGACCGGTATTCCAAGGGAGACATCTTCTGGCCAAGACCTTCAATAGGGATAGCAAGAAGAAAATCTTGGGCGTGTGCTGCTTGTAGACATTTTTGGTTTCATCATTTTCCAATTGTTAAATTGGTTCCAATTCTTGAAACCATTTTCTCTATATGTTACTTTATGCTTGTTTGATGTAACCGAATCTGGTTTCACCATTTTACGCATGGTTTACTTGAAACCAATTCTAATGGTATGTTTACTTAATGGTTGTTTGATGTAAATAGATATGGTTCCATCATTTTCAATTATGGGTTTTTTTAGTTAGACTTCTACTGCTAGAACTCTTTCAACTTATGGTTTCATCATTTTCAGTTATGGTGTTTATGGTTTACATATTAACAACGGGGAAAAAAATAGATACAAAACCGCTTAGGTGCTCGTTGCATCATTTGTGCGCGATAGCACCTGCCGTAAAGACCTTGATACAAAATAAAAAATAGTATATGAAGGCCCTTGTTAGTTTATTATGGTATTTTTGATGAAACCATTTTTGGTTTCATCACCCTCTGTTATATTTGGTTCCATCAGAATTGTTGGTAGTGTTAGTTTATTTTGGCCTTTTGATGGAACCATATTTGGTTTCATCATTTTCCCTTTATTAGATTTGGTTCCACCAGAAATGTTGATGATGTTAGTTTATTATGGTCTTTTTGATGAAACCATCATCGTTCTCCCTTTGTTAAATTTGGTTCCACCAAAAATGTTGGTAGTTTTGGTTTCTTTGATGAAACAATTTTTTTAACCTACAATTTTCTTTTGCGAGTCTGAACATTGAGATATCTGTTTCGCAATTTCAGGAAAGACTGTGGACTCATGTTTTCTATTACATGAAAAGCCTCTTGAAGGGAAACATGAAGTCTCATGAGGAGAATATATCAAAAAAGGTCGAAAACATGAGAGCAAAGCTTCCTACAAGATATTGATGGAAAAACCACTAAAGAATTAGAAAAGAAGATACTACCATCATTGCACAAATAAAAATTAGTGTACTATCGGCCTAGTTGTAATACTTGTAATAGCCTTTGCAACATTATCTGTTTTATTTAAAAATGCTTATATATTAAAGATTTAAATGGTTTATGAATGGCTTCAATTATGATTATTGCATTTATGTTTATTGGCACCCTGCAACTTAACCCAAACCATGTTGATATACTGGATGTGTAGCGTATGAGTTTAATTATTTTATGATGAAATTTTCCAACATATTGAGGTGAAACCAAAAGGAAAAGGGTCGTATCGCGACTTAATTTGTAAGATGTAAGAAAATGAATCTTCTCCGTTCCTAGAGTTTTGGACTAGGAAGTAGTCTTGATCCGGATTTAAAGTCTTAATCATAGCTTTGAGTTCTTAACTTAGACCCAGCTCCATATGACAATGATATGACTCGTTATACGGGGTTCAATCCTAGCCTTAAGACACACATACACCGAACTGGGGATGTTGAGATTTAAAGGAAAAATTATGATATATTTCTAGGCACGAAACATTTTCATGTTCCAAGGCGAAGTATAACTACAAAGAAAACACACCAAACATAGTTTGATATATTGTACTAAACTACTGCAATATTGTCAAAAAAAAATCTCAATAATCACTAGTCACTTTAGCATTAATGATATGGTTAGAAAAGTAGTAATGTGATTTTTTCCATCCATTATTCATATCGGTACACTCAGAAATCCTACACATATATGTTTAGGTGATAACAAGCAATATGTCTAATTGATTTTTTATTTTTTCATAGTAGTAAAAATGATGAAACCAAAAATGGTTCCAATAATATTGCAGGTGAAACAAAAAGGAAAAACTTAATCTAAATGAAAAAATAATGAAACACCAGGAGAAAATCAACATGTTTAACAAAAAAAAAAATGTAGACAAGAAAACAAATAATCAATAACAGTCAAAGAAAATGAATTCTCAAAACATATTAAGGTTTAAAACATCAATTGAACAATGTCGGGGAATATTCACGACGATAGCACATCGTTTTCATAAGATGGAATCATGTTTGATGGAGATTCGACTACTACGATTAGATCAATTTAAAGATGATAATCCGAAGGATTAAACCATAATATCTCTTCTATTCTTCGAATTAGGCTGAAAAGAAGACGAGAACTAAAACACGGAAGTCCTTTAATTTCTTCAACACTAAAAATCAATTTTGGATGCTGTTCGAAGGATTGAAATCTACAATCTCTTCGCTACTTCAACTATACTGAAACGAAAACGAGATCTCAAAGTCAATTTATGAGATTATCAGATATGAAATTGAACCTAAAAATAGTTTATGAATTGAAAAGATTAATGAAATAGGGAGAATCAGATTTATATGAACCCTAAAATCTAAATACATGAAAATTTCAGTAGAAAAGATCTCGAATTCTCTCGGAAAATCTGATCTTCACAATCTCTATCTCATTTCTACTAAAAATTTCTATTCTAAACATTGTGTATATACGAGGAAAGGGCAAGATTAGAATTATAAAATCTAATAAAAACTAAATTTAACTTTTGAAATGGAAATGGGGTTTTGTTCCATTTTTACTTGGATATGGTTTTTATGAAAGCCAAATGATGTGGCTGGAGTTTTGATAACTCAAATAGCATCACCTTGGTTTTTTAGAGCTTATTATGTTTATTTTTTATTACTAATTTGAGAGACTGATGGACACCATCCTTCTGGTTGTTAATATAATATGTTGTGTCATGGATTCGTTCAAGTCAGTCGGGACATATTTTTGAATGATCAGTTGGCACACTCATCATATATGGGGAAAAAAAATAGTATATGAAGTGTATCTTGTGGTATACCGGGTAAGGCCGTGTTTAAGATATATTTCTTCCCAAAATGTTTTTTTTTTATTCTTCATAAACCATATAGATATGCAAATACCTACTTGGACTTAAGCTGAAATCATCATTAGTAAGAAAGTTCAAGTGAAAGAAATTCTTTATCGCTAAATACATGATGACAGGCCCATAATACAGGTCATTGGTGGTTAAGAGTGGGACCGAATCTTTGAGGTAACCAAGATGTAGGATACTTAATCGAATCAACTCTTTAAAAATTTAAGAACCAACACATCATCTCGTATGATATGGTGGGTTTGTAGGTTCACTATCTCAAGAATCAACTCCGCAAACATGATCGTCGGCGGGCTCACTCTTGCCCTAGTCGATCGACTCGCATGCGGCAAACCTATAAGGTGCTCAATCGCTTACCCAAACATGGACATTCACGCTGCATAACTTAAACGAATTGAGACCGGCAAAAAATCGGTCTCAAAACGCGTCACGATCGTCCAACTTAGCCGGCCTAGTTGAATGGCTTGGATCACATTTGAGCAATCAAAGAGATGCCGATGTGTTTACCATCGGCCCAAGCTCTCCCTTGGTCGATCGACATTTCCCTAACGGGACCAAAGCACATTAAATCGCTCACCCCAACTAGGATGATCGCGCAGCTTTGAAAACCCTAAATTGAATAAGCGACGTTGCACAACTTGCCGCTAATCAATCGTATCCGTCCAACTTCGTCGACTAGTTGGACGGCCTTAGATCGTGTTTCAAACAATCAAGGAGATGCCAACGTGTTCACCATCGAACCAACTCCCGCATGACCGATCGACTTGCCCATAGCAAGTCCAAAGCACACCAAATCGTTTACCCAAAGTAGCTTGAACGCTGCTACTTGAAAAAAACATAAATTACGTTTGCGGCATTGAACAACTTCCGCAAATCGATCACGCCATCCGACTTTTCCAGTAGAATTGAGTGGCTTATATTTAATTTTAGGGGCCCGAGGGATGTCGGCATGCTCGCCGAAACCCACCTTCATACAACGCGCATGCGGTGCTTTGAATCGCTTTGCTCAAAAGGGAGTTGGTCGATTGACCTCCAAACCTAAAAACGTGTCAACGGCATTACACAAGCTCGCCGCAATTCAATCACAACCATCCAACTTTGCCGGCCTAATTGGATGGTATAGATCTATTTTTAGAAAACAAGCAAAGCAACATTGTGAAGACCGACCATCCTTCATCCACATGAGGCGATCGGCCAAGTAATGGCGGGCCCCTAGATCCACCAAACGATCACCCAAAGGTGGTCGATCACGCTTCTACTATTTAAGAAGCTTATTCGTGACTTATTCAATCAAGCTCAAAAACAATGATTCTTCATACACGTCGATTAATTTGAGCTGCTTTACATGTGTCGAATACATACATGTTTTATTTTATTTTGGCCTCATAAACAACTTAGTTGTTTCACCTAATAGCACCATGCTATTCTCTGGAGGGTCCCACGACTCGACCCACTCGTTCGAGACATCAAACATGTCACAAAGCTGGGGATACTTATTGGGGTATTGGTGCAGCGGTTTACGGCGTGCGTCGTGCAACGCGCCAATTACGAAACGTGTTAGGAGGCATGGACGGTTAACGATGATGAGGGAAGTGGGCAAAGGCGTGATCGTGTGATAATCACTTACACGACCCCACTACTCCATCACTCAACTTCCTCCACTTCCTACGAGATGAAGATTGCGCTCAAATGACTTGTATAAATAGGTTCTTCAACCTATCTTCAAACACGCAGAAAACCAAGTGTTGTATCATAGGATCCAGAAAACACCCATAACTGATAGCTTACAGCCAACACCTTCATAATCTCAACACCTTCTTCGCTTTCTTCCCTAAGATCAACCCCATCTCCTTCAATTTGTGACCGAAGAAGTCTCGGAACGACCATTTCTTGGTTTAGTCCGAATTATATAGATTGATCTCGAATCTAAAAGTACTTTCTCGTGCGGTGTATTTATTTAGGGTTTGGATTCGTTTCTCATTCACACATACCCCAAATTTACAAAAACCAGTGAAGTTTTCACCCATAAACAAGTAAGATATAAAAAGTAATCACAATAGTTCTTTTTCTCGGACTCTTGTGATTCCCGCACAACTTCTTCGTAAATCGGTTAGGTTATTGTGAGGTGACTAATATTTCTAGACTCAAGCTCTTCGGGAGTATAAGACCAGATTATTAGTTGATTTTCCCCGTTCACCTTGATCTTTATCTAATGTCGGAAACAACAACCAAAATAGACGAATATGTGGGAGACAGATTCGTTTATAAGTCTTTGACTTTGGGTCGTAGCAACTCTTAGTTGTGGGTGGGATCAATTAAGGGAATCAAGTGCGCAGAGTCCTACTGGGATTTGTAGGCGTAAAGACGTGACTCGTACCTTTAATCGGTGTGAGATTTGGTTAGGGCTCAAATACATTCCAGTCCGAAGTTAACTTGTAGCATGCTAGAATCTGTAGCAGATTAATACATTGTGGTGTTCAAATATGTATTAGGTCCCGGGGTTTTTCTGAATTTTCAGTTTCCTCGTTAACAAAATTTCTGGTGTTTGTGTTATTCCTTTTACGCATTATATTTTTTTATATAATTGAAATATCACAGGTTGTGCGTAGTTCATTCACAGTTGATAAATACAACCTTGTTTGTGAGATAAGACTTGATTGACACTCGGAGAATTGGTCATTGGTACCATCCGAATTATTCTCTTAACAATCAGTCTCACGGATTTCTATCCAGTTAATTTAGTGATTGTATTGAGAAAGAGATATAACTCTTTAATATTTTTTTCGATTGAGTCTCGCTTTTAAGTTGGTGCTCTCGGAATTATATTGGAGTTAGTCCATACCGATTGCTGAAACGAAAAAGTTGGGTGTGGTTGTTATACCCCGCGTTTTCAGTTTCTCATTCTTGAATCTAACATAGAATTTTCCAAAAATAGCAAATTAGTATTTGAGTCGGTTTTGGGTTGTTTTTATCCTTTATTGTCTGCAGAATTATTATTCTAGTTAGTTGATTTGATTAATCAAATTATTTTATTGAACTTGTTCAAGTTTAATTCAAATCTTTATTTATACTCGGGAAACCATGGTCTTTAATAATTATCTTTGTTCATAGTCGATATTCCTAGGAATAATTCGAGGTCTGAAAAACTCTCACTTTTATCTCTTGTCAATAATATCCGCATGCACTCCATTTAATGCATATTAATAGCACAAAAAAAGAAAAAAACAACTTTGGACCGAAATTGATTGTTGCGTGGTATTTTAAGATTTAGATGCGGATATTCGTTTACACCCTTACTTTATGATAACAATAATAAAGACTATTAATTTCCAAAATAGTGTGTACAGATTCTCATTTAATGCACATTAATACCATTACAAGAACTATATAAAATCGAAGAAAACCTTATAATTAAGTATTTAACTCATAAACAAGACTACTTAACAATGAAGTATTTACCAGTGAACTTTCTTGTGTTCTTTGTCCTAATTTCATCTAGTCTTATATCAACAACACACTGCGTAGATAGAAAAAGAAACATATCAAAGGAGGAAGCAGATGATATAGAAATAGAGAGACAACTAAAAATTTTAAACAAAAAACCAGTTAAAACCATTATAGTAAGTAATTTATGTCCTCCTTCGTATTCAAAGTGTTTAAGTTTTATTTTTTTGACTATTATGATAAAGATGACTTTGAGTTTGAGTTCTTTGAATTCATTTTTCATGTTTATTGTTTGTTTCTTATGGTTTTCTTATTATATTTCAGGATCGAGGTTGGTGATGTAATAGATTGCATAGACATTTATAAGCAACCGGCATTTGATAATCCACTGCTCAAGGATCATAAACTCAAGGTAAGATCAAATTATTTTATACACAAATCATTTATACAAGAGCATGTGCATTTCACATATATGGGCAGCCTTATGTGAGACTACTTGGGAGGAAACATCCTATTGATTTTTTCGTTGAGTTCGCCTACATTTATGACGATGAGTCGCTCTAACTCACAGATTCCAATAGTAAATTCCTTTATAAGAATTTTTGTTTCAAATGAAGAAAGCCGATTAGTCCATTATTCCATAAACTTTCACTATACAATATTGATGTTGCATTACTAATTAGTGACTTTCAAATATTTTATACTTATATACAGATGAGCCCAAGCACAATTCCAAGCGAGAGAACAAATAAATATGTTTCATCATCCGCTATCTTACGTGGGCTTCAAAAGGAACGATGTCCTTCGTAATCCAGTACCTATTCGCGAGAACAACCAAAAAAGAATTGCTTAACGCTAAATATTTCACAAAAAATCGAAATCAATATATGCAAACAACAATCCTAACATTGGTTACCATGTAAGTCATATATTTGATTTTTATACATTTTAATTAATGAACTCATTTCATTGGATTATATAATTTTTTTTTTTTTTTTTTTTTTTTTTTTTGTAGTTTGTCTCTGCGAGAAGAAGTTGTCCAAGGGAAAAGATATTTTGGAGCCGCGGCTTCTATGTCTCACGTACATAACGTTACAGAGATCTTGACCAGGTTCAACTTCCACGGATTTGGATTATGAATGCATCATACCAAGAAAATAATAGTATTGAATTCGGGATAATGGTTTTTTTTCTTCCCTTCTTTTACAATGTCAAATTTAATCATCGATTTCTTCTTTCCAAAAAGTCTCACTTTACCGGATTATGCCATAAATTTTTCAGAAATATCCCAGAAGTATTTGGTGATAGTCTCACTCGACTATTTGGTTCTTGGAGTGTTGTTAGTTTTATTTTTGGTTATTTTTTATTTAATTGTTTATCCAACATGACATATACGGCTTATGGAAATATATCCCTCATATTGTATAAAAGTTTTCCAAGCTAATAAGGTGTTGGCACTATTTATAATCTGAATTGTAAACTCATCAAAGACCTTATTAAATCCCAATTCCTTTTATTACTAATTCTATAGGTTGATGGACCCCAAGTTCGTGGTTGCTATAATATTCAGTGCCAAGGATTCGTTCAAGTCGGTTTTGTTATGTCTTTTGGTCAAACGTTTTTGCATTCGTCAACATATGGGCAAGTATCATATGATGTTTATCTTAAGGTATCCCGGTAAGTCCGTGTTTTAACATACTGTTTTCCCCTGTGTTTCTTTTAGTTCTTCATATACGACTAAAAAATTAGGAGATTCCAACTTAAACTTGAGATGTAATATACATTATCAAAAATGATGAATGAAGAAAATTCTTCGTCACTCAATGTTGGGTGCAATAATCAAAAACGAAGGAAAAAATCAAATAAGCAAAAGTTATTGATACTTAGCTCATTTATAGTGGAAGTGATCGATTTGATGAAACGGACGCAGCTCCCCAACTCTCCGCAATAGCAACAAGGCAAAACTTTGGAAAAAGCAGTGAGTCACGTGTTCAACACGTTGCCCTTAAGACATTAGCGCCCGGATACACTCAAGAGTGATGCTATAGCCCTCACAAGACGTATATCTCCGAGGATAAAACACCATACTACACCTACTACTAGCATATCTAGTAGATGTGCTCAACTTGAGCTTGGCAACTCCCGAAAAACCGTTAAGGAAAATCGCGAACGCTTAAGAAACGCTATAAAATATTTTCCCTTAGGGGGTCCCTCTAAAATATAGAGCAACCCCTTATATAGTCTCTTAAAACAACTACAACTTACAAAAAAGTAGTGAATTTGTTTATATAATTGACAAATACAATTTAAGAAGAAAAACTCCCCGATGTGGGACTAAAATGCTTATATAGTCTCTTAAAACAACTAAAGCGTGGAAACTCCACAATGTGATTAATAAGTTTTTTTCATTCACAAAAAAAACAATAAATTATAAATTTATTAAAACCTTAAAAATTATTTTTTAGTAATTGTTTTCCAACACTTGAATACATGAGGTTCTTGAAAAGGTTTATTCGTTGATAGGACCAAGAGGGGTAATTGGTGGTTAAGCGCGGACCAAATCTTTGGGGCAACCGAAATATAGGATACTTGGCCGAATGAGATCTTTACAATTTTGAGATCCCAGTGCATCCGCCGTACGATATGGTGGATATGTAGGTGCAACAGCTCAAAAGCAACTCCCCCGATGGGAAATGGACATTTTCTCAACTTGGCGACTATAAGAAGACAGCTTTCATGAGACTAATGAAGTATACTAACGAGGCGGAAACCTTGTTAACCTAGACCCATACTGGTGCGCACCATCTTTCACCACAATGTCTATGATATCATTTTTTGCGGGTCTCGTGAGGGAATTGGGGGGATCACTATGGCTTATGGTGGACCTGAGTGGTATCTTAACTAGTATAATGATTGTGATCACATTTTCATGGGAATCTAGATCGAATAATAATATTAATATCGATATTTTTATAAATCGTTGAACTGAAAATGCATGGGAAGTTAAATTCATTTTATTTCTCCGACCAAATTTCATATTCTAGTTCATATTCAAAGAGGTTTAGAGAACATATGTACATTCGATATAAAAGCTTAAAGTGATCATATGTACATTCATTGATAGGGCGCCGCTATACTTACCGACGCCTACTCTATAAAACATCCCGATTGGGAAATGAACGGGCGAGATCAAGGATCTAAACATTTGGATAGGTAAAAGGGTTTGTGTGGGACCCAAATGTATAACACGGGATTAAAAATCGAGAATATATCTCGGTCAACTTATCATTTCCGTTCATTGATATAGAGAACATATGTACATTCTGACATAAGAAGCTTAAAGTATGAGAGCATCTAATTAGGTTGTCAATGAAGGTTGATAAACTTTAAAATTAGTTCGAAATGTATTCAACAATAATATCAAATATTATCCGAAATACCAAATCAAATTTGGAAATTTGACATTTTTAATCCAAAAATATAAATTGATACGGAAAATGGGTCATATGACCAAAACCCATAAAGCTTGAGAGTAGTGGACTTGTAAAATATAGGTCTGTTTGAAAAAGACATAACAAAATTTAGTCATAGATACCCTTTACTTTAAACTTATTCTTTATCATATCATTTTCTCTCTCCTATTTATTTGCTCCCTCTAATTTAAAATTAATCATAAGGTCTTAGTTTTCAAATATGTTTTCAATGAAATTTACCTCCGTCCCACATTATATTTTGCTTTTTTTGTCCCACTAAATAGGCGGACTTTGCTTTCAAAATTAATCACGAGAAAGGTCTTAGTTTTAAGAAATATAAAAAATTATGAATCCCATGCAATTTTTCAATGAAATTGTCTCTCTTTTTAAATGTGGGAAGGGATTGAAAATCTCTACAAAACAAGATCATTGTTGATATGAAATTCGAAAAAAAAAATTATTTTAAACCAGGCCGAAGTTACATGATGCACCCAGGTGCAACTTGGCCAAAATTTATTCTAGAAAAATATACATTATGCACCAGGTGCAACTTGGCCAAAATTATTTCATATAAACATATGCATTATGCACCCGGAGTGCAACTCGACCAAAATTTATTTTCTATAACAATATGCATTATGCACCCAAGTACCACTTGGCCAAAACATTTTTCCTATAAGAATAAAATAAATATACATTATGCACTTAGGTGCACCGGGAAAACCCATTTCTATAAAGAATACATGTACATCATGCACTTGGGTGCATCTTGTGTATTTCGTGTATAAATCTAACAGTTTATCCTACTAATCACCCGTAGTATATTATAAACAACCAAAATCACTAGTTAACGATCTCGAGCAATATATCCATCACCATTACCATCACATTTACCATTAAAACACCGACCATAAACAAGTATTAAAAATAATAATAAGAGGAACAAAAAAAAAAAATCAAAAACATATACATTATGCATTCTGGTCATCTAAGCCTAAAGGATCTATGTAAAGACTTGGTTGGCTTAGAAGTCGAAAAAAAGCTTCCATTTTTAGTGCAATTGTGTTTTGCTTACAAAAAATCAAGCCTAAATAATAGGCTTAAGCCAGCCCAAGTCAAGACAATTTGTTTTCAAGCCACCCCAACATTCATTTTCAAGTTCACTCGACGTATTTTTGTATCGAGAATATACAATATGCATCTTGTGTTGAAACAAGAATGCTTAAACCAACTATTGGCATAAAAACAAGAATTCTTTATCAACTTCATGATGTTGAAACAACATAAGACACATACAATGTACATTTCTATATACGATGATGGTTGCAAATTATATCAATGTAATACAAGTCAGGGAGGGCCTGGCAATGGGCTATAGCCCGTCCTAAATTTGTCCCAGAAAAAAATCACAATAGAAAATTGTTTAAAAATTAATTTTAGCCCCTGTATTAGTACATATTAAATCTTCAAAATTTCCACCTAAAATTATTTTTATCCCTCTAAAGTTCTACATATTTAGTTTTTGACCCACCTAATTAGATATATTAAGAGCTAAATCTTATTAAAAACAAAAAGAAATTCTATTGTTCAACACAATTATCTCCCATTTTACTTCTACAAACTATAAAAAGATTCCGTTATCGCATTTTGCTATCAAATTTTTTCCTTTTATTTTTAATTGTGCATCCATTTAGTGTTCTATAGGTGGATTACAATAACCATTAGTTATGCGCTTCGTTCCAAAAAATAAATTAGCGCGTCCTTCGGCCCCTTTAAAAATCATTGACATTTTAGCCCCGCCCAAGAAAAAATCTTGGGTCCGTCCCGTATACAAGTATGAGTTTCCAATGAAATGGTTTTGGGCCAAGTTGAATAATCAGTAAATCCGCTAACAGCAGACTCACCGTTCAAACACTCCCCAAAAACTAAAATCCAAAGTGAGTTGTTAGCTTTCCACCAAGCATGTTCGAACACTCTCCAAAAACAGACCCATACAACTGGAGGATCCATGGACACTCTTAGATGGACAAGGTCGGACAAGATTTGCGTCATTTTCTCTTGCAAACTCAAACGACAATGAATTTATGTCTAATATTTTAAATGGTATGTTCCTATTATAAGACTTTATATTCCCTGCAAAAATGAATGCAATTGAGATAGCAAACCCGACCATCTACCTGATCTAATTTCCCAACCGTTAATTTTGAACGAATCGATATTGAAAGGGTAGATGGTGGTTTTATGCATCCTTTAATTTGGCTCGGCCCACGTAGGAAATGTAGAGTCTATAAGAAGAATATACCATCAAAAATATTAGACTTAAATCCATTATCGTTTTGATTTCCTAGGAAAATGATTGTAAATCTTGTCCGACCTTGTCCATCTAAGAGTGTCCATGGATCCTGCCTCATTATCTTATTATATGACCATATCGTCCTATGGGAAAATGGAGTCCACTCATCGTATTCATTCATGCAGAAGTAACCAAACCTTATGCATCGCGTAGTGAAATAACATGCACGTATTTTATGATAAAGCTTATCTACAGTATGAAAGACTAGTAGTTGTAGCAGTTTAAATAACTAAATTTCTAAAAGAAGATATTTGAACAACACATGCCTACCTATTCTGTATCCAAGCATCCATGTTATCTCCAGTAGACCAACTGCTCTCCTTATTGTTTAACAACATTACCAGCTCTCTTTATTTTTTTAGCTTCATTTGCTCGACTCATTTAACAACATTACCAACTCTCTATTGCTGCTTGTTCCCAAACCACTGCATCATACTTTTATTCCTTGTACATCATCAGTACTTTTCTGCAAAGCAACAACAGTACCAACTTTGAACACCACTAGTTCCTTCTTCATTCAACTAAAAGCAACCACCACCACTGACTCATGGCATCAGCTGCATCCGCCTCCTCAACCGCAGCTTCTCAACCCTTATAACTTCATCCTTATCTCAACTCCAAATCCCACCCTAACGTATCCACTTTCTTCATTTCTTGACATCAACAACACCACCAACTCAATTCACCGTCCTTGTAAACCATTCAAACCCATTTATAGCAGAAACCCATGTCTAATTTCTTCTATCCACCGCTCAATTCATGGCTAAACCTCTAACAGACCATCAGCACCCAATTGCTCATATACAACAGAACCCCTTTTTCTTTCTTGTTGTTCTCATATTGAGCTCAGTCCCTAAATTCCACTTCAAATCTAAACCCTAACTCTTCCATTAATCGCAGATCCAAATCGAACTGCCACCAAGCAGAATTAAAGAAAACCCCATCTCCGATTTACTTCAAGAATCGACTACTTGCTCCCCAATCACAACCCCCCCCCACCACACACACCCACAATTACATCTTTAATTTCATCTCACCACCATCCTTACCACCACTAACCAGCAAACACACTAATTATTTTTTCGAATCAACTTGGTATGAAGTAAAATTGGAACTGAAAATATTGTTTTTGGAATCAATTCATACCAATTTCAAATCCAATCCACACCAATTTAGTCTTCGTTATCAACAACAGTAGCAGAAACATCATTGATCTGATCTAGACCTAGAAATCAATCAATGAAGTCAAGTAGATTAATTTATGTGCAACTGGAGGGGGTGGAGCAGAAAACTCAATAGCAGCCTGTTTTAATGGAGGTTCGAGGATACTGAGACTAAATAAGAAGAGAAAGGGTTTTTCGGTCAATTGTCCAAAAAATAAGTTGTAATAATCGACTGATATATCCATTTTAATTATTGAAAAAGTATCTTGAAGGTTTTTTTGGTTATATGACCAGAAGCAGGCGGCCTCGAGGCAAAGCGGCCAAGCAAGATGGCTGGGCAAACAAATTTTGCGGGCAGCAAAAAAATATTATATCCGTTTCAGGTTTAGAAGTCAACATAAATCTGGTATAGTTGGTAATATTAATTAGCATATTACAAGGGCAGCAAAAGACAAAAAAAAAAAACTTTTATAAAGCAATTTAAGGAGGGGTATTCTCATAATTGGCTATTGGAATTTAATTTGGTGCTTTATTAGGGAATACAGGTGATACGTTCAGCCACTTTATGGAAGGAACAAATAAATTAAACACGCGTTTCCTTGACTTTCCACGCGTCTACTGCTTTACCAAAAAAATGCCTCTTTTAACCGCTGACCTCTCTTCTTTTTCTAACTAGCCTTCCTTCTCAACTTTAACAATCCGAGAATAAGAACATAAGGGGTAAAAGAAAAGGCCATAACATATGGCAACAACAATACCAATGTCTTGAACGCAGAATGATGTTGATTACATAGCTCCGCATAGGGGCATCATTTCGTAGATGTACTGGCATCATTATCTAGTATTTACCACAACGATCATATTTTACTAATCCTTTTCGCTGGGATTTCAAATCCAAGGGCTATTGAACCAAAAAATCAGAAATTGATAAACAAATGTATTCTCGATATGCAATATTAGTAGACAAAAAGGTTTAAAATAGAAATTCCACTGAGTATTGAAGGACTAACATACCTTAAGACTCTTAGTCGTGAATTAGTCAATCAAGGAAACCATATAGGAATAGGTTATCAATTGTACCTTGAATATTGGTTTACACGTAGGCGAGACGGAGCAACTTTAGTTTAGGGGGACAAATGAAAGTCATGATCTAAAAATGATACGTGTCAAAGGCCGCAAAAAAAAATTTCACCTCTTCTTGACTATATTTTTGGGTTGCTAACCCTTTGAAATACTTGTTAAATTATAATATATGAATTTATGAATAATAAACATGTTAAGAAGGGTGTGATTGATCTGTTTTAAGGGTAACTAAACATTTTGAATCAATTTACTATCTTTGGATTAGCATATTGCCTATCATATTCTTAAAATTTGCTTGCAATATGGAGTTTTCACACAGAAAACTATTAGTAATTAAGGAAGAATACCAAATTTTAGTTTCCCTTACCAATTTTCCAATAATCTCCTATGAACATGTCCCCCTATGTACTAAAATTTTCAAATTACCGAACCTATGTAGATAATATAGCAAAATCCGGGGGGACAAACTGCCCACTAGACTCGTTAGTAGATCCGTCACTACATGTAGCGGGCATTTGCTTTGGCGACTTTCGGAGTATAAATCGCTACTAAGAGCTTCTCCAATTCAGTGTAGGTGAAGATAAATGTCTAAGTCCACATAGGATAGACATTCATTTTCCCAAATTCTTCTCCAATCCCAACTTCTTAAATCAATGTGAAGATCACATGGCTTCATTTTTGTTAGACATTGTCAAGGTGAATGTCAAGTTTTAGACATTCACCTTGACAATGTCAAGCTATCCTAGTAAGCTTTTGCTTACCTAAATTTATTCAATATATTAAATAACCATTTTTAGCTCTAATAAAATCTAAAAACTACTAAAAATAAAATTTACGTTTAATCCATAAAAATCACAAACAACGTCATTGGAGATGAACCATTTTTCCTCCCTAAACTTAATGAAAAATTGGAATGAAGTTGTCTTGTTTATGTTGCCACCTTGGAAACACACACAACCACCATTGGAAGCTCTAAACAAGTCACCCACACACACCACTCCACAACTCTAGGATTTAAATTAAGTTTCATCAGTCACGCGATAAAATCAACAGTCGCTATGAAATTGAGAATCCAAAATATGTGTATCATAAATCTAATTAAAATTCTATTAAAAGTTATTTATAAATTTATCCCAATTTGTTTTTATTATGTGATATTGATTCCTTGTGAGAGTATAACAATATGCTTTTTTATCTTGTGAATTTGGATGGGATATTATCAGGATATCCGGATAAAAGTTCGGGTGAAAATTCAAACATCAAAAAGGCTATAGCAATTTTAATTTTGGATTGAATATTTACATTCTATGATAGTTTCAAATTTATATGCAAATTTCTGCTTCCAGTATAAACTGTTTAAGATAGATTAGAAAGACTACTTTCCCAAAATAGTGTGTGTTTAGTTCACATTTAATGCACATTGAAACAATTAGTATAGGATCTAACTCAGATGTTGTAAGATATTTTTTGATTTAGATGCGGAGATTCGCTTATAAGAGCTCCTGTAATGGTCATTGGTATTTCCTATGTCACAATACAAACTTACGGAGAAAACAATATACATCTCCAACGGTATTGTATTTAATCTCTAATTTTGATTAGTTTAAATTTCATTTTTAATAGCATAAGATTTTATTAGAGATAAAAATGGTTATTTTATATATTAATGTCAATTTGGAATACAATGTAGATGGCTCTTTTGATGCGATTCTAACCAATTTGGCACTGGTATTGTGCTGCGTAATTCTACAGTCATTGCATTGGAACCAAAGGAACCTATGGAAATGGGAGCACCAAGTCCAGAGGCTGAGTGTATGGCTATACATGAGGCGTTATTATGGTCTAAAAGCTTGAATCATACAAGGATCCGGATAGAGGCGATGTAAAGCTCGTGATACAATCCATAAATGGTTATTCACTTCTCAGCCAGTGTGGTGGGAGAAGAGGAATATAATAAAGGAGATAAAACATTTAAGCTCCTCTTTTTTGCTTTTTATACTTTTTTGATTATGTAAGTCTATATGACAATCAAGTAGCAAATGCCAAGGTTCCATACTCCACCATTTGATAGTGTTTCAGCACATTTCATCACTGTCCAATTCTTCGAAGTAGTGATCGCATAAATAAGGGGATATTTTGTGCAAAAGGCTTCATACCAAACCCACTTGTCTTCCCAAAACCCTAATAGAGCTACCATTTCCAACTTTAACTTCATACAATACTTAAAAGAGTTGAGGAGAGAGTAGATACCTTTCCATACTCCACATTTGTTGGCGGGTCTTGGTTTCTCTATTAAAATGAGAAGAGTTGTGCTTCAAGACTATAGCTTTTCTCCATAAGGCAGATTTTTCTTCGTTGAAGCGCCACCACCAATTGGATATCAATGCTTTGTTCATGCTCCTTAGAGATTTAATCCCGAGACCCCCTTTTTTAGCGGAGTACGACAGATTTTCCAGTCCACATAATGGCGACTTTTTTTGTGTCAGAAGGGTCCATAGAAAGTTGCAAATCACCTTTATAGAGATTTTATGACCTTCAGAGGAGTAATAAACAGAGAATGCATATATATATAGGAATACTAGATAAGACACTCTTCACTAGAGTTAACACCCGCCTTCGAGAGGCTTGTTCTCTTCAAGAAGGAAGTCTATTTTTGCATTTTCAATAATTAGTTCCCATATTTGGGGGTGGGAAGCGTTATTTCCAAGAGGAAGACCCAAATAGATAGAAGGAAGAAGATTTATTTTGCATCCCATCATCACCTGACATGTCTTCCAGATTTGTTGCTCCCACCACACCAAAAAGACTGCACTTATCAAAGTTTATCCGAAGACCCGAAACCATCTCAAAACCCAACAGATAATATCTGAGATAGTTAACTTGGTCTCAAGAGTCATCAAGAAAAACTAAGGTGTCGTCACCATATTGATGATGGCTCACATTAATACCATGAGGACTCATTTTGAACCCACCAAGGTGACCAGACAAGAGATGAAGAGTTTTTGAAACAATTAAAAAGAGGAACGGAGAGAGTGGATCACCTTGAGTGAGGCCTTTTACTGGTTGTGAATTTCGAGTGAGCTTTTGAGCCATTGATTATAACTGAAGTTGGAGTGTTGGAGATGCAACCTTGAATCCATTTACGCCAGAGATCCCCAAATCCCATTTTTGAGAGTACTTCATCCACAAAATACCATAAGACATGATCAAAAGCTTTCTCAAAGTCAATTTTACAAATGACTCCAGGAATGCCGCTCTTGATTCTTGAATCAATGCACTCATTTGCTATTAGAGCACTATCAAGAATTTGTCTCCCTTTAAGGAAGGTCGACTGCTGCTGAGATATTAATGAAGAGAGGACAAGCTTCAATCTCTCAGTTAAGACCTTAGAGATCATCTTGTAAACGCTGTTTAGAAGCCCGATTGGTCTGAAGTCTTTAAGTTCTTCCACCACAGCCTTTTTAGGAATTAAAGATAAGAAAGAGTTCTTTGGCCTCCAATTTAGCGTACCCCATTTGTTAAAGTCCCTAACCACTTTCATGATGTCACTTCCCATAAAGTGCCAGCATTTCCTGATTATTGTTACCTGAAACCATCAGGGCCGGGTTTCTATCTTGACCCAAGATTTTAAGAGTCGCAAGACAATCTTTCTCAGTGATGGGAACTTCTAAGCTTACAGTTACTTCAGGTGGCAACTTTTTGAAATTCATGTTGGCAATCGACGGTCTGAGAGAATTCTTGCTTGTAAACAGGGAGTAGTAATGTGTAATTGAAGTTTTAATTAACTCTTTATCATCAGTTAGAGCTCCATTAATCTTTAGAGAGTGAATGGTGTTCTTTCTTTTCTGATTTTACCATCCTATGGTAAAACTTGGTGTTTCTGTCACCATCTAAATCCCAAGAGTTGCCTGATTTTTGAAGTAACCTCAAATGTACCCTGTCAGCGAGAATTTCAAAGTCTCTTTTGATTTTCTCTGCTTGATTCTTGGATAGTCAGTATCACCTGTTTGTCAGCTAAGTCATCCAGAACCACAAGCTCAGCGATTATATCTTCAAATCTTCCTATGTACTTTCCCAAACACTTCTCGGTTCCATTTTTTAATGTCTTCTTTTAAAGCCTGTAGTTTTTAGCTAAATGAAACCCGCCGAACCATGAAAGGTGTAGGACTCCCACAATTCTTGCATCAGAACCAATAAATTTGTATTATGAAGATGCATTGCTTGAAATCTGTAAGGAGAAGTACCCTAATCTTGAATGTCGCAACTCAATTTGATGGGGCGTGATCTAATAGAGGCCAAGGACTTGAGCCACAACAGAAGGATAATGATTATCGAAATCGGAAGAGATAACATACCTATCCTACTAATGTTTTTCCAAGTGAATTGAGCTCCCGTAATTGTCACATCTACCAGCTCTAAATCCTCCATAAATTTCATAAAGTGTTTCATTCCTCTCGTCGCCTTCCTACAGCCCAATCTCTCATTCATTCTGAGAATTTCGTTGAAGTCACCTCCAATGCACCAAGGGAGAGACCAAGTGGCATGAGCTAGTTTCAATTCAGACCATAGTATTTGCCGGAGAAGAACTTCACACGACGCATGAACGCCTGAAATTATCATTTGAAAGCCATCCAAGAACATCTTACATTTCAAACTGATAGAATATATCCCTGAAATGCTGTCATTAACCTCAATAATGTTTTTGTTCCAGATAATTAGAATACCGCCTGAGAAGCCAATCGAGTTAATAGCCAACCAGCCATATAAACCAGAACCCCAAATTTGATTCACAATTCTATCAGTACAATTTCAAGCCTTGTTTCTTGCAAAATTAAGATATCTGGTTTCCACAATTTTAATGCATTGTTGAACTCTAGACCTCCTTTTTCTCTTCCTGATACTATTGACATTCCATGAAATCAGATTAAACATAAGAAATAAACCCTTAGACCCAAAAAGATACAGTAGTATCTATCCATGTTCTTTTCAAATGCTCTTTCAGATCAACTTCAACATATACTGTATTTGTTACATGACCTCTAGGCATCCTTCTTTTCCCTTTTGGGATAACTTTCTTCACAATGTCTTTACAAATATCATTTACAAGTTGTTTTGTTAATAGGATCTGTCCAATGTTTCTTATCTTTAGATACCAAAAAAATGGCTCTTGAATACATGTTCTTTGATCAATATTTCCAATTTATATCGATATGACAACAAAAAACATCATGTAGCATTATACACGGCCTTATTCAAAACTTCATTCTTAGTATATTCAGAACGGAACTTAAAAGTTAAAACAAACAAGTTCACTCCTTTGGATATGATTTCAAATCTTCCATAAAAGTTCCAAAGTTGAGTTATTTCCTTCTTGACATCAGCATGATCCAGTGAATCAGTTGACATAGTCGTCCCCAAAAAACTGCACGACCATTCATCTGCAGCATCACTAACAACTTGAGCTGTGATAACAGTTCTTACAATAGGTCTCTGCATATTTTGGCTAATGGTGGCTGACTTCATTTATGAAGAAATCCTTGAGAGTTGATTATTTCTTTGAGAATACATTATGCAAGAATTGAAGATGAGGCTTGTGTTTACAAGGTTGAAGAAATTAGGGTTTTGTTTGCTTAAGGGATACCTAATTGGATTATAAAAGGATGGAAGATACAGAGAATCCTAAAAATTCCTTGTATATGGTATCTTCATATTTCTCAGGCTGAATTAATGACTGATTCTTGATTTTCTAAGAGGAGGGGAAAATTCCATTTTTTTCCTGCTGCAATTGCAAAATTCCAAAATCAGTGAGTTGGATTGAGCACACCACATATTGTCTTCATAGATTGGTGAAGAAGTAATTGTATAAATTGATAGTATTGATTCAGATTGATGTTTGGTTCAAACAACTTTCGAATCAACAACTTTGAAAGTACCTAAAAAGAGAGAACAACAGCAACACCATTATTGCCTAAGCAAGCACGGCTGCGAAAAACGTAAAAGAAGGGATATACCGGGAGCTACATGCATGTATCAACCAGGAAACCCTGCAACAAGATTATAATGACATTACTAACATATCAACCAAAAGAGATTTAGATTGTGAAATAAATTTTCTGTTAACAAAGATGAAAGTTTTGAAAACAAGATCATATATAACCCCATGAAAGTAGTGTTCAACATAATCGGAAATGAAATCTAGATGTTGAACAAATTATGAAATCCCGGAAAAATACAAGTGTTTCGGCCGAAAATCATAAGAAAATTGTTGTTTCTTGATGAAAATTTTTAACTGAATTAACTCAGTGGAGAACCGATTCTCAGAACTTCTCTCTCCTTTTCACTTATTTATCACACAAGTTACCATTAATTAAGACGACCCAAGGGAGTCCCATACTGTTTAATAGTGGAGCCAAAATGTAGTCTGTTTGTAATGATGTTTTTATTTTTAATCGCAAAAATTGAAAGCCCATTAGTTTTCTTTCCACAAAATTGGATGCATGGACAATAGGATAGTCATCAACCACGACTACGGTTAGGAGCGGTCAAAACGATCGGAAGTCTAACCGATTGACGGTATTTACGGCATGAAAATGGAAAAAAACGTCACTTATAGTTTTAATTTTGATCTTGACGTTGATTACCAACAAAATTAGGCCATTGGATCTAAAGTTGTTGTTCTTATTTCAAATTGTTATAAAATTGTTACATAATAAGTACCATAAAATATTACACTTATAGTTGTTAGTAAATAATCACATGTTTATGTTCAACATCATCTCAAAGGACAACTCCGCCCCGATGGGAGACGGATATCCACCTTGACCTGACGACTATTTAAAGACGGCTTTCATGATTGTTGGATTGGCATAGAGATAGGGCGGAGAGTGAAACACACGTAAACTACATTGATAATTATCTCATTACAATATTTCATTCACATACACAACTCATCTTAAATAGCCTACAATTACACAAACCGACTAACCCATATAACCGACTTCTAACCTTATCAACATAATCGATCCTAATTCAAATATATCTTCTAACACTCCCTTAAATCAATCATTTTCAGTGTTCAGTTTACAAAAATGAGGCATACATGAATAGACAATTACATACATGAATATACTGTTACACTTGAATAATAAATTTGCAACTAACTCCTTGCCTAGGAGATCCTCATTCTTATGGACTATCTCTTGATCTTCCATGTTTGTCAACAACGAGAACCTGCGGTCCTCTTATGCTTGCTTGCCTACAATCACTTGTAGACTCACCATGTTATCACAGGAAAAACATTAAACAACTTTCGGACAATTTTAATCATCCAAAAATTCATCATCCATTAACCAAACATGATCTGTTGATCATAAATGACAAAAACAGAAAACCCATTAATTCAAATATTAATAATACTAACATCATAATGATCAACATCATTCAAACATTAATAAGACCATCATCATCATGACATCAACATCATCATCATCATTATCATTATCTTCATCGTCATCATCTTTCAAAGCGTTAACAATAACATTATCATTGATTTCTTCCACAAGACATTAACTTGCAGAACTTCAATTTTTTACGACATAATTTTCCTAACACCATTTTTTCCTTCTTTTTACTCTCAATTATTCTTTGTTTTTTCTTTCCTAAATGATCACTCTCTACCACTTTCCCCTACCCCTAGCCTCATACCATTGGATTGGCATAGAGATAGGGCATAGAGTGAAACACATAGGAAACTACATTGATAGTTATCTCATTACAATATTTCATTCACATACACAACTCTTGTCTTAAATAGCCTACAATTACACAAACTGACTAACCCACATAACTGACTTCTAACCTTATCAACATAATCTGATCCTACTTTAAATATATCTTCTAACAATGATGAAGATATACTCGGATAAAATTGCTCAGATGCACAATGGGCTTGTTTTTCTTAAGCCGTTAGATTTCCGTTTACAAATAGATGTAAATACACATAAATAGATGTGAAATCTGATAATTTTAAAACGGAAAACGGGTCATATGACCACAACCATAAAGTGTGGGAGCAATAGACTTGTAAAATATAAGTTTGAGTGAAAAGACATAACAAAATTAGTCATATGTACCCTTAATTTAAAACTTTATTTTTATCATATCCTTTCTCTCTCCTATTTATTTTCTCACTTTAATATAAAATTAATCATAAGAAATGTCTTAACTTCTAAAATATAAGTCCAATTTTAATAAAATTTATATTTTTGGAAAGGGCTCGAAAATCTCTACAAAATAAGATCCATTGTTGATATGAAATTCGAAAAAAAAAAATTAAACGAGGTCGTCAATACATTTTTGCACCCAGTGCAACTTTGCCAAAATTTATTTTCCTATAGAAGATGCATTATGCACCCAGTGCAACTTGGCCAAAATTTATTTTCTATAAGAATATGCATTATGCACCGAGTGCAACCTGGCTAAAACATTTTCCTATAAGAATCAAAACAATATGCATTATGCACATGTGCACCGGCAAAACCTATTTCTACCGAGAATATGCATCATGCACTCGGGTGCATCTTGTGTATTTCCGGATAAATATAAGCTTATCCTAAAAATCATCAACAATATATTATACACAACCAAAATCACTAGTTCATGATCTCGAAAGCAAGTAAATCTAGCATCATTGAAACCACATTCACCATTAAACATTAACCAAAAACAAATATTATATAATAAAATAAGAGGAACAACAAAAAATGCTAAAAATACACATCATGCACTGGTGCATCCGCCCAAAACCTAGTTTTTAATCCAGGGGTATGTATGATGCACTCGTGTGCATCTTGTGCACGTTATGGCTAAATTTAGGTTTGCCCGAGGTAATCACGTGCAAGGTAATAAACACGATCAAGTGCACTGAGCGCTAGAAGTTCTTGGTACATTTAAGGCAAGGTGTATGATTAATCAAATGATAAGGACTACCCGAATTGCATCAATTAATACAAGGAACAAACTGTTGAATGCACGAAACACTTAAAAATTACATCTTTGAGATGGAAAAGGCCAACATCACTGAGGTATTCAATTGTACCAGCGCACTAGCCTTCTCCCATATTTTTCTTTCTAATCTTCATGTCTCCCATTTCTTTAAAGCTCACCATTCCGTTATTTGTTATCCCAATTAAACAAAACCAAAACCAAATCCCCTATTTCCATTTCTTTACCTAATCTACCTTTGATCTTCTTTTTTTGTTTTTTTTGTTTTTTTTTGTTTTTGATCAATACCTTTGATCTTCTCATTTAATTTTAATCGTTGGAAAAACTGGGTTTGCAATAGAAGATGAAATAACACAAAAAGATTGTTGTACTCAAAAGCTTTCCAAGGCTCATACGATTTCTTTTAGACAATTATCTCTACCCTCGATAAATTGGCTATTACAAAAGGTATGTGAAATAATGCCTTGATACAATGAAAGCCTACAACGTAAATTGAATTCAAGGTTTGTACCCCTTGATCCAATCAAGAACACATGTGAAATAATGTTTACATGATGCTTTGTTTTAAGAGAGAGAAAGCGAAAAGGTTTTTCGATGTTATGATTTAAACGAATTTGGGAGATGCCATTTATGGGGGTTTTCGCATCCATTTGGGAATAGACATATCTTTTCACTCGAGTCTCTTCATCATCGGACATCAATGGCGTCATTGGATTTGAATATCTCGGATAGTTTGTAACAGTGAAACAGATTACCCAACCAAAATATTCCAACAAATCCTTGTAGATCTAATTCTCCTCTTGGTCATGGATTTGACCTACCTTGAATACTCTCTTCCGTCCCGAGATACCAAATGTTGTTGTTGTTCTTCTTGATTAATCAATTATCACTTGGAATTGAATATGTAGCTAGAGTTTGTGGAGGAAAAACTATGGCTACTGGAATAGGATGATGATGATTTAATTGATTTGGGGTATAAGAAAGTGGGTACAGATTTTCTAGAGAGAAAGTGGGTTTGAGTTTCTATTTTTATAGGTGGTAGAGAAGAAGACTCGGGATATAATGCATATCTAAGAAAGAGGAGAGGGTACTTTAGTCGGATGTCTTTATAATAGTTGGGTGATATATCCAATTAGGATATTAAAGTATCTTTAAGATCTTGGCTATTTGAACCATTGGCATATTTTACCTGTCTTTTACACCCAAGAATTCAAATCCAAGAGCTAATTAACTAAAAAACTGAATTTTAAAATGCACATGATCAATATATAAGAGACATACGATATGAGAGAAATAAGTGCATTGATCTACCGATCAAAATAAAAATAAAAATAAAAGTGCATTGATCAACATATAAGAGAATATATTCTTTCTATTAGAAGTCCTGATATTTGGTGGAATGATATCTTTAAAATAGCTAAAATTATTACAAAAATATAATCATATGAGATACGATACCGAGAACAAATTACATAAAATTATCACATTTAATGCATAATCTCTAAAATAAATTACAAATCTTCTCAATTAATGTACATGAAATCTAAGATATTTGACCTCCTATAAATTCCAACACAGTCTCATAACAAAATCAGTAGTAGAAAATCACAAAGAAAGAGAGAACAGCAACAACAAGAACAAAAGATGGCAGTCAAATTCAATTTATTATTTTGTTCAATATTCATCTTCGTGTTCTTCATCCAAAGAGGTTCAGGACAGTCATGTCCACCACCCAGTCCGGGTAATCTAGAGATTACAAGAAAAAACTGGTCACAAATTAGGTAGAGCATACGAATACTCTGTGAAGATCGACATGCCTGATCGTTGCAAGTGCACTATGGTCAACTTGGTCTTGGATTGTCCTCAATTTCAAACCCTTGAACCAGTAAAAGGGGTTCAACTTCAAGCATTACCAAACAATGAGTGTTTAGTCAATGGTGGCAAAATGGTTGGAACTCCACTTGTTTTCCGGTATGCCTGGTATCAACAATTCCCACTTTCCCCTAAGAGATTTGATTGCGTGACAATGTAATAAGCTTTAGACTGAGAAGTGAATCGAGATGAAGCTGGAACACAGATCCACCGTACGGAACGAATGCATTTTGATTTACCTTTCGGTTATTTTCGTTTGCTCGTTAAAATGTAGTTTTGCTAATAAAATGATCTAGAAGACTTATGCGTTTTAGAAAACCTACTGATGATAATGTTTGTTTTGTTAAAATAATTCAATGATTTCCACAGCTATATACGTTTTCTTAGTTTTCTATTAACTTCTGAACAGGCCTGATCTGGTTAACCCAATCATGATATTCCGTTCAAGATCTGGCTTTTTCGACCCAATCTTGATATCAATGGAATGGATTTTTATCGAAAAACTCCTGCCGTAGCCCGAAAGTGAAAATTAAAAAAATGAATATGAAGCATCAAAAGTTTCACTGCCGCTGTTCTTTTTCTTGTGCATCAAGTTTAAACGGCGATAACACCTGTTTGCCAACGCTTAATTGCTGGTAACTGGGTGAGCGGGCGTTCCTCGATCAAATTAATACTCCAATCCTCCCATAAAAATTATTTTATACTCCTCCGTCTCACTATTAATTCCTATTTACTTTACATTTTGTCCCACTATTAAGTGACCTATATCAATAAACAAGGAGATATTTCTAAAACTCCTGCCGTAGAGTCCAAAGTGAAAATTACAAAAATGAATATGAAGCATCAAAAGTTTCACTCGCCGCTGTTCTTTTTCTTTGTGCATCAAGTTTAAACGGCGATAACACCTGTTTACTTAACGCAATTGCTGGTAACTGGGTGAACGGGCGTTCCTCGATCAAATTAATACTCCAATCCTCCCATAAAAATTATTTTATACTCCCTCCGTCTCACTATTAAGTGACCTATTTACTTTTACATTTTGTCCCACTATTAAGTGACCTATATCAATAAACAAGGAGATATTTCTAAAATTATCCTTTTAAATTGATTATAAGAATTATAAGAAATATGCATAATTTGATAGGCATGTTTATATTAGATTACGTAGGTGTTTTAAAATGCTTTTCAATGGTATGAAGCTTTTACGAACATCCGTGGTCTAGTTTGAGAGATAAATCATTTCAAATTTCACTAATTATTATTCATAAGGGTATAATTGTAAAATATGCTTAAAATACTCTTTTCCTTGTTTGCCTTAAAAATTGTGCAAACTTGAACTAGGTCACTTAATAGTGGGACGGAGGGAGTATATGCTAGATTTTTATGGAAAATCTGTGAGCCGGTAGGACGGGTTTTTATCCCATTCGCATCCGATCCAATTCACTATAGAAATCAAATTTGGCATGCACATCAAATTCCATTGTGTAACGGATTTGCATCCAAGGATGCCGACAGACGACCGATTAGATACGGAAAATCTAATGTATTTGTTTTTAATCAAAATTATTAAGAGGTTTTTAAGAAAATGCCCATGTGGGAAAATGCATTTAAGAAAATGTCCATACTTTTTCATTAATTATATATATAATGCCCATACTTTGACCTTTTCCCGAAAACGTCTAACAACGTTTGGTGCATAGGTGGCAAATGATGTAATTAATTTCGGCCGAGATATCGCCGATTATTCGGTACCGCTAGTGGAGCGAGACGAGATCTAAATATCGCCGAGACGAGATTCCGCCTAAAAATATCGGCTGTCTCGGTCCAAACAGTCCGATTCGGTAGTCCGGAATTTCGTTTTGGTGAGATAGCAAATCAAACACGGAGAAAAAAAAATCATCAAAGTAATCTCTGTTGAGATAAAAGATCACTATTCAGTGATTCTACACAAACCCATCTTATTATTTCTCTACAAACTAGCACAAAACTTCATTTTGGGAGGTGTTTAATAAGTTGATGGTGAAAATTGAATTGATCAAAAGTTGCTAGTGGTTGATTAAATTGGTGATTACTTGAAGTTTCTTTTCATTCCGTTGAATGGAATATGAATCTTTGTGAAGACTCCAGAGTCACAATCTATGGCTACTTATGGGTGATAATGGACAGTGGAGTAAGGTAGAGCATGAGAAAGAGATCTTTTTCCAAACTTTTCCGATAGAGAGAAAAGAAAGCTAGGAAGAAGAGATGCAAGAAATATGAAGAGCGTTATGAGAAGGAATATAATAGGGATTCGGTTTTTCCATTTTAAAGTGCACATGGATGGAAGTTACAAGGTTTTGGATCTAACTTAATAACTTTGTATCCTCTAACTTTGTTTTCTTAAAGGTTTAAATCAGAAAAATATTATTAGGCATATAAAATTGGGATATATGTTTTATTAGGCATGAAGTTTAGAACTGCATCGATATGTGAAACCGAGATCTCCCCCAGTACAATGTTGTACCGGTGTCACTGGCCCTCGGCCGAAACAAATCGGTATCCAATATTAACACATTGGGTGGCAATCATTCTACCCTTTTAAAAGACGTAAAACCCTCCAAATAATCTGATGATGAACGGTTAACTCGTACTGACTCACTTCTCTACCTCTTCTTTCTTTCGGGCATTCAAGCAGCAACTTATGTGCACTTTCCAATTCACCATAGTTTCACATATGGAATTACCCAATGAAGTTTCAATAATCAAGTTAAAGAACAGTACCAACACCACCATTCTCCATTCAAATCTCTTGCTTGTAGATGATTACTTTTCCTTGGAAAAGAAATCGTAACAGTGTGTCCACACAGTAATAAACTCCAAACAATGAAATGAATGACCCAATTTACAAGTGCCCCTAAGCACACGTTGTACCATTTTTTTGTTGTCAATTTACAAGTGCTCCTAACATATCTGAGTTTCGTTTCAAGGTTACTATTTTCATTCATTTAGGGGCAGGGATAAAAAAGGGATTTTCCCTTTCTTCCGACAGATAAAGGGAAAAATAGGCAATGTCTTTTCTTTTTTGGTTCGACCTATAAAAAGATTTACTCTGGAGCTTTATATTCAGTTGAAGTATAGATAAATCTAACTAGCGAAGATCTAATCTATGAAAAAATTATATACAGCGTCAACCCTCATGTTGTAGCTAAGATCTATCTGGACAATAATACAACCACCTGTCACAAATATGCACCATTAGGGCTCCACTAGCCTCATATACTAAAGGGAGTGTAGAATCTTATTTAATGGTTTGGTTCGTACCAAATGAACGAACAAACTAATACACACACCGAAGGTGTGTCCCAATGATGTGCACCGTGAAGAAATCTAAGGGCTGTTAGGGCAGCTCTGGGAGATTTGCAGGGGGTGGGGTAAAGGTGGATCCACCATCTCTTTTTCTCTCACACCAAAATCACGGTGCACATCATCATCAATACCTTTTCTAAGACACCAAACATTTTCGAGAGAAAAGGAAGAGATATTTTGTTTCTTGTGTAATCGGAGAAGGTTAATAATGTAATTGCATTATTAAAAACTGACCAAGTCGGTGAGAAACACCAAACAAGTTACACATGATAGGATTCCCTAACTAGCATGGGCATTAAATATATAATAAAAACGTTAGGCATTTTCTTAAATGCCTTTCCCCACATTTGGTCATTTTTTAATATTGTATTCCCAATTCATAATGAACAATTAAATCCAACATACATCACTTCATATAGAACCTACACATCTCCCCTCCTTTAAAACACTAAGTCATGTGAGTTCTCACATCATAGGGTGAGTGTGACACCCCCCCTCAAATTGAATGAGATAAAAGCTTTGAACTAAAGCAATTCTACGGAGGATAAGTGGCGGACTTTTATTGTTCTGAGCATTGAAATTTGAATCACACTCGTTTCACCTTATATTTAATCATGCGTTTGTAACCTCAAGTGGCTAAAACGTGAGTATACAGCACTTACGTGTAGATTTTCAGCTAAATAATTACTTACACTTGGTTCAAACCAAATACTTAACTGGACTTTACTCACGTCCGTTAGGTATATAATATACATGTCCGTTAAACTCTAAACCTGAGAATACTTAAACCTAAAGAAAACCCAAACCTCATGTCATCTCATCTCTTACTCTTCCCAATCTTCTCTTTCACCACCGGCCGATTTCTTTTTATCTCTCTTAGGGTTTTTACCTCCTTCATTCGTCGTTCCTTCTCGGATCAATTATTGTCTTTTTTTTTCTTATCTTTTCTTTGGGATGCGGTTGATATTGTTGATGTTTATTTCTTGTTTTTGCAGTGTAAGTGAGAAATGAGCAGCTATTGCGGCAGTCGAGTTTGAATCAAGAGAAAAAGAGATTTCGATTTGTCAAAACGTGATCTGAGAGCTGATGCTGAATTCAAGATGGGTTATGTCCAATTTGTTTCTACAACAATAATTTCATGGGAAGGGGCTTTGATGGGTGATATTTCTGGGGTTATTTGGATTCAACAGAAAAGAACATCATGGAGCTTTTTCGTGCTGAAACCATACTTTGCTTTAAGGTGTAGCCCTATCTAAATAGATTTTGATTTTTGAAATTTCAGTGTTCTTTTTGTTTGTTACATGATTAAGAGTCCGCGAGGTGGTGAGAGTCTTTGGTGTGATTCAAACTTGGTTTTGGCAGCCAGATTATAAATGAAGTTGAGGCATAAATTTTGTCTGCCGGAGAACCATGAAATACTTTGAATAATTTTAATTGTGAGAATCATGGTATTCATTGATGAGAACCATGAATAATTTAATACCATTGTTAATTGGATCGATTTCGTGTTAACAATGACTGGCAACCCTCGTGTATGAGATTCTTAGTATCTCACGATTGATAATGGAAATGCATTATGCTTTCATTATAAAATAATATTGTATTGAGTGCAACTACTTCTATTGCATTTCATAGCACACTTCGGCATTGTTATCCCAAGACTATTTGTCAAGTTTAATTGCCAAAACTATAAGTCTTGATTTCTAGTATACTTATGGTTAAGTCTCGGATTAGAATAGAATGAGAAGTTGAGCTTTGACTTCACGTGCGTTCATCGATTGAAGAAGAAGAACTACTAAGGGAGCTAGAACTTCATCAACAAAAGGTATGCGGAGACTTAAACTCATCTATCACTCAAACTCTATTTCTACTCTATCTCCTTTTTGACACAAAATTCGTATAACTATATTTGCTTTCAAATTTATACACTTTTGAGATTTAGAGTCGAAGTTTAAATCGCCTCATATTTCTCGAAATATGTGTTGGTAAACTTTGCTTTAAATTCAAGTTCATCTTCCGTTCAAGAAAGTAAAATATTATCATGTGAAAATCGCCTTGTAACATCTTACATGATTTGTGTGATACATTCATTTGATGTAGACTTTAATGTTTTTTATTGATCATTCGATCACTTGAAAATTGCTTTGAAGCTAATAGTTTGTGTGAGACATCTATTCCCTGCCTTTCGAGAATATTTCAATAATCGAAATGGGGGTCTGGAATAATTAACTATGATATTGCATAGTATGCGTGCATGTATGCTAAGCTGACAGTTATTCCAAGATCGGGAATCATGGTATGCATATCCGTGTGTACTGGTTGGTTTAATGAAAGTTCGAGAACTATGTATGCATGTACCCTTATGTAGGGCTGCAAATAATAACCTGGACCGGGAACCGACAAACTCGATTAAAACTCGAAAAATAAGATCGAGCCGAACTTGAATGAAAAGCGTAGCACAAGGGAATGGGATTAAAATACATAACTGATTGTATAGGAGGTACATGTACTGCTTAAGTGTATTCCGTACCTATCCTTTGACCATAAGAACGATCTATATATGTCGCTGATAGAAATCGAGATGATTAAATATCAGATGTTGATTTTAGGTCAAGGTAATAAGCCTAAAACTTATCTCACCACTTTCACTCATGTCTTTTGTTTTTCTTCATTCTTCTTCGTCAAGAAAAACAAAATAGATAGTGCCTCTTCCTTCATCTAATCGCTCTCAAATCTCAATGGATTCATGATCAGCATTACTACCAACTACTATCCATAATACTACTATTGATCATAAAGGGGTTGTTTAATGATCTTAAAGGGTTGTTTAATGTTCATGGTTTTATGATTCCATGACCAATCTCACCATTGATTCTTTCTCTTCCAAACCCTTTTCTTAATCATAGATGTTCCTTTATTCTATACATGGGCAGCAACTCTTTGGTATGATTCCATATTTTTTTGATTGATTAAAAGTTTGTTCTCTTTTTCTTATTGATCTCAATTTTCAAAAGAAACCCCTGGAGGCGAATGCTACTTTTGGATGTTCTCCTTTTGGATCTTGTCTTACTCCGAAAACACTGATTCCTTTGTACTAAAAATTACTTTAAATTACTTTTTTCAATTTAATCAAGCATATGTTTTGATTCATCACTTCTTAAATATACTTTAAAAAAAAACATGGATCTTGTAATTTCTTAAACCGGGTTCACTTAGAATTTGATTTATAAATTACTTTATCTTCCTAATTAATTCTTCAACAAATTAAGTTATTATAGAAACTAAAGCGGACATACTTGTTTATGCCATGGTAAAAACACAGTACCGGTTTTGTCTTTTGGGCGGTCATAGGTACAGGTACAACTCTAGGTACATGTCCAAGTCAAGGTCCTCAAAATGAGGTATTGATCAACCTGTATGTACATGTCTATTTTCATAAACTCTAATCGGCACTCGTGGTCATATGCGACAACTCTTAAAATTATGCGTTTTGGGCGTAAAGTTAATGTCCGAAATCCAACTGAGTTTGGAGGTATGCGTACCTATTTGCATACCCGAGTTGGTTATATTTAAAATCGGTTTGTTCATGAACTAATACATACTCCCTCTTATTTCCAATTTAGATGATGTCAGAGAGTTTTTCACGCAGATTAAGAAACATCAAAGAGAATAATATTTTTTTCCATATCTACCCATATTAATACCCTTTTAAAAATGTGTAAACCTCGTAATTTTTAGTTTCTAGATTCAAAATATAAAATTATGAATCCCCATATAATTGTACTTTGGATCACCAAATATCCCAAGATGATAGAGAATATATTTAAATTTTAAATTAAATTAATTATCTCTCACCGACACAATATAATGAATGTTATGTTGTGATTCCAAAGGGATAAATCATGAGAATGTGGAGAAAATAGCTAAACCTTCATCTATTTTGAACACAAAAAAACCCTAATACATCATCTAAAGTGGAACGGAGGTATATATTAAGGAATTGATTCTTTCGTAAACCGTGGCTATAATTTTCATGAATTGATTCAGTGCATCAAAATTGATTTTGCTTCAATT
>JAJJWW010000963.1:0-111383 GCA_023531295.1 Papaver armeniacum | reverse complement strand
CATTAGTGCCGGTATGATCGATTGTCAAACTATTTCACAAGTTTTACTACTTAACATGTCTCCAATGCAATGACTCGATCAACTTAACTAAGATATCACATCTTCGCGCCAATTCCGATCCGACAAATGATGGCCCGTTGGAAACCTTACGACGAGGAGATTGTCTCTCTGCAACCGATTCGAACAAATAATCCTGCTTTAATGGTTTTTTAATGAAAAACATTAAAATAATCAATTAAATGGTCTTTTTGTTCGATTAAAAACATAGGCATGCCCCCCCCACACATCACGCCATAAAAATCATATTTGCTCTCACTTAATACCTTCCCTAAGTAGTCACTGGTCATCATAAGAAAAAACGCTAAAAAAAAAAAAAAAATCAAAAAAATCTAAAAGGCAATCAACACGAGGACTTCCCAAGAGGTCACCCATCTTAGTACTACTCTCGCCCAAGCACGCTTAACTCGCAGAGTTCTCATGGGTTCTCGTGCATTAGTGCTGGTATGATCGATTGCTGAAACTATTTCACAAGTTTTACTACTTAACATGTCTCCAATGCAATGACTCGATCAACTTAACGGCATATCACATCTTCGCGCCAATTCCGATCCGGACAAATGATGGCCCGTTGGAAACCTTACGACGAGGAGATTGTCTCTGCAACCGATTCTACAAATAATCCCGTTTTAATGGTTTTTTAATGAAAAAACATTAAAATAATCAATTAAATGGTCTTTTTGTTCAGATTTTCAAAAACATAGGGCATGCGCCCCCCCACACATCACGCCATAAAAATCATATTTGTTCTCACTTAATACCTTCCCTAAGTAGTCACTGGTCATCATAAGAAAAAAAAATCAAAAAAAATCAAAAAAAATTCAAAAAAATCAAAAAAGGCAATCAACACGAGGACTTCCTAAGAGGTCACCCATCTTAGTACTACTCTCGCCCAAGCACGCTTAAGTGCAAAGTTCTGATGGGTTCTGGTGCATTAGTGCTGGTATGATCGATTGCTGAAACTATTTCACAAGTTTTACTACTTAACATGTCTCCAATGCAATGACTCGATCAACTTAACGGATATCACATCTTCGCGCCAATTCCGATCCTGACAAATGATGGCCCGTTGGAAACCTTACGACGAGGAGATTGTCTCTGCAACCGATTCGAACAAATAATCCCGTTTTAATGGTTTTTTAATGAAAAAACATTAAAATAATCAATTAAATGGTCTTTTTGTTCGATTAAAAACATAGGGCATGCGCCCCCACACATCACGCCATAAAAATCATATTTGCTCTCACTTAATACCTTCCCTAAGTAGTCACTGGTCATCATAAGAAAAAACGCTAAAAAAAAAAAATCGAAAAAAATCAAAAAAGGCAATCAACACGAGGACTTCCCAAGAGGTCACCCATCTTAGTACTACTCGCCCAAGCACGCTTAACTCAGAGTTCGATGGGTTCTCGTGCATTAGTGCCGGTATGATCGATTGTTGAACTATTTCACAAGTTTTACTACTTAACATGTCTCCAATGCAATGACTCGATCAACTTAACTAAGATATCACATCTTCGCGCCAATTCCGATCCTGACAAATGATGGCCCGTTGGAAACCTTACGACGAGGAGATTGTCTCTGCAACCGATTCGAACAAATAATCCTGTTTTAATGGTTTTTTAATGAAAAACATTAAAATAATCAATTAAATGGTCTTTTTGTTCAGATTTTCAAAAACATAGGGCATTGGCCCCCACACACATCACGCCATAAAAATCATATTTGCTCTCACTTAATACCTTCCCTAAGTAGTCACTGGTCATCATAAGAAAAAAACGCTAAAAAAAAAAAAAAATCAAAAAATCAAAAAGGCAATCAACACGAGGACTTCCCAAGAGGTCACCCATCTTAGTACTACTCTCGCCCAAGCACGCTTAACTCGCAGAAGTTCTCGATGGGTTCTGGTGCATTAGTGCCGGTATGATCGATTGTCAAACTATTTCACAAGTTTTACTACTTAACATGTCTCCAATGCAATGACTCGATCAACTTAACGGCATATCACATCTTCGCGCCAATTCCGATCCTGACAAATGATGGCCCGTTGGAAACCTTACGACGAGGAGATTGTCTCGGCAAACCGATTCGAACAAATAATCCCGTTTTAATGGTTTTTTAATGAAAAAACATTAAAATAATCAATTAAATGGTCTTTTTGTTCAGATTTTCAAAAACATAGGGCATGCCCCCCCACACATCACGCCATAAAAATCATATTTGTTCTCACTTAATACCTTCCCTAAGTAGTCACTGGTCATCATAAGAAAAAAAAATCAAAAAAAATCAAAAAAAATCAAAAAAAATCAAAAAAGGCAATCAACACAAGGACTTCCCAAGAGGTCACCCATCTTAGTACTACTCGCCCAAGCACGCTTAATCCGCAGAGTTCGATGGGTTCTCGTGCATTAGTGTCGGTATGATCGATTGCTTAAACTATTTCACAAGTTTTACTACTTAACATGTCTCCAATGCAATGACTCGATCAACTTAACTAAGATATCACATCTTCGCGCCAATTCCGATCCTGACAAATGATGGCCCGTTGGAAACCTTACGACGAGGAGATTGTCTCTAAGAACCGATTCGAACAAATAATCCCGTTTAATGGTTTTTTAATGAAAAAACATTAAAATAATCAATTAAATGGTCTTTTTGTTCAGATTTTCAAAAACATAGGGCATGCGCCCCCCCACACATCACGCCATAAAAATCATATTTGCTCTCACTTAATACCTTCCCTAAGTAGTCACTGGTCATCATAAGAAAAAACGCTAAAAAAAAAATTCGAAAAAAATCAAAAAAAGGCAATCAACACGAGGACTTCCCAAGAGGTCACCCATCTTAGTACTACTCTCGCCCAAGCACGCTTAACTGCAGAGTTCTGATGGGTTCTGGTGCATTAGTGCTGGTATGATCGATTGCTGAAACTATTTCACAAGTTTTACTACTTAACATGTCTCCAATGCAATGACTCGATCAACTTAACGGCATATCACATCTTCGCGCCAATTCCGATCCTGACAAATGATGGCCCGTTGGAAACCTTACGACGAGGAGATTGTCTCTAGCAACCGATTCGAACAAATAATCCCGTTTTAATGGTTTTTTAATGAAAAACATTAAAATAATCAATTTAATAGGCTTTTTGTTCAGATTTTTCAAAAACACAGGGCATGCGCCCCCCCTATTTTCACGCCATAAAATCATATTTTCTCTCACTTAATACCTTCCCTAAGTAGTCACCGGTCATCATAAGAAAAAACGCTAAAAAAAAAAAAAAAAAAATCAAAAAGGCAATCAACACGAGGACTTCCCAAGAGGTCACCCATCTTAGTACTACTCTCGCCCAAGCACGCTTAATCGCAGAGTTCGATGGGTTCTCGTGCATTAGTGCCGGTATGATCGATTGTCAAACTATTTCACAAGTTTTACTACTTAACATGTCTCCAATGCAATGACTCGATCAACTTAACGGATATCACATCTTCGCGCCAATTCCGATCCTGACAAATGATGGCCCGTTGGAAACCTTACGACGAGGAGATTGTCTCTGTAACCGATTCGAACAAATAATCCCGTTTTAATGGTTTTTTAATGAAAAACATTAAAATAATCAATTAAATGGTCTTTTTGTTCGTATTTTCAAAAACATAGGCATGCGCCCCCCACACATCACGCCATAAAAATCATATTTGCTCTCACTTAATACCTTCCCTAAGTAGTCCCTGGTTATCGTAAGAAAAAACGCTAAAAAAAAAAAAAAAACAAAAAAGGCAATCAACACGAGGACTTCCCAAGAGGTCACCCATCTTAGTACTACTCGCCAAGCACGCTTAACTCGCAGAGTTCGATGGGTTCTCGTGCATTAGTGCCGGTATGATCGATTGTCGAAACTATTTCACAAGTTTTACTACTTAACATGTCTCCAATGCAATGACTCGATCAACTTAACGGATATCACATCTTCGCGCCAATTCCGATCCTGGACAAATGATGGCCCGTTGGAAACCTTACGACGAGGAGATTGTCTCTGCAAACCGATTCGAACAAATAATCCCGTTTTATTAGTTTTTTAATGAAAAACATTAAAATAATCAATTAAATGGTCTTTTTGTTCAGATTAAAAACATAGGCATGCGCCCCCACACATCACGCCATAAAAATCATATTTGCTCTCACTTAATACCTTCCCTAAGTAGTCACCGGTCATCATAAGAAAAAAACGCTAAAAAAAAAAAAAATCAAAAAATCAAAAAGGCAATCAACACGAGGACTTCCCAAGAGGTCACCCATCTTAGTACTACTCTCGCCCAAGCACGCTTAACTGCAGAGTTCTGATGGGTTCTCGTGCATTAGTGCCGGTATGATCGATTGCTGAAAGTATTTCACAAGTTTTACTACTTAACATGTCTCCAATGCAATGACTCGATCAACTTAACGGATATCACATCTTCGCGCCAATTCCGATCCTGACAAATGATGGCCCGTTGGAAACCTTACGACGAGGAGATTGTCTCTTGCAACCGATTCGAACAAATAATCCCGTTTTTAATGGTTTTTTAATGAAAAACATTAAAATAATCAATTAAATGGTCTTTTTGTTCGCATTTTCAAAAACATAGGCATGCGCCCCCCACACATCACGCCATAAAAATCATATTTGCTCTCACTTAATACCTTCCCTAAGTAGTCACAGGTCATCATAAGAAAAAACGCTGAAAAAAAAAAAAATCAAAAAAAATCAAAAAAGGCAATCAACACGAGGACTTCCCAAGAGGTCACCCATCTTAGTACTACTCGCCCAAGCACGCTTAACCGCAGAGTTCGATGGGTTCTGGTGCATTAGTGCCGGTATGATCGATTGCCAAAACTATTTCACAAGTTTTACTACTTAACATGTCTCCAATGCAATGACTCGATCAACTTAACTAAGATATCACATCTTCGCGCCAATTCCGATCCTGACAAATGATGGCCCGTTGGAAACCTTACGACGAGGAGATTGTCTCTGCAACCGATTCGAACAAATAATCCCGTTTTAATGGTTTTTTAATGAAAAACATTAAAATAATCAATTAAATGGTCTTTTTGTTCGATTTTCAAAAACATAGGCATGCGCCCCCACACATCACGCCATAAAAATCATATTTGCTCTCACTTAATACCTTCCCTAAGTAGTCACCGGTCATCATAAGAAAAAAACGCTAAAAAAAAAAAAAAAAATCAAAAAAATCAAAAAGGCAATCAACACGAGGACTTCCCAAGAGGTCACCCATCTTAGTACTACTCTCGCCCAAGCACGCTTAACTCGCAGAGTTCTAATGGGTTCTGGTGCATTAGTGCTGGTATGATCGATTGCTGAAACTATTTCACAAGTTTTACTACTTAACATGTCTCCAATGCAATGACTCGATCAACTTAACGGCATATCACATCTTCGCGCCAATTCCGATCCGGACAAATGATGGCCCGTTGGAAACCTTACGACGAGGAGATTGTCTCTGGTGTAACCGATTCGAACAAATAATCCCGCTTTAATGGTTTTTTAATGAAAAACATTAAAATAATCAATTAAATGGTCTTTTTGTTCAGATTTTCAAAACATAGGCATGCGCCCCCACACATCACGCCATAAAAATCATATTTGCTCTCACTTAATACCTTCCCTAAGTAGTCACTGGTCATCATAAGAAAAAACGCTAAAAAAAAAATCAAAAAAATCAAAAAAGGCAATCAACACGAGGACTTCCCAAGAGGTCACCCATCTTAGTACTACTCTCGCCCAAGCACGCTTAACTGCAGAGTTCTGATGGGTTCTGGTGCATTAGTGCTGGTATGATCGATTGCATAAACTATTTCACAAGTTTTACTACTTAACATGTCTCCAATGCAATGACTCGATCAACTTAACTAAGATATCACATCTTCGCGCCAATTCCGATCCTGACAAATGATGGCCCGTTGGAAACCTTACGACGAGGAGATTGTCTCTTGCAACCGATTCGAACAAATAATCCCGCTTTTAATGGTTTTTTAATGAAAAACATTAAAATAATCAATTAAATGGTCTTTTTGTTCGATTTTCAAAAACATAGGGCATGCGCCCCCCCACACATCACGCCATAAAAATCATATTTGCTCTCACTTAATACCTTCCCTAAGTAGTCACTGGTCATCATAAGAAAAAACGCTAAAAAAAAAAAAAAATCAAAAAAAAAGGCAATCAACACGAGGACTTCCCAAGAGGTCACCCATCTTAGTACTACTCTCGCCCAAGCACGCTTAACTGCAGAGTTCTCGATGGGTTCTCGTGCATTAGTGCCGGTATGATCGATTGTCGAAACTATTTCACAAGTTTTACTACTTAACATGTCTCCAATGCAATGACTCGATCAACTTAACGGATATCACATCTTCGCGCCAATTCCGATCCTGACAAATGATGGCCCGTTGGAAACCTTACGACGAGGAGATTGTCTCTGCAACCGATTCGAACAAATAATCCCGTTTTAATGGTTTTTTAATGAAAAACATTAAAATAATCAATTAAATGGTCTTTTTGTTCGTATTTTCAAAAACATAGGCATGCGCCCCCACACATCACGCCATAAAAATCATATTTGCTCTCACTTAATACCTTCCCTAAGTAGTCACTGGTCATCATAAGAAAAAACGCTAAAAAAAAAAAATCAAAAAAGGCAATCAACACGAGGACTTCCCAAGAGGTCACCCATCTTAGTACTACTCTCGCCCAAGCACGCTTAACTGCAGAGTTCTGATGGGTTCTGGTGCATTAGTGCTGGTATGATCGATTGCTGAAACTATTTCACAAGTTTTACTACTTAACATGTCTCCAATGCAATGACTCGATCAACTTAACTAAGATATCACATCTTCGCGCCAATTCCGATCCTGACAAATGATGGCCCGTTGGAAACCTTACGACGAGGAGATTGTCTCTAAACCGATTCGAACAAATAATCCCGTTTTAATGGTTTTTTAATGAAAAACATTAAAATAATCAATTAAATGGTCTTTTTGTTCGTATTTTCAAAACATAGGCATGCGCCCCCACACATCACGCCATAAAAATCATATTTGCTCTCACTTAATACCTTCCCTAAGTAGTCACCGGTCATCATAAGAAAAACGCTAAAAAAAAAAAAAAAAAAAAAATCAAAAAGGCAATCAACACGAGGACTTCCCAAGAGGTCACCCATCTTAGTACTACTCGCCCCAAGCACGCTTAACTGCAGAGTTCTGATGGGTTCTGGTGCATTAGTGCTGGTATGATCGATTGCTAAAACTATTTCACAAGTTTTACTACTTAACATGTCTCCAATGCAATGACTCGATCAACTTAACGGCATATCACATCTTCGCGCCAATTCCGATCCGGACAAATGATGGCCCGTTGGAAACCTTACGACGAGGAGATTGTCTCTGTAACCGATTCGAACAAATAATCCCGTTTTAATGGTTTTTTAATGAAAAAACATTAAAATAATCAATTAAATGGTCTTTTTGTTCGATTTTCAAAAACATAGGCATGCGCCCCCACACATCACGCCATAAAAATCATATTTGCTCTCACTTAATACCTTCCCTAAGTAGTCACCGGTCATCATAAGAAAAAAACGCTAAAAAAAAAAAAAAAATCGAAAAAATCAAAAAAGGCAATCAACACGAGGACTTCCCAAGAGGTCACCCATCTTAGTACTACTACTCTCGCCCAAGCACGCTTAACCGCAGAGTTCTGATGGGTTCTGGTGCATTAGTGCTGGTATGATCGATTGCTGAAACTATTTCACAAGTTTTACTACTTAACATGTCTCCAATGCAATGACTCGATCAACTTAACGGATATCACATCTTCGCGCCAATTCCGATCCGGACAAATGATGGCCCGTTGGAAACCTTACGACGAGGAGATTGTCTCTGCAACCGATTCGAACAAATAATCCCGTTTTAATGGTTTTTTAATGAAAAAACATTAAAATAATCAATTAAATGGTCTTTTTGTTCGATTAAAAACATAGGCATGCGCCCCCACACATCACGCCATAAAAATCATATTTGCTCTCACTTAATACCTTCCCTAAGTAGTCACCGGTCATCATAAGAAAAACGCTAAAAAAAAAAAAAATCAAAAAAATCAAAAAGGCAATCAACACGAGGACTTCCCAAGAGGTCACCCATCTTAGTACTACTCTCGCCCAAGCACGCTTAACTGCAGAGTTCTGATGGGTTCTGGTGCATTAGTGCTGGTATGATCGATTGCTGAAAGTATTTCACAAGTTTTACTACTTAACATGTCTCCAATGCAATGACTCGATCAACTTAACGACGATATCACATCTTCGCGCCAATTCCGATCCTGACAAATGATGGCCCGTTGGAAACCTTACGACGAGGAGATTGTCTCTGCAACCGATTCGAACAAATAATCCCGTTTTAATGGTTTTTTAATGAAAAAACATTAAAATAATCAATTAAATGGTCTTTTTGTTCGATTAAAAACATAGGCATGCGCCCCCACACATCACGCCATAAAAATCATATTTGCTCTCACTTAATACCTTCCCTAAGTAGTCACCGGTCATCATAAGAAAAAACGCTAAAAAAAAAAAAAAAAAAATCAAAAAAATCAAAAAGGCAATCAACACGAGGACTTCCCAAGAGGTCACCCATCTTAGTACTACTCGCCCAAGCACGCTTAACTCGCAGAGTTCTGATGGGTTCTGTGCATTAGTGCCGGTATGATCGATTGCCAAACTATTTCACAAGTTTTACTACTTAACATGTCTCCAATGCAATGACTCGATCAACTTAACTAAGATATCACATCTTCGCGCCAATTCCGATCCTGACAAATGATGGCCCGTTGGAAACCTTACGACGAGGAGATTGTCTCTAAACCGATTCGAACAAATAATCCCGTTTTAATGGTTTTTTAATGAAAAACATTAAAATAATCAATTAAATGGTCTTTTTGTTCAGATTTTCAAAAACATAGGCATGCGCCCCCACACATCACGCCATAAAAATCATATTTGCTCTCACTTAATACCTTCCCTAAGTAGTCACCGGTCATCATAAGAAAAAACGCTAAAAAAAAAAAAAAATCAAAAAAATCAAAAAAGGCAATCAACACGAGGACTTCCCAAGAGGTCACCCATCTTAGTACTACTCGCCCAAGCACGCTTAACCGCAGAGTTCGATGGGTTCTCGTGCATTAGTGCCGGTATGATCGATTGCCGAAACTATTTCACAAGTTTTACTACTTAACATGTCTCCAATGCAATGACTCGATCAACTTAACTAAGATATCACATCTTCGCGCCAATTCCGATCCTGACAAATGATGGCCCGTTGGAAACCTTACGACGAGGAGATTGTCTCTATAACCGATTCGAACAAATAATCCCGTTTTAATGGTTTTTTAATGAAAAAACATTAAAATAATCAATTAAATGGTCTTTTTGTTCGTATTAAAAACATAGGCATGCGCCCCCACACATCACGCCATAAAAATCATATTTGCTCTCACTTAATACCTTCCCTAAGTAGTCACTGGTCATCATAAGAAAAAACGCTAAAAAAAAAAATTCCAAAAAAATCAAAAAAGGCAATCAACACGAGGACTTCCCAAGAGGTCACCCATCTTAGTACTACTCTCGCCCAAGCACGCTTAACCGCAGAGTTCTGATGGGTTCTGGTGCATTAGTGCCGGTATGATCGATTGCTGAAACTATTTCACAAGTTTTACTACTTAACATGTCTCCAATGCAATGACTCGATCAACTTAACGGATATCACATCTTCGCGCCAATTCCGATCCTGACAAATGATGGCCCGTTGGAAACCTTACGACGAGGAGATTGTCTCTTGCAAGAACCGATTCGAACAAATAATCCCGTTTTAATGGTTTTTTAATGAAAAACATTAAAATAATCAATTAAATGGTCTTTTTGTTCGATTAAAAACATAGGCATGCGCCCCCACACATCACGCCATAAAAATCATATTTGCTCTCACTTAATACCTTCCCTAAGTAGTCACCGGTCATCATAAGAAAAAACGCTAAAAAAAAAAAAAAAAAAATCAAAAAAAATCAAAAAGGCAATCAACACGAGGACTTCCCAAGAGGTCACCCATCTTAGTACTACTCTCGCCCAAGCACGCTTAACTGCAGAGTTCTGATGGGTTCTGGTGCATTAGTGCTGGTATGATCGATTGCCAAACTATTTCACAAGTTTTACTACTTAACATGTCTCCAATGCAATGACTCGATCAACTTAACTAAGATATCACATCTTCGCGCCAATTCCGATCCTGACAAATGATGGCCCGTTGGAAACCTTACGACGAGGAGATTGTCTCTGCAAACCGATTCGAACAAATAATCCCGTTTTAATGGTTTTTTAATGAAAAACATTAAAATAATCAATTAAATGGTCTTTTTGTTCGTATTTTCAAAACATAGGCATGCGCCCCCACACATCACGCCATAAAAATCATATTTGCTCTCACTTAATACCTTCCCTAAGTAGTCACCGGTCATCATAAGAAAAAACGCTAAAAAAAAAAAAAAAAAAAAATCAAAAAAAAAAGCAATCAACACGAGGACTTCCCAAGAGGTCACCCATCTTAGTACTACTCTCGCCCAAGCACGCTTAATCGCAGAGTTCGATGGGTTCTCGTGCATTAGTGCCGGTATGATCGATTGTCAAACTATTTCACAAGTTTTACTACTTAACATGTCTCCAATGCAATGACTCGATCAACTTAACTAAGATATCACATCTTCGCGCCAATTCCGATCCTGACAAATGATGGCCCGTTGGAAACCTTACGACGAGGAGATTGTCTCTGCAACCGATTCGAACAAATAATCCCGTTTTAATGGTTTTTTAATGAAAAACATTAAAATAATCAATTAAATGGTCTTTTTGTTCGATTTTCAAAAACATAGGGGCATGCGCCCCCACACATCACGCCATAAAAATCATATTTGCTCTCACTTAATACCTTCCCTAAGTAGTCACCGGTCATCATAAGAAAAAACGCTAAAAAAAAAAAAAAAATCAAAAAAATCAAAAAGGCAATCAACACGAGGACTTCCCAAGAGGTCACCCATCTTAGTACTACTCTCGCCCAAGCACGCTTAACCGCAGAGTTCGATGGGTTCTCGTGCATTAGTGCCGGTATGATCGATTGCACAAAACTATTTCACAAGTTTTACTACTTAACATGTCTCCAATGCAATGACTCGATCAACTTAACTAAGATATCACATCTTCGCGCCAATTCCGATCCTGACAAATGATGGCCCGTTGGAAACCTTACGACGAGGAGATTGTCTCTGCAAACCGATTCGAACAAATAATCCCGTTTTAATGGTTTTTTAATGAAAAACATTAAAATAATCAATTAAATGGTCTTTTTGTTCGTATTTTCAAAAACATAGGCATGCGCCCCCACACATCACGCCATAAAAATCATATTTGCTCTCACTTAATACCTTCCCTAAGTAGTCACCGGTCATCATAAGAAAAACGCTAAAAAAAAAAAAAAAAATTCAAAAAATCAAAAAAGGCAATCAACACGAGGACTTCCCAAGAGGTCACCCATCTTAGTACTACTCGCCCAAGCACGCTTAACCGCAGAAGTTCTCGATGGGTTCTCGTGCATTAGTGCCGGTATGATCGATTGTCAAAACTATTTCACAAGTTTTACTACTTAACATGTCTCCAATGCAATGACTCGATCAACTTAACGGATATCACATCTTCGCGCCAATTCCGATCCGGACAAATGATGGCCCGTTGGAAACCTTACGACGAGGAGATTGTCTCTGCAAACCGATTCGAACAAATAATCCTGTTTTAATGGTTTTTTAATGAAAAACATTAAAATAATCAATTAAATGGTCTTTTTGTTCAGATTTTCAAAAACATAGGGCATGCGCCCCCCCACACATCACGCCATAAAAATCATATTTGCTCTCACTTAATACCTTCCCTAAGTAGTCACTGGTCATCATAAGAAAAAACGCTAAAAAAAAAAAATCAAAAAAGGCAATCAACACGAGGACTTCCCAAGAGGTCACCCATCTTAGTACTACTCTCGCCCAAGCACGCTTAACTCGCAGAGTTCGATGGGTTCTCGTGCATTAGTGCCGGTATGATCGATTGTCAAACTATTTCACAAGTTTTACTACTTAACATGTCTCCAATGCAATGACTCGATCAACTTAACGGATATCACATCTTCGCGCCAATTCCGATCCTGACAAATGATGGCCCGTTGGAAACCTTACGACGAGGAGATTGTCTCTGCAACCGATTCGAACAAATAATCCCGTTTTAATGGTTTTTTAATGAAAAACATTAAAATAATCAATTAAATGGTCTTTTTGTTCGATTTTCAAAACATAGGGCATGCGCCCCCACACATCACGCCATAAAAATCATATTTGCTCTCACTTAATACCTTCCCTAAGTAGTCACTGGTCATCATAAGAAAAAACGCTAAAAAAAAAATTCGAAAAAAATCAAAAAAGGCAATCAACACGAGGACTTCCCAAGAGGTCACCCATCTTAGTACTACTCTCGCCCAAGCACGCTTAACCGCAGAGTTCTGATGGGTTCTGGTGCATTAGTGCTGGTATGATCGATTATCAAACTATTTCACAAGTTTTACTACTTAACATGTCTCCAATCCAATCACTCGATCAACTTAACGGATATCACATCTTCGCGCCAATTCCGATCCTGACAAATGATGGCCCGTTGGAAACCTTACGACGAGGAGATTGTCTCTGCAACCGATTCGAACAAATAATCCCGTTTTAATGGTTTTTTAATGAAAAACATTAAAATAATCAATTAAATGGTCTTTTTGTTCGATTTTCAAAAACATAGGCATGCGCCCCCACACATCACGCCATAAAAATCATATTTGCTCTCACTTAATACCTTCCCTAAGTAGTCACCGGTCATCATAAGAAAAAACGCTAAAAAAAAAAAAAAAAATCAAAAAGGCAATCAACACGAGGACTTCCCAAGAGGTCACCCATCTTAGTACTACTCGCCCAAGCACGCTTAATCGCAGAGTTCGATGGGTTCTCGTGCATTAGTGCCGGTATGATCGATTGTCAAACTATTTCACAAGTTTTACTACTTAACATGTCTCCAATGCAATGACTCGATCAACTTAACTAAGATATCACATCTTCGCGCCAATTCCGATCCTGGACAAATGATGGCCCGTTGGAAACCTTACGACGAGGAGATTGTCTCTGCAACCGATTCGAACAAATAATCCCGTTTTAATGGTTTTTTAATGAAAAAACATTAAAATAATCAATTAAATGGTCTTTTTGTTCGATTTTCAAAACATAGGCATGCGCCCCCACACATCACGCCATAAAAATCATATTTGCTCTCACTTAATACCTTCCCTAAGTAGTCACCGGTCATCATAAGAAAAAAACGCTAAAAAAAAAAAAAATTCGAAAAAAAATCAAAAAGGCAATCAACACGAGGACTTCCCAAGAGGTCACCCATCTTAGTACTACTCGCCCAAGCACGCTTAACCGCAGAGTTCGATGGGTTCTCGTGCATTAGTGCCGGTATGATCGATTGTCGAAACTATTTCACAAGTTTTACTACTTAACATGTCTCCAATGCAATGACTCGATCAACTTAACGGATATCACATCTTCGCGCCAATTCCGATCCTGACAAATGATGGCCCGTTGGAAACCTTACGACGAGGAGATTGTCTCTATGCAACCGATTCGAACAAATAATCCTGTTTTAATGGTTTTTTAATGAAAAACATTAAAATAATCAATTAAATGGTCTTTTTGTTCGATTTTCAAAACATAGGCATGCGCCCCCACACATCACGCCATAAAAATCATATTTGCTCTCACTTAATACCTTCCCTAAGTAGTCACCGGTCATCATAAGAAAAAACGCTAAAAAAAAAAAAAAAAAAAAAAAATCAAAAAGGCAATCAACACGAGGACTTCCCAAGAGGTCACCCATCTTAGTACTACTCGCCCAAGCACGCTTAACCGCAGAGTTCGATGGGTTCTCGTGCATTAGTGCCGGTATGATCGATTGTCAAACTATTTCACAAGTTTTACTACTTAACATGTCTCCAATGCAATGACTCGATCAACTTAACTAAGATATCACATCTTCGCGCCAATTCCGATCCGACAAATGATGGCCCGTTGGAAACCTTACGACGAGGAGATTGTCTCTGCAAACCGATTCGAACAAATAATCCCGTTTTAATGGTTTTTTAATGAAAAACATTAAAATAATCAATTAAATGGTCTTTTTGTTCGATTTTCAAAAACATAGGCATGCGCCCCCACACATCACGCCATAAAAATCATATTTGCTCTCACTTAATACCTTCCCTAAGTAGTCACTGGTCATCATAAGAAAAAACGCTAAAAAAAAAAATTCGAAAAAATCAAAAAAGGCAATCAACACGAGGACTTCCCAAGAGGTCACCCATCTTAGTACTACTCTCGCCAAGCACGCTTAATCGCAGAGTTCTCGATGGGTTCTCGTGCATTAGTGCCGGTATGATCGATTGTCAAACTATTTCACAAGTTTTACTACTTAACATGTCTCCAATGCAATGACTCGATCAACTTAACTAAGATATCACATCTTCGCGCCAATTCCGATCCTGACAAATGATGGCCCGTTGGAAACCTTACGACGAGGAGATTGTCTCTAGCAACCGATTCGAACAAATAATCCCGTTTTAATGGTTTTTTAATGAAAAACATTAAAATAATCAATTAAATGGTCTTTTTGTTCGATTTTCAAAAACATAGGCATGCGCCCCCACACATCACGCCATAAAAATCATATTTGCTCTCACTTAATACCTTCCCTAAGTAGTCACCGGTCATCATAAGAAAAAAACGCTAAAAAAAAAAATCAAAAAAAATCAAAAAACACGAGGACTTCCCAAGAGGTCACCCATCTTAGTACTACTCTCGCCCAAGCACGCTTAACTGCAGAGTTCTGATGGGTTCTGGTGCATTAGTGCTGGTATGATCGATTGCTGAAACTATTTCACAAGTTTTACTACTTAACATGTCTCCAATGCAATGACTCGATCAACTTAACGGATATCACATCTTCGCGCCAATTCCGATCCTGACAAATGATGGCCCGTTGGAAACCTTACGACGAGGAGATTGTCTCTGCAACCGATTCGAACAAATAATCCCGTTTTATTAGTTTTTTAATGAAAAACATTAAAATAATCAATTTAATAGGCTTTTTGTTCAGATTTTTCAAAAACACAGGGCATGCGCCCCCCCTATTTTCACGCCATAAAATCATATTTTCTCTCACTTAATTAATGCCTCCCCTAAGTAGTCCCTGGTCATCATAAGAAAAACGCTAAAAAAAAAAAAAAAAAAAATCAAAAAATCAAAAAGGCAATCAACACGAGGACTTCCCAAGAGGTCACCCATCTTAGTACTACTCGCCCAAGCACGCTTAACCGCAGAGTTCTCGATGGGTTCTCGTGCATTAGTGCCGGTATGATCGATTGTCAAAACTATTTCACAAGTTTTACTACTTAACATGTCTCCAATGCAATGACTCGATCAACTTAACGGATATCACATCTTCGCGCCAATTCCGATCCTGACAAATGATGGCCCGTTGGAAACCTTACGACGAGGAGATTGTCTCTGCAACCGATTCGAACAAATAATCCCGTTTTAATGGTTTTTTAATGAAAAACATTAAAATAATCAATTAAATGGTCTTTTTGTTCGATTTTCAAAAACATATAGGCATGCGCCCCCACACATCACGCCATAAAAATCATATTTGCTCTCACTTAATACCTTCCCTAAGTAGTCACCGGTCATCATAAGAAAAAACGCTAAAAAAAAAAAAAAAATTCAAAAAATCAAAAAGGCAATCAACACGAGGACTTCCCAAGAGGTCACCCATCTTAGTACTACTCTCGCCCAAGCACGCTTAACCGCAGAGTTCTGATGGGTTCTCGTGCATTAGTGCCGGTATGATCGATTGCCAAAACTATTTCACAAGTTTTACTACTTAACATGTCTCCAATGCAATGACTCGATCAACTTAACGGATATCACATCTTCGCGCCAATTCCGATCCTGACAAATGATGGCCCGTTGGAAACCTTACGACGAGGAGATTGTCTCTATGCAACCGATTCGAACAAATAATCCCGTTTTAATGGTTTTTTAATGAAAAACATTAAAATAATCAATTAAATGGTCTTTTTGTTCGATTAAAAACATAGGGCATGCGCCCCCACACATCACGCCATAAAAATCATATTTGCTCTCACTTAATACCTTCCCTAAGTAGTCACCGGTCATCATAAGAAAAAAAAAAAAAAAAAAAAAAAAAAAATCAAAAAATCAAAAAGGCAATCAACACGAGGACTTCCCAAGAGGTCACCCATCTTAGTACTACTCTCGCCCAAGCACGCTTAATCGCAGAGTTCTCGATGGGTTCTGTGCATTAGTGCCGGTATGATCGATTGTCAAACTATTTCACAAGTTTTACTACTTAACATGTCTCCAATGCAATGACTCGATCAACTTAACGATATCACATCTTCGCGCCAATTCCGATCCTGACAAATGATGGCCCGTTGGAAACCTTACGACGAGGAGATTGTCTCTGCAAATCGATTCGAACAAATAATCCCGCTTTTAATGGTTTTTTAATGAAAAACATTAAAATAATCAATTAAATGGTCTTTTTGTTCGATTAAAAACATAGGCATGCGCCCCCACACATCACGCCATAAAAATCATATTTGCTCTCACTTAATACCTTCCCTAAGTAGTCACCGGTCATCATAAGAAAAAAACGCTAAAAAAAAAAAAAAAATCAAAAAAAAAATCAAAAAGGCAATCAACACGAGGACTTCCCAAGAGGTCACCCATCTTAGTACTACTCTCGCCCAAGCACGCTTAACTCGCAGAGTTCGATGGGTTCTGTGCATTAGTGCCGGTATGATCGATTGTCAAACTATTTCACAAGTTTTACTACTTAACATGTCTCCAATGCAATGACTCGATCAACTTAACTAAGATATCACATCTTCGCGCCAATTCCGATCCTGACAAATGATGGCCCGTTGGAAACCTTACGACGAGGAGATTGTCTCTAAACCGATTCGAACAAATAATCCCGTTTTAATGGTTTTTTAATGAAAAACATTAAAATAATCAATTAAATGGTCTTTTTGTTCGATTTTCAAAAACATAGGCATGCGCCCCCACACATCACGCCATAAAAATCATATTTGCTCTCACTTAATACCTTCCCTAAGTAGTCACCGGTCATCATAAGAAAAACGCTAAAAAAAAAAAAAAAAAAATCGAAAAAATCAAAAAAATCAAAAAGCAATCAACACGAGGACTTCCCAAGAGGTCACCCATCTTAGTACTACTCTCGCCCAAGCACGCTTAACCGCAGAGTTCTCGATGGGTTCTGTGCATTAGTGCCGGTATGATCGATTGTCAAAACTATTTCACAAGTTTTACTACTTAACATGTCTCCAATGCAATGACTCGATCAACTTAACGGATATCACATCTTCGCGCCAATTCCGATCCTGACAAATGATGGCCCGTTGGAAACCTTACGACGAGGAGATTGTCTCTAAGAACCGATTCGAACAAATAATCCCGTTTTAATGGTTTTTTAATGAAAAACATTAAAATAATCAATTAAATGGTCTTTTTGTTCGTATTTTAAAAACATAGGCATGCGCCCCCACACATCACGCCATAAAAATCATATTTGCTCTCACTTAATACCTTCCCTAAGTAGTCACCGGTCATCATAAGAAAAACGCTAAAAAAAAAAAAAAAAAAAATTCAAAAAATCAAAAAGGCAATCAACACGAGGACTTCCCAAGAGGTCACCCATCTTAGTACTACTCTCGCCCAAGCACGCTTAACTCGCAGAGTTCTGATGGGTTCTCGTGCATTAGTGCCGGTATGATCGATTGTCGAAACTATTTCACAAGTTTTACTACTTAACATGTCTCCAATGCAATGACTCGATCAACTTAACGGATATCACATCTTCGCGCCAATTCCGATCCTGACAAATGATGGCCCGTTGGAAACCTTACGACGAGGAGATTGTCTCTAAACCGATTCGAACAAATAATCCCGTTTTAATGGTTTTTTAATGAAAAACATTAAAATAATCAATTAAATGGTCTTTTTGTTCGATTAAAAACATAGGCATGCGCCCCCACACATCACGCCATAAAAATCATATTTGCTCTCACTTAATACCTTCCCTAAGTAGTCACCGGTCATCATAAGAAAAAAACGCTAAAAAAAAAAAAAAAAAATCAAAAAAAATCAAAAAGGCAATCAACACGAGGACTTCCCAAGAGGTCACCCATCTTAGTACTACTCTCGCCCAAGCACGCTTAACTCGCAGAGTTCGATGGGTTCTCGTGCATTAGTGCCGGTATGATCGATTGCCAAACTATTTCACAAGTTTTACTACTTAACATGTCTCCAATGCAATGACTCGATCAACTTAACTAAGATATCACATCTTCGCGCCAATTCCGATCCGACAAATGATGGCCCGTTGGAAACCTTACGACGAGGAGATTGTCTCTGCAACCGATTCGAACAAATAATCCCGTTTTAATGGTTTTTTAATGAAAAACATTAAAATAATCAATTAAATGGTCTTTTTGTTCGTATTTTCAAAACATAGGCATGCGCCCCCACACATCACGCCATAAAAATCATATTTGCTCTCACTTAATACCTTCCCTAAGTAGTCACCGGTCATCATAAGAAAAAACGCTAAAAAAAAAAAAAAAAAAAAAAAAAAAATCAAAAAAGGCAATCAACACGAGGACTTCCCAAGAGGTCACCCATCTTAGTACTACTCTCGCCCAAGCACGCTTAACCGCAGAGTTCTGATGGGTTCTCGTGCATTAGTGCCGGTATGATCGATTGTCAAACTATTTCACAAGTTTTACTACTTAACATGTCTCCAATGCAATGACTCGATCAACTTAACGGATATCACATCTTCGCGCCAATTCCGATCCTGACAAATGATGGCCCGTTGGAAACCTTACGACGAGGAGATTGTCTCTGCAACCGATTCGAACAAATAATCCCGTTTTAATGGTTTTTTAATGAAAAACATTAAAATAATCAATTAAATGGTCTTTTTGTTCGCATTTTAAAAACATAGGCATGCGCCCCCACACATCACGCCATAAAAATCATATTTGCTCTCACTTAATACCTTCCCTAAGTAGTCACCGGTCATCATAAGAAAAAACGCTAAAAAAAAAAAAAAAAATCAAAAAAATCAAAAAAGCAATCAACACGAGGACTTCCCAAGAGGTCACCCATCTTAGTACTACTCTCGCCCAAGCACGCTTAACCGCAGAGTTCGATGGGTTCTCGTGCATTAGTGCCGGTATGATCGATTGTCAAAACTATTTCACAAGTTTTACTACTTAACATGTCTCCAATGCAATGACTCGATCAACTTAACGGATATCACATCTTCGCGCCAATTCCGATCCTGACAAATGATGGCCCGTTGGAAACCTTACGACGAGGAGATTGTCTCTAAGAACCGATTCGAACAAATAATCCCGTTTTAATGGTTTTTTAATGAAAAAACATTAAAATAATCAATTAAATGGTCTTTTTGTTCGATTTTCAAAACATAGGCATGCGCCCCCACACATCACGCCATAAAAATCATATTTGCTCTCACTTAATACCTTCCCTAAGTAGTCACCGGTCATCATAAGAAAAAACGCTAAAAAAAAAAAAAAAAATCAAAAAAATCAAAAAGGCAATCAACACGAGGACTTCCCAAGAGGTCACCCATCTTAGTACTACTCGCCCAAGCACGCTTAACTCGCAGAGTTCTCATGGGTTCTGTGCATTAGTGCCGGTATGATCGATTGTCAAACTATTTCACAAGTTTTACTACTTAACATGTCTCCAATGCAATGACTCGATCAACTTAACTAAGATATCACATCTTCGCGCCAATTCCGATCCGACAAATGATGGCCCGTTGGAAACCTTACGACGAGGAGATTGTCTCTGTAACCGATTCGAACAAATAATCCCGTTTTAATGGTTTTTTAATGAAAAACATTAAAATAATCAATTAAATGGTCTTTTTGTTCGATTTTCAAAACATAGGCATGCACCCCACACACATCACGCCATAAAAATCATATTTGCTCTCACTTAATACCTTCCCTAAGTAGTCACTGGTCATCATAAGAAAAAACGCTAAAAAAAAAATCAAAAAAAATCAAAAAAGGCAATCAACACGAGGACTTCCCAAGAGGTCACCCATCTTAGTACTACTCTCGCCAAGCACGCTTAACTCGCAGAGTTCGATGGGTTCTCGTGCATTAGTGCCGGTATGATCGATTGTCAAACTATTTCACAAGTTTTACTACTTAACATGTCTCCAATGCAATGACTCGATCAACTTAACTAAGATATCACATCTTCGCGCCAATTCCGATCCTGACAAATGATGGCCCGTTGGAAACCTTACGACGAGGAGATTGTCTCTAAGAACCGATTCGAACAAATAATCCCGTTTTAATGGTTTTTTAATGAAAAACATTAAAATAATCAATTAAATGGTCTTTTTGTTCAGATTTTCAAAAACATAGGGCATGCGCCCCCCACACATCACGCCATAAAAATCATATTTGCTCTCACTTAATACCTTCCCTAAGTAGTCACTGGTCATCATAAGAAAAAACGCTAAAAAAAAAAAAAAAAAAAAAAATCGAAAAAATCAAAAAGGCAATCAACACGAGGACTTCCCAAGAGGTCACCCATCTTAGTACTACTCTCGCCCAAGCACGCTTAACTCGCAGAGTTCGATGGGTTCTCGTGCATTAGTGCCGGTATGATCGATTGCACAAACTATTTCACAAGTTTTACTACTTAACATGTCTCCAATGCAATGACTCGATCAACTTAACGGATATCACATCTTCGCGCCAATTCCGATCCTGACAAATGATGGCCCGTTGGAAACCTTACGACGAGGAGATTGTCTCTGCAACCGATTCGAACAAATAATCCCGTTTTAATGGTTTTTTAATGAAAAACATTAAAATAATCAATTAAATGGTCTTTTTGTTCGTATTTTCAAAAACATAGGCATGCGCCCCCACACATCACGCCATAAAAATCATATTTGCTCTCACTTAATACCTTCCCTAAGTAGTCACCGGTCATCATAAGAAAAACGCTAAAAAAAAAAAAAAAAAAAAATCAAAAAAATCAAAAAGGCAATCAACACGAGGACTTCCCAAGAGGTCACCCATCTTAGTACTACTCTCGCCCAAGCACGCTTAACTCGCAGAGTTCTGATGGGTTCTGTGCATTAGTGCCGGTATGATCGATTGCACGAAACTATTTCACAAGTTTTACTACTTAACATGTCTCCAATGCAATGACTCGATCAACTTAACGGCATATCACATCTTCGCGCCAATTCCGATCCTGACAAATGATGGCCCGTTGGAAACCTTACGACGAGGAGATTGTCTCTGGCAACCGATTCGAACAAATAATCCCGTTTTAATGGTTTTTTAATGAAAAACATTAAAATAATCAATTAAATGGTCTTTTTGTTCGATTTTCAAAACATAGGGCATGCGCCCCCACACATCACGCCATAAAAATCATATTTGCTCTCACTTAATACCTTCCCTAAGTAGTCACCGGTCATCATAAGAAAAAACGCTAAAAAAAAAAAAAAAAATCAAAAAATCAAAAAGGCAATCAACACGAGGACTTCCCAAGAGGTCACCCATCTTAGTACTACTCTCGCCCAAGCACGCTTAACTCGCAGAGTTCGATGGGTTCTCGGTGCATTAGTGCCGGTATGATCGATTGTCAAACTATTTCACAAGTTTTACTACTTAACATGTCTCCAATGCAATGACTCGATCAACTTAACGGATATCACATCTTCGCGCCAATTCCGATCCTGACAAATGATGGCCCGTTGGAAACCTTACGACGAGGAGATTGTCTCTGCAACCGATTCGAACAAATAATCCTGCTTTTAATGGTTTTTTAATGAAAAAACATTAAAATAATCAATTAAATGGTCTTTTTGTTCGATTTTCAAAACATAGGCATGCGCCCCCACACATCACGCCATAAAAATCATATTTGCTCTCACTTAATACCTTCCCTAAGTAGTCACCGGTCATCATAAGAAAAAACGCTAAAAAAAAAAAAAAAAAAAAAATCAAAAAGGCAATCAACACGAGGACTTCCCAAGAGGTCACCCATCTTAGTACTACTCGCCCAAGCACGCTTAATCGCAGAGTTCGATGGGTTCTCGTGCATTAGTGCCGGTATGATCGATTGTCAAACTATTTCACAAGTTTTACTACTTAACATGTCTCCAATGCAATGACTCGATCAACTTAACGATATCACATCTTCGCGCCAATTCCGATCCTGACAAATGATGGCCCGTTGGAAACCTTACGACGAGGAGATTGTCTCTAAGCAACCGATTCGAACAAATAATCCCGTTTTAATGGTTTTTTAATGAAAAACATTAAAATAATCAATTAAATGGTCTTTTTGTTCGATTTTCAAAACATAGGCATGCGCCCCCCACATCACGCCATAAAAATCATATTTGCTCTCACTTAATACCTTCCCTAAGTAGTCACCGGTCATCATAAGAAAAAACGCTAAAAAAAAAAAAAAAAATCAAAAAAATCAAAAAGGCAATCAACACGAGGACTTCCCAAGAGGTCACCCATCTTAGTACTACTCTCGCCCAAGCACGCTTAACTGCAGAGTTCTGATGGGTTCTGATGCATTAGTGCTGGTATGATCGATTGCTAAAACTATTTCACAAGTTTTACTACTTAACATGTCTCCAATGCAATGACTCGATCAACTTAACGGCATATCACATCTTCGCGCCAATTCCGATCCTGACAAATGATGGCCCGTTGGAAACCTTACGACGAGGAGATTGTCTCTGCAACCGATTCGAACAAATAATCCCGTTTTAATGGTTTTTTAATGAAAAACATTAAAATAATCAATTAAATGGTCTTTTTGTTCGATTTTCAAAAACATAGGCATGCGCCCCCACACATCACGCCATAAAAATCATATTTGCTCTCACTTAATACCTTCCCTAAGTAGTCACCGGTCATCATAAGAAAAAACGCTAAAAAAAAAAAAAAAAAATCAAAAAAATCAAAAAGGCAATCAACACGAGGACTTCCCAAGAGGTCACCCATCTTAGTACTACTCTCGCCCAAGCACGCTTAACTCGCAGAGTTCTGATGGGTTCTCGTGCATTAGTGCCGGTATGATCGATTGCAAACTATTTCACAAGTTTTACTACTTAACATGTCTCCAATGCAATGACTCGATCAACTTAACTAATATCACATCTTCGCGCCAATTCCGATCCTGACAAATGATGGCCCGTTGGAAACCTTACGACGAGGAGATTGTCTCTACAACCGATTCGAACAAATAATCCCGTTTTAATGGTTTTTTAATGAAAAACATTAAAATAATCAATTAAATGGTCTTTTTGTTCGATTAAAAACATAGGGCATGCGCCCCCACACATCACGCCATAAAAATCATATTTGCTCTCACTTAATACCTTCCCTAAGTAGTCACTGGTCATCATAAGAAAAAACGCTAAAAAAAAAAAAATCGAAAAAAATCAAAAAAAAAAGGCAATCAACACGAGGACTTCCCAAGAGGTCACCCATCTTAGTACTACTCTCGCCCAAGCACGCTTAACTGCAGAGTTATGATGGGTTCTGGTGCATTAGTGCCGGTATGATCGATTGTCAAACTATTTCACAAGTTTTACTACTTAACATGTCTCCAATGCAATGACTCGATCAACTTAACTAAGATATCACATCTTCGCGCCAATTCCGATCCTGACAAATGATGGCCCGTTGGAAACCTTACGACGAGGAGATTGTCTCTGCAAACCGATTCGAACAAATAATCCCGTTTTAATGGTTTTTTAATGAAAAACATTAAAATAATCAATTAAATGGTCTTTTTGTTCGATTTTCAAAACATAGGGCATGCGCCCCCACACATCACGCCATAAAAATCATATTTGCTCTCACTTAATACCTTCCCTAAGTAGTCACCGGTCATCATAAGAAAAAACGCTAAAAAAAAAAAAAAAAAAAAATCAAAAAGGCAATCAACACGAGGACTTCCCAAGAGGTCACCCATCTTAGTACTACTCTCGCCCAAGCACGCTTAACTGCAGAGTTCTGATGGGTTCTGGTGCATTAGTGCTGGTATGATCGATTGCTGAAAGTATTTCACAAGTTTTACTACTTAACATGGCTCCAATGCAATGACTCGATCAACTTAACGACATATTAGATCTTCGCGGCAATTCCGATCCTGTCAAATGATGGCCCGTTGGAAACCTTACGACGAGGAGATTGTCTCTGCAAACCAATTCGAACAAATAATCCCGTTTTATTAGTTTTTTAATGAAAAACATTAAAATAATCAATTTAATAGGCTTTTTGTTCAGATTTTTCAAAAACACAGGGCATGCGCCCCCCCTATTTTCACGCCATAAAATCATACTTTCTCTCACTTAATACCTTCCCTAAGTAGTCACCGGTCATCATAAGAAAAACGCTAAAAAAAAAAAAAAAAAAAAAATCAAAAAAGGCAATCAACACGAGGACTTCCCAAGAGGTCACCCATCTTAGTACTACTCGCCCAAGCACGCTTAACCGCAGAGTTCGATGGGTTCTGTGCATTAGTGCCGGTATGATCGATTGCAAACTATTTCACAAGTTTTACTACTTAACATGTCTCCAATGCAATGACTCGATCAACTTAACTAAGATATCACATCTTCGCGCCAATTCCGATCCTGGACAAATGATGGCCCGTTGGAAACCTTACGACGAGGAGATTGTCTCTAAACCGATTCGAACAAATAATCCCGTTTTAATGGTTTTTTAATGAAAAACATTAAAATAATCAATTAAATGGTCTTTTTGTTCGATTTTCAAAAACATAGGCATGCGCCCCCACACATCACGCCATAAAAATCATATTTGCTCTCACTTAATACCTTCCCTAAGTAGTCACCGGTCATCATAAGAAAAACGCTAAAAAAAAAAAAAAAAAAAAAAATCAAAAAAATCAAAAAAGGCAATCAACACGAGGACTTCCCAAGAGGTCACCCATCTTAGTACTACTCGCCCAAGCACGCTTAACCGCAGAGTTCGATGGGTTCTGTGCATTAGTGCCGGTATGATCGATTGCCAAACTATTTCACAAGTTTTACTACTTAACATGTCTCCAATGCAATGACTCGATCAACTTAACGGATATCACATCTTCGCGCCAATTCCGATCCTGACAAATGATGGCCCGTTGGAAACCTTACGACGAGGAGATTGTCTCTTGCAACCGATTCGAACAAATAATCCCGTTTTAATGGTTTTTTAATGAAAAACATTAAAATAATCAATTAAATGGTCTTTTTGTTCGATTTTCAAAAACATAGGCATGCGCCCCCACACATCACGCCATAAAAATCATATTTGCTCTCACTTAATACCTTCCCTAAGTAGTCACCGGTCATCATAAGAAAAAACGCTAAAAAAAAAAAATTCAAAAAATCAAAAAGGCAATCAACACGAGGACTTCCCAAGAGGTCACCCATCTTAGTACTACTCTCGCCCAAGCACGCTTAACCGCAGTTTCGATGGGTTCTCGTGCATTAGTGCCGGTATGATCGATTGCCAAACTATTTCACAAGTTTTACTACTTAACATGTCTCCAATGCAATGACTCGATCAACTTAACTAAGATATCACATCTTCGCGCCAATTCCGATCCTGACAAATGATGGCCCGTTGGAAACCTTACGACGAGGAGATTGTCTCTGCAACGATTCGAACAAATAATCCCGTTTTAATGGTTTTTTAATGAAAAAACATTAAAATAATCAATTAAATGGTCTTTTTGTTCGTATTTTCAAAACATAGGGCATGCGCCCCCACACATCACGCCATAAAAATCATATTTGCTCTCACTTAATACCTTCCCTAAGTAGTCACCGGTCATCATAAGAAAAAACGCTAAAAAAAAAAAAAAAAAATCAAAATCAAAAAGGCAATCAACACGAGGACTTCCCAAGAGGTCACCCATCTTAGTACTACTCTCGCCCAAGCACGCTTAACTCGCAGAGTTCGATGGGTTCTCGTGCATTAGTGCCGGTATGATCGATTGTCAAACTATTTCACAAGTTTTACTACTTAACATGTCTCCAATGCAATGACTCGATCAACTTAACTAAGATATCACATCTTCGCGCCAATTCCGATCCTGACAAATGATGGCCCGTTGGAAACCTTACGACGAGGAGATTGTCTCTAAACCGATTCGAACAAATAATCCCGCTTTTAATGGTTTTTTAATGAAAAACATTAAAATAATCAATTAAATGGTCTTTTTGTTCGTATTTTCAAAAACATAGGCATGCGCCCCCACACATCACGCCATAAAAATCATATTTGCTCTCACTTAATACCTTCCCTAAGTAGTCACCGGTCATCATAAGAAAAAACGCTAAAAAAAAAAAAAAAAATCGAAAAAAATCAAAAAAGGCAATCAACACGAGGACTTCCCAAGAGGTCACCCATCTTAGTACTACTCGCCCAAGCACGCTTAACTGCAGAGTTCTGATGGGTTCTGGTGCATTAGTGCTGGTATGATCGATTGCAAAACTATTTCACAAGTTTTACTACTTAACATGTCTCCAATGCAATGACTCGATCAACTTAACTAAGATATCACATCTTCGCGCCAATTCCGATCCTGACAAATGATGGCCCGTTGGAAACCTTACGACGAGGAGATTGTCTCTGCAAACCGATTCGAACAAATAATCCCGTTTTAATGGTTTTTTAATGAAAAACATTAAAATAATCAATTAAATGGTCTTTTTGTTCGATTAAAAACATAGGGCATGCGCCCCCACACATCACGCCATAAAAATCATATTTGCTCTCACTTAATACCTTCCCTAAGTAGTCACCGGTCATCATAAGAAAAAACGCTAAAAAAAAAAAAAAAAAATCAAAAAAATCAAAAAAGGCAATCAACACGAGGACTTCCCAAGAGGTCACCCATCTTAGTACTACTCTCGCCCAAGCACGCTTAACCGCAGAGTTCGATGGGTTCTCCGTGCATTAGTGCTGGTATGATCGATTGTCAAAACTATTTCACAAGTTTTACTACTTAACATGTCTCCAATGCAATGACTCGATCAACTTAACGGATATCACATCTTCGCGCCAATTCCGATCCTGACAAATGATGGCCCGTTGGAAACCTTACGACGAGGAGATTGTCTCGCGCAACCGATTCGAACAAATAATCCCGTTTTAATGGTTTTTTAATGAAAAACATTAAAATAATCAATTAAATGGTCTTTTTGTTCGATTTTCAAAAACATAGGCATGCGCCCCCACACATCACGCCATAAAAATCATATTTGCTCTCACTTAATACCTTCCCTAAGTAGTCACTGGTCATCATAAGAAAAAACGCTAAAAAAAAAAATTCGAAAAAAATCAAAAAAGGCAATCAACACGAGGACTTCCCAAGAGGTCACCCATCTTAGTACTACTCTCGCCCAAGCACGCTTAACTGCAGAGTTCTGATGGGTTCTGGTGCATTAGTGCTGGTATGATCGATTGCTGAAACTATTTCACAAGTTTTACTACTTAACATGTCTCCAATGCAATGACTCGATCAACTTAACGGCATATCACATCTTCGCGCCAATTCCGATCCGGGACAAATGATGGCCCGTTGGAAACCTTACGACGAGGAGATTGTCTCTGCAACCGATTCGAACAAATAATCCCGTTTTAATGGTTTTTTAATGAAAAACATTAAAATAATCAATTAAATGGTCTTTTTGTTCAGATTTTCAAAAACATAGGCATGCGCCCCCCACACATCACGCCATAAAAATCATATTTGCTCTCACTTAATACCTTCCCTAAGTAGTCACTGGTCATCATAAGAAAAAACGCTAAAAAAAAAAAAAAAAATCAAAAAATCAAAAAAGGCAATCAACACGAGGACTTCCCAAGAGGTCACCCATCTTAGTACTACTACGCCCAAGCACGCTTAACCGCAGAGTTCTCGATGGGTTCTGTGCATTAGTGCCGGTATGATCGATTGCCAAAACTATTTCACAAGTTTTACTACTTAACATGTCTCCAATGCAATGACTCGATCAACTTAACGGATATCACATCTTCGCGCCAATTCCGATCCTGACAAATGATGGCCCGTTGGAAACCTTACGACGAGGAGATTGTCTCTGCAGCAACCGATTCGAACAAATAATCCCGCTTTTAATGGTTTTTTAATGAAAAACATTAAAATAATCAATTAAATGGTCTTTTTGTTCGTATTAAAAACATAGGGCATGCGCCCCCACACATCACGCCATAAAAATCATATTTGCTCTCACTTAATACCTTCCCTAAGTAGTCACCGGTCATCATAAGAAAAAACGCTAAAAAAAAAAAAAAAAAATCAAAAAAATCAAAAAAGGCAATCAACACGAGGACTTCCCAAGAGGTCACCCATCTTAGTACTACTCGCCCAAGCACGCTTAACTCAACACGCAGAAGTTCGATGGGTTCTCGTGCATTAGTGCTGGTATGATCGATTGCCAAACTATTTCACAAGTTTTACTACTTAACATGTCTCCAATGCAATGACTCGATCAACTTAACTAAGATATCACATCTTCGCGCCAATTCCGATCCTGACAAATGATGGCCCGTTGGAAACCTTACGACGAGGAGATTGTCTCTATGCAACCGATTCGAACAAATAATCCCGTTTTAATGGTTTTTTAATGAAAAACATTAAAATAATCAATTAAATGGTCTTTTTGTTCGATTTTCAAAAACATAGGCATGCGCCCCCACACATCACGCCATAAAAATCATATTTGTTCTCACTTAATACCTTCCCTAAGCCGGAATAGTACTTCAAGGTGCCGTTGAGAAGATATGTGATAGATTCAAAAAAATCAAAATCAAAGAAGTCTCAAGTTTTGGAATCAAAAAGTCAAAACCGCAACCAAGAAAACGCTTCAAAAAAAAAAAAAAATCAAAAAGGCAAAACAAATTTGAAGCCAAAGAAAAAAGATAAACAAAGGAGACTCCGTTCAACACATTGATTGGAAGTTTCCCAAATGAGGATCAACAAGATGAAGAACTTAGTTCCAATTTTTTTTTTAGAGTCTTTCCAATTATTGTCTAGTTTTATGTCTTGTAAAATGACTATTTTAATTATATTGAAGTTTTTAATTTTTGTGAAGTTTAATGAATTTGATTTGACGAATATTGTTGAAAATTAATATTAATTATATTCTTAAACATTAAAAGTATTACAAATAATTAAAACACAAATTAAAACACAAAATCAACACAAATGTTAATTACAAATCAAATTATGGGCAAATTTCTTAAAACCTCGAAACAACTTTCAAAATGGAATTTTTTGGCCCGAAAACCCACACGACACCTTTCCTGAAATTCCACCGTGGTTTCACCACTTCTCAAGGTTGGACCTTCTCGCTAAGTAAAGCAACATACCTAGTAATTTCCCGCTAATTATACAGTCACGAACCAAATACAAATAATCCTTCATTGTTTGTTCTTGAAATTTAAAAAAATCCTTTCCCAATCAAAACATTAAAATAATCAATTCATCTTCCAGCTTTTGAATTTTAGGTTTCTCCTCACTTGACATCTCCCAATTTGACTTCTCCTAGTTTCACTTGTCTACAATTGCACGACAAGGCCTCTTGATTTTGGATCAAACGTTTGCCATGCACTCACCAGTTCATATTATCATGCTCTCTAAAGGCGGAAGAGTGATGAAAAGAATTGGAGATTAAGAAATTCTAGAGACACACAGAGATCACGCCAAATGAGATTAAAATTAGGTATTTATATTTGCTCTCAAGATTAATACGATTATCTAAGTAGTCACCTGACCTGTCATCATAAGAAAAACCATCGCGCAAACTCTATCAAAAAAAATTATGCCCTATATGCCAGGAATAAAAAGGCAATACACGTGGATACCCATGAGTGGGTGCATAGATGCCAAATACCATGTTTTTAGTACTACTAATCATCGGTCATCATAAGCACGGCAATCAACACGAGGACTTCCCAAGAGTCACCCATCTTAATGGGTTCTGGTGCATTAGTGCTGGTATGATCGATTGCTGAAACTATTTCACAAGTTTTACTACTTAACATGTCTCCAATGCAATGACTCGATCAACTTAACGGCATATCACATCTTCGCGCCAATTCCGATCCGGACAAATGATGGCCCGTTGGAAACCTTACGACGAGGAGATTGTCTCGGTGCAACTGATTCGAACAAATAATCCCGTTTTAATGGTTTTTTAATGAAAAAACATTAAAATAATCAATTAAATGGTCTTTTTGTTCAGATTTTCAAAAACATAGGGCATGCGCCCCCCCCACACATCACGCCATAAAAATCATATTTGCTCTCACTTAATACCTTCCCTAAGTAGTCACTGGTCATCATAAGAAAAAACGCTAAAAAAAAAATCAAAAAAAATCAAAAAAGGCAATCAACACGAGGACTTCCCAAGAGGTCACCCATCTTAGTACTACTCTCGCCCAAGCACGCTTAACTGCAGAGTTCCATGGGTTCATGTCTCCAATGCAATGCATTAACTAAGTGCGCCACTCGGATATGATCGATTTGTCTCTGGCGGAAACTATTTCACAAGTTTTACTACTTAACATGTCTCCAATGCAATGACTCGATCAACTTAACGGCATATCACATCTTCGCGCCAATTCCGATCCTGGACAAATGATGGCCCGTTGGAAACCTTACGACGAGGAGATTGTCTCTTTGCAACCGATTCGAACAAATAATCCCGTTTTAATGGTTTTTTAATGAAAACATTATAATAATCAATTTAATGGTCTTTTTGTTCAGATTTTCAAAAACATAGGGCATGCACCCCCCCACACATCACGCCATAAAAATCATATTTGTTCTCACTTAATACCTTCTCTAAGTAATCACTGGTCATCATAAGAAAAAACGCTAAAAAAAAAAATTCGAAAAAAATCAAAAAGGCAATCAACACGAGGACTTCCCAAGAGGTCACCCATCTTAGTACTACTCTCGCCCAAGCACGCTTAACTCGCAGAGTTCTATGGGTTCTCAAAAATTAGTGCTGGTATGATCGATTGCTTAAACTATTTCACAAGTTTTACTACTTAACATGTCTCCAATGCAATGACTCGATCAACTTAACGGCATATCACATCTTCGCGCCAATTCCGATCCGGACAAATGATGGCCCGTTGGAAACCTTACGACGAGGAGATTGTCTCGGTGCAACTGATTCGAACAAATAATCCCGTTTTAATGGTTTTTTAATGAAAAAACATTAAAATAATCAATTAAATGGTCTTTTTGTTCGATTTTCAAAAATATAGGTATGCGCCCCCACACATCACGCCATAAAAATCATATTTGCTCTCACTTAATACCTTCCCTAAGTAGTCACTGGTCATCATAAGAAAAAACGCTAAAAAAAAAAAATCGAAAAAAATCAAAAAGGCAATCAACACGAGGACTTCCCAAGAGGTCACCCATCTTAGTACTACTCTCGCCCAAGCACGCTTAACTGCAGAGTTCTGATGGGTTCTGGGTGCATTAGTGCCGGTATGATCGATTCTTAAACTATTTCACAAGTTTTACTACTTAACATGTCTCCAATGCAATGACTCGATCAACTTAACGGCATATCACATCTTCGCGCCAATTCCGATCCTGGACAAATGATGGCCCGTTGGAAACCTTACGACGAGGAGATTGTCTCTTTGTAGCAACGATTCGAACAAATAATCCCGTTTTAATGGTTTTTTAATGAAAAAACATTAAAATAATCAATTAAATGGTCTTTTTGTTCATATTTTCAAAAACATAGGGCATGCGCCCCCCCCCCCACACATCACGCCATAAAAATCATATTTGCTCTCACTTAATACCTTCCCTAAGTAGTCACCGGTCATCATAAGAAAAAAACGCTAAAAAAAAAAAAAAAAAAAAAAATCAAAAAGGCAATCAACACGAGGACTTCCCAAGAGGTCACCCATCTTAGTACTACTCGCCCAAGCACGCTTAACTGCAGAGTTCTGATGGGTTCTGGTGCATTAGTGCTGGTATGATCGATTGCTGAAACTATTTCACAAGTTTTACTACTTAACATGTCTCCAATGCAATGACTCGATCAACTTAATCTAAGATATCACATCTTCGCGCCAATTCCGATCCTGACAAATGATGGCCCGTTGGAAACCTTACGACGAGGAGATTGTCTCGGTGCAAACCGATTCGAACAAATAATCCCGTTTTAATGGTTTTTTAATGAAAAAACATTAAAATAATCAATTAAATGGTCTTTTTGTTCGATTTTCAAAAACATAGGGCATGCGCCCCCCCCCACACATCACGCCATAAAAATCATATTTGCTCTCACTTAATACCTTCCCTAAGTAGTCACTGGTCATCATAAGAAAAAAAAATCAAAAAAAATCGAAAAAAATCAAAAAAGGCAATCAACACGAGGACTTCCCAAGAGGTCACCCATCTTAGTACTACTCTCGCCCAAGCACGCTTAACCGCAGAGTTCTGATGGGTTCTGGTGCATTAGTGCTGGTATGATCGATTGCTGAAACTATTTCACAAGTTTTACTACTTAACATGTCTCCAATGCAATGACTCGATCAACTTAACGGCATATCACATCTTCGCGCCAATTCCGATCCGGACAAATGATGGCCCGTTGGAAACCTTACGACGAGGAGATTGTCTCTATAACTGATTCGAACAAATAATCCTGTTTTAATGGTTTTTTAATGAAAAAACATTAAAATAATCAATTAAATGGTCTTTTTGTTCAGATTAAAAACATAGGGCATGCGCCCCCACACATCACGCCATAAAAATCATATTTGCTCTCACTTAATACCTTCCCTAAGTAGTCACCGGTCATCATAAGAAAAACGCTAAAAAAAAAAAAAAAAAAAAAAATCAAAAAGGCAATCAACACGAGGACTTCCTAAGAGGTCACCCATCTTAGTACTACTCGCCCAAGCACGCTTAACCGCAGAGTTCGATGGGTTCTCGGTGCATTAGTGCTTTGGTATGATCGATTGCTGAAACTATTTCACAAGTTTTACTACTTAACATGTCTCCAATGCAATGACTCGATCAACTTAACGGATATCACATCTTCGCGCCAATTCCGATCCGGACAAATGATGGCCCGTTGGAAACCTTACGACGAGGAGATTGTCTCTGCAACCGATTCGAACAAATAATCCTGTTTTAATGGTTTTTTAATGAAAAAACATTAAAATAATCAATTAAATGGTCTTTTTGTTCGATTTTCAAAAACATAGGGCATGCGCCCCCCCCACACATCACGCCATAAAAATCATATTTGCTCACTTAATACCTTCCCTAAGTAGTCACTGGTCATCATAAGAAAAAACGCTAAAAAAAAAAATTCGAAAAAAAAAAAAGGCAATCAACACGAGGACTTCCCAAGAGGTCACCCATCTTAGTACTACTCGCCCAAGCACGCTTAACTGCAGAAGTTCTATGGGTTCAGTGCATTAGTGCTTTGGTATGATCGATTGCTCACAAACTATTTCACAAGTTTTACTACTTAACATGTCTCCAATGCAATGACTCGATCAACTTAACGATATCACATCTTCGCGCCAATTCCGATCCTGGACAAATGATGGCCCGTTGGAAACCTTACGACGAGGAGATTGTCTCGGTGCAACTGATTCGAACAAATAATCCCTTTTTAATGGTTTTTTAATGAAAAACATTAAAATAATCAATTAAATGGTCTTTTTGTTCAGATTTTCAAAAACATAGGGCATGCACCCCCCCACACATCACGCCATAAAAATCATATTTGCTCTCACTTAATACCTTCCCTAAGTAGTCACTGGTCATCATAAGAAAAAAACGCTAAAAAAAAAAAATCGAAAAAAATCAAAAAAGGCAATCAACACGAGGACTTCCCAAGAGGTCACCCATCTTAGTACTACTCTCGCCCAAGCACGCTTAACTCGCAGAGTTCTAATGGGTTCTGGTGCATTAGTGCTGGTATGATCGATTGCTGAAACTATTTCACAAGTTTTACTACTTAACATGTCTCCAATGCAATGACTCGATCAACTTAACTAAGATATCACATCTTCGCGCCAATTCCGATCCTGGACAAATGATGGCCCGTTGGAAACCTTACGACGAGGAGATTGTCTCGGTGCAACTGATTCGAACAAATAATCCCGTTTTAATGGTTTTTTAATGAAAAAACATTAAAATAATCAATTAAATGGTCTTTTTGTTCGGATTTTCAAAACATAGGGGCATGCGCCCCCACACTTCACGCCATAAAATCATATTTTCTCTCACTTAATTAATGCCTCCCCTAAGTAGTCCCTGGTTATCGTAAGAAAAAACGATAAAAAAAAATTCGAAAAAAAACAAAAAAGGCAATCAACACGAGGACTTCCCAAGAGGTCACCCATCTTAGTACTACTCTCGCCCAAGCACGCTTAACTGCAGAGTTCTGATGGGTTCTGGTGCATTAGTGCTGGTATGATCGATTGCTGAAACTATTTCACAAGTTTTACTACTTAACATGTCTCCAATGCAATGACTCGATCAACTTAACGGCAAGATATCACATCTTCGCGCCAATTCCGATCCGACAAATGATGGCCCGTTGGAAACCTTACGACGAGGAGATTGTCTCAGAATCGATTCGAACAAATAATCCCGTTTTAATGGTTTTTTAATGAAAAAACATTAAAATAATCAATTAAATGGTCTTTTTGTTCGATTTTCAAAAACATAGGGCATGCGCCCCCACACATCACGCCATAAAAATCATATTTGCTCTCACTTAATACCTTCCCTAAGTAGTCACCGGTCATCATAAGAAAAACGCTAAAAAAAAAAAAAAAAAAAAATCAAAAAAAAAGGCAATCAACACGAGGACTTCCCAAGAGGTCACCCATCTTAGTACTACTCGCCCAAGCACGCTTAACTCATAGAAGTTCTAATGGGTTCTCAGTGCATTAGTGTCTGGTATGATCGATTCAAACTATTTCACAAGTTTTACTACTTAACATGTCTCCAATGCAATGACTCGATCAACTTAACTAAGATATCACATCTTCGCGCCAATTCCGATCCGGACAAATGATGGCCCGTTGGAAACCTTACGACGAGGAGATTGTCTCGGTGCAACTGATTCGAACAAATAATCCCGTTTTAATGGTTTTTTAATGAAAAACATTAAAATAATCAATTAAATGGTCTTTTTGTTCAGATTTTCAAAAAACATAGGGCATGCGCCCCCCCTATTTTCACGCCTTAAAAATCATATTTGCTCTCACTTAATACCTTCCCTAAGTAGTCACTGGTCATCATAAGAAAAACGCTAAAAAAAAAATTCGAAAAAAATCAAAAAAGGCAATCAACACGAGGACTTCCCAAGAGGTCACCCATCTTAGTACTACTCTCGCCCAAGCACGCTTAACTGCAGAGTTCTGATGGGTTCTGGTGCATTAGTGCTGGTATGATCGATTGTTGAAACTATTTCACAAGTTTTACTACTTAACATGTCTCCAATGCAATGACTCGATCAACTTAACGGATATCACATCTTCGCGCCAATTCCGATCCGGGACAAATGATGGCCCGTTGGAAACCTTACGACGAGGAGATTGTCTCGGTGCAACTGATTCGAACAAATAATCCCGTTTTAATGGTTTTTTAATGAAAAAACATTAAAATAATCAATTAAATGGTCTTTTTGTTCAGATTTTCAAAACATAGGGCATGCGCCCCCACACATCACGCCATAAAAATCATATTTGCTCTCACTTAATACCTTCCTAAGTAGTCACCGGTCATCATAAGAAAAAAACGCTAAAAAAAAAAAATCAAAAAAATCAAAAAGGCAATCAACACGAGGACTTCCCAAGAGGTCACCCATCTTAGTACTACTCTCGCCCAAGCACGCTTAACTGCAGAGTTCTGATGGGTTCTGGTGCATTAGTGCTGGTATGATCGATTGCTGAAACTATTTCACAAGTTTTACTACTTAACATGTCTCCAATGCAATGACTCGATCAACTTAACGGCATATCACATCTTCGCGCCAATTCCGATCCGGACAAATGATGGCCCGTTGGAAACCTTACGACGAGGAGATTGTCTCTGCAAGAACTGATTCGAACAAATAATCCCGTTTTAATGGTTTTTTAATGAAAAAACATTAAAATAATCAATTAAATGGTCTTTTTGTTCAGATTTTCAAAAACATAGGCATGCGCCCCCACACATCACGCCATAAAAATCATATTTGCTCTCACTTAATACCTTCCCTAAGTAGTCACTGGTCATCATAAGAAAAAAACGCTAAAAAAAAAAAAATCGAAAAAATCAAAAAAGGCAATCAACACGAGGACTTCCCAAGAGGTCACCCATCTTAGTACTACTCTCGCCCAAGCACGCTTAACTGCAGAGTTCTAATTGGTTCTGGTGCATTAGTGCTGGTATGATCGATTGTTTAAACTATTTCACAAGTTTTACTACTTAACATGTCTCCAATGCAATGACTCGATCAACTTAACTAAGATATCACATCTTCGCGCCAATTCCGATCCGGACAAATGATGGCCCGTTGGAAACCTTACGACGAGGAGATTGTCTCGGTGCAAGAACCGATTCGAACAAATAATCCCGTTTTAATGGTTTTTTAATGAAAAAACATTAAAATAATCAATTAAATGGTCTTTTTGTTCGTATTTTCAAAAACATAGGTATGCGCCCCCACACATCACGCCATAAAAATCATATTTGCTCTCACTTAATACCTTCCCTAAGTAGTCACCGGTCATCATAAGAAAAAAACGCTAAAAAAAAAAAAAAAAAAAATGGCAAGAAAAAATAAAAAAGGCAATCAACACGAGGACTTCCCAAGAGGTCACCCATCTTAGTACTACTCTCGCCCAAGCACGCTTAACTGCAGAGTTCTGATGGGTTCTGGTGCATTAGTGCTGGTATGATCGATTGCTAAAACTATTTCACAAGTTTTACTACTTAACATGTCTCCAATGCAATGACTCGATCAACTTAACGACATATCACATCTTCGCGCCAATTCCGATCCGGACAAATGATGGCCCGTTGGAAACCTTACGACGAGGAGATTGTCTCTGTGCAACCGATTCGAACAAATAATCCCGTTTTAATGGTTTTTTAATGAAAAACATTAAAATAATCAATTAAATGGTCTTTTTGTTCGATTTTCAAAAACATAGGCATGCGCCCCCACACATCACGCCATAAAAATCATATTTGCTCTCACTTAATACCTTCCTAAGTAGTCACCGGTCATCATAAGAAAAACGCTAAAAAAAAAAATTCAAAAAAATCAAAAAGGCAATCAACACGAGGACTTCCCAAGAGGTCACCCATCTTAGTACTACTCTCGCCCAAGCACGCTTAACTCTGCAGAGTTCTAATGGGTTCGTGCATTAGTGCCGGTATGATCGATTGCCGAAACTATTTCACAAGTTTTACTACTTAACATGTCTCCAATGCAATGACTCGATCAACTTAACTAAGATATCACATCTTCGCGCCAATTCCGATCCTGACAAATGATGGCCCGTTGGAAACCTTACGACGAGGAGATTGTCTCTGCAACCGATTCAACAAATAATCCCGCTTTTAATGGTTTTTTAATGAAAAACATTAAAATAATCAATTAAATGGTCTTTTTGTTCGATTTTCCAAAAACATAGGGCATGCGCCCCCCCCACACATCACGCCATAAAAATCATATTTGCTCTCACTTAATACCTTCCCTAAGTAGTCACTGGTCATCATAAGAAAAAAACGCTAAAAAAAAAAAAATCGAAAAAAAATCAAAAAAGGCAATCAACACGAGGACTTCCCAAGAGGTCACCCATCTTAGTACTACTCTCGCCCAAGCACGCTTAACCGCAGAATTCTGATGGGTTCTGGTGCATTAGTGCTGGTATGATCGATTGCTGAAACTATTTCACAAGTTTTACTACTTAACATGTCTCCAATGCAATGACTCGATCAACTTAACGGCATATCACATCTTCGCGCCAATTCCGATCCGGACAAATGATGGCCCGTTGGAAACCTTACGACGAGGAGATTGTCTCGGTGCAACTGATTCGAACAAATAATCCCGTTTTAATGGTTTTTTAATGAAAAAACATTAAAATAATCAATTAAATGGTCTTTTTGTTCATATTTTCAAAAACATAGGGCATGCGCCCCCCCTATTTTCACGCCATAAAAATCATATTTGCTCTCACTTAATACCTTCCCTAAGTAGTCCCTGGTTATCGTAAGAAAAAACGCTAAAAAAAAAAAATCGAAAAAATCAAAAAAGGCAATCAACACGAGGACTTCCCAAGAGGTCACCCATCTTAGTACTACTCTCGCCCAAGCACGCTTAACTCGCAGAGTTCCGATGGGTTCCGTGCATTAGTGCCGGTATGATCGATTGTCAAACTATTTCACAAGTTTTACTACTTAACATGTCTCCAATGCAATGACTCGATCAACTTAACGGGCATATCACATCTTCGCGCCAATTCCGATCCTGGACAAATGATGGCCCGTTGGAAACCTTACGACGAGGAGATTGTCTCGGTGCAACCGATTCGAACAAATAATCCTGTTTAATGGTTTTTTAATGAAAAAACATTAAAATAATCAATTAAATGGTCTTTTTGTTCGATTTTCAAAACATAGGCATGCGCCCCCACACATCACGCCATAAAAATCATATTTTCTCTCACTTAATACCTTCCCTAATTATTCACTGGTCATCATAAGAAAAACGCTAAAAAAAAAAAAATCGAAAAAAAAATCAAAAAAGGCAATCAACACGAGGACTTCCCAAGAGGTCACCCATCTTAGTACTACTCTCGCCCAAGCACGCTTAATCGCAGAGTTCGATGGGTTCTGGTGCATTAGTGCTTTGGTATGATCGATTGCAAACTATTTCACAAGTTTTACTACTTAACATGTCTCCAATGCAATGACTCGATCAACTTAACTAAGATATCACATCTTCGCGCCAATTCCGATCCGGACAAATGATGGCCCGTTGGAAACCTTACGACGAGGAGATTGTCTCGGTGCAACTGATTCGAACAAATAATCCCGTTTTAATGGTTTTTTAATGAAAAAACATTAAAATAATCAATTAAATGGTCTTTTGTTCGATTTTCAAAACATAGGGCATGCGCCCCCATACATCAAGCCATAAAAATCATATTTTATCTCACTTAATACATCCCTCAAGTAGTCACCGGTCATCATAAGATAAATCGTTAAAAAAAATTCGCAAAAATCAAAAAAGGCAATCAACACGAGGACTTCCCAAGAGGTCACCCATCTTAGTACTACTCTCGCCCAAGCACACTTAACTAATCAGAGTTCGATGGGTTCTGTGCATTAGTGCCGGTATGATCGATTGTCAAACTATTTCACAAGTTTTACTACTTAACATGTCTCCAATGCAATGACTCGATCAACTTAACGAAATATCACATCTTCGCCCCAATTCCGATCCGGACAAATGATGGCCCGTTGGAAACCTTACGACGAGGAGATTGTCTCGGTGCAACCGATTCGAACAAATAATCCTGTTTTAATGGTTTTTTAATGAAAAAACATTAAAATAATCAATTAAATGGTCTTTTTGTTCGATTTTCAAAAACATAGGCATGCGCCCCCCACACATCACGCCATAAAAATCATATTTGCTCTCACTTAATACCTTCCCTAAGTAGTCACTGGTCATCATAAGAAAAAACGCTAAAAAAAAAAAAATCGAAAAAAATCAAAAAAGGCAATCAACACGAGGACTTCCCAAGAGGTCACCCATCTTAGTACTACTCTCGCCCAAGCACGCTTAACTGCAGAGTTCTGATGGGTTCTGGTGCATTAGTGCCTTTGGTATGATCGATTCTTTGAAACTATTTCACAAGTTTTACTACTTAACATGTCTCCAATGCAATGACTCGATCAACTTAACAGCATATCACATCTTCGCGCCAATTCCGATCCGGACAAATGATGGCCCGTTGGAAACCTTACGACGAGGAGATTGTCTCTGCAACCGATTCGAACAAATAATCCCGTTTTAATGGTTTTTTAATGAAAAAACATTAAAATAATCAATTAAATGGTCTTTTTGTTCGATTTTCAAAAACATAGGGCATGCGCCCCCACACATCACGCCATAAAAATCATATTTGCTCTCACTTAATACCTTCCCTAAGTAGTCACTGGTCATCATAAGAAAAAAACGCTAAAAAAAAAAAAATCGAAAAAAGCAAAAAGGCAATCAACACGAGGACTTCCCAAGAGGTCACCCATCTTAGTACTACTCTCGCCCAAGCACGCTTAACTGCAGAGTTCTGATGGGTTCTGGTGCATTAGTGCTGGTATGATCGATTGCTAAAACTATTTCACAAGTTTTACTACTTAACATGTCTCCAATGCAATGACTCGATCAACTTAACGGCATATCACATCTTCGCGCCAATTCCGATCCGGACAAATGATGGCCCGTTGGAAACCTTACGACGAGGAGATTGTCTCGGTGCAACTGATTCGAACAAATAATCCTTGTTTTAATGGTTTTTTAATGAAAAAACATTAAAATAATCAATTAAATGGTCTTTTTGTTCGATTTTCAAAAAACATAGGCATGCGCCCACACATCACGCCATAAAATCATATTTTCTCTCACTTAATACCTTCCCTAAGTAGTCCCTGGTTATCATAAGAAAAAAACGCTAAAAAAAAAAATCGAAAAAAATCAAAAAAGGCAATCAACACGAGGACTTCCCAAGAGGTCACCCATCTTAGTACTACTCTCGCCCAAGCACGCTTAACTGCAGAGTTCTGATGGGTTCTGGTGCATTAGTGCTGGTATGATCGATTGTTGAAACTATTTCACAAGTTTTACTACTTAACATGTCTCCAATGCAATGACTCGATCAACTTAACGGCATATCACATCTTCGCGCCAATTCCGATCCGGACAAATGATGGCCCGTTGGAAACCTTACGACGAGGAGATTGTCTCGGTGCAACTGATTCGAACAAATAATCCCGTTTTAATGGTTTTTTAATGAAAAACATTAAAATAATCAATTAAATGGTCTTTTTGTTCAGATTTTCAAAAACATAGGGCATGCGCCCCCCCACACATCACGCCATAAAAATCATATTTGCTCTCACTTAATACCTTCCCTAAGTAGTCACTGGTCATCATAAGAAAAAACGCTAAAAAAAAAAAAAATCGAAAAAAATCAAAAAAGGCAATCAACACGAGGACTTCCCAAGAGGTCACCCATCTTAGTACTACTCTCGCCCAAGCACGCTTAACTCGCAGAGTTCGAATGGGTTCTGGTGCATTAGTGCTTTGGTATGATCGATTGTCGAAACTATTTCACAAGTTTTACTACTTAACATGTCTCCAATGCAATGACTCGATCAACTTAACGGATATCACATCTTCGCGCCAATTCCGATCCGGACAAATGATGGCCCGTTGGAAACCTTACGACGAGGAGATTGTCTCGGTGCAACTGATTCGAACAAATAATCCCGTTTTAATGGTTTTTTAATGAAAAAACATTAAAATAATCAATTAAATGGTCTTTTTGTTCAGATTTTCAAAAACATAGGGCATGCGCCCCCACATCACGCCATAAAAATCATATTTGCTCTCACTTAATACCTTCCCTAAGTAGTCACTTGGGTCATCATAAGAAAAACGCTAAAAAAAAAAAAAAATCGAAAAAAATCAAAAAGGCAATCAACACGAGGACTTCCCAAGAGGTCACCCATCTTAGTACTACTCTCGCCCAAGCACGCTTAACTGGTTCTGATGGGTTATGGTGCATTAGTGCTGGTATGATCGATTGCTGAAACTATTTCACAAGTTTTACTACTTAACATGTCTCCAATGCAATGACTCGATCAACTTAACGGCATATCACATCTTCGCGCCAATTCCGATCCGGACAAATGATGGCCCGTTGGAAACCTTACGACGAGGAGATTGTCTCGGTGCAACTGATTCGAACAAATAATCCCGTTTTAATGGTCTTTTAATGAAAAAACATTAAAATAATCAATTAAATGGTCTTTTTGTTCAGATTTTCAAAAACATAGGGCATGCGCCCCCACATCACGCCATAAAAATCATATTTGCTCTCACTTAATACCTTCCCTAAGTAGTCACTGGTCATCATAAGAAAAAACGCTAAAAAAAAAAATTCGAAAAAAATCAAAAAAGGCAATCAACACGAGGACTTCCCAAGAGGTCACCCATCTTAGTACTACTCTCGCCCAAGCATGCTTAACTGCAGAGTTCTGATGGGTTCTGGTGCATTAGTGCTGGTATGATCGATTGCTGAAACTATTTCACAAGTTTTACTACTTAACATGTCTCCAATGCAATGACTCGATCAACTTAACGGATATCACATCTTCGCGCCAATTCCGATCCTGGACAAATGATGGCCCGTTGGAAACCTTACGACGAGGAGATTGTCTCGGTGCAACCGATTCGAACAAATAATCCCGTTTTAATGGTTTTTTAATGAAAAAACATTAAAATAATCAATTAAATGGTCTTTTTGTTCGATTTTCAAAAACATAGGGCATGCGCCCCCCACACATCACGCCATAAAAATCATATTTGCTCTCACTTAATACCTTCCCTAAGTAGTCACTGGTCATCATAAGAAAAAAACGCTAAAAAAAAAAAATTCGAAAAAAATCAAAAAAGGCAATCAACACGAGGACTTCCCAAGAGGTCACCCATCTTAGTACTACTCTTCTGATGGGTTCTGGTGCATTAGTGCTGGTATGATCGATTGTTGAAACTATTTCACAAGTTTTACTACTTAACATGTCTCCAATGCAATGACTCGATCAACTTAACGGCATATCACATCTTCGCGCCAATTCCGATCCTGGACAAATGATGGCCCGTTGGAAACCTTACGACGAGGAGATTGTCTCGGTGCAACTGATTCGAACAAATAATCCCGTTTTAATGGTTTTTTAATGAAAAAACATTAAAATAATCAATTAAATGGTCTTTTTGTTCAGATTTTCAAAAACATAGGGCATGCCCCCCCCCACACATCACGCCATAAAAATCATATTTGCTCTCACTTAATACCTTCCCTAAGTAGTCACTGGTCATCATAAGAAAAAAACGCTAAAAAAAAAATTTCGAAAAAAATCAAAAAAGGCAATCAACACGAGGACTTCCCAAGAGGTCACCCATCTTAGTACTACTCTCGCCCAAGCACGCTTAACCGCAGAGTTCTATGGGTTCTCGTGCATTAGTGCTTGGTATGATCGATTGCCGAAACTATTTCACAAGTTTTACTACTTAACATGTCTCCAATGCAATGACTCGATCAACTTAACGGCATATCACATCTTCGCGCCAATTCCGATCCTGGACAAATGATGGCCCGTTGGAAACCTTACGACGAGGAGATTGTCTCTGTGCAACCGATTCGAACAAATAATCCCGTTTTAATGGTTTTTTAATGAAAAAACATTAAAATAATCAATTAAATGGTCTTTTTGTTCGATTTTCAAAACATAGGGCATGCGCCCCCACACATCACGCCATAAAAATCATATTTGCTCACTTAATACCTTCCCTAAGTAGTCACCGGTCATCATAAGAAAAACGCTAAAAAAAAAAATTAAAAAAATCAAAAAGGCAATCAACACGAGGACTTCCCAAGAGGTCACCCATCTTAGTACTACTCGCCCAAGCACGCTTTAACTGCAGAGTTCTAATGGGTTCCCGGTGCATTAGTGCTTTGGTATGATCGATTGCCGAAACTATTTCACAAGTTTTACTACTTAACATGTCTCCAATGCAATGACTCGATCAACTTAACGGATATCACATCTTCGCGCCAATTCCGATCCTGGACAAATGATGGCCCGTTGGAAACCTTACGACGAGGAGATTGTCTCGGTGCAACCGATTCGAACAAATAATCCCGTTTTAATGGTTTTTTAATGAAAAACATTAAAATAATCAATTAAATGGTCTTTTTGTTCGTATTTTCAAAAACATAGGGCATGCGCCCCCACACATCACGCCATAAAAATCATATTTGCTCTCACTTAATACCTTCCCTAAGTAGTCACTGGTCATCATAAGAAAAAACGCTAAAAAAAAAAATCGAAAAAAAATCAAAAAAGGCAATCAACACGAGGACTTCCCAAGAGGTCACCCATCTTAGTACTACTCTCGCCCAAGCACGCTTAACTGCAGAGTTCTGATGGGTTCTGGTGCATTAGTGCTGGTATGATCGATTGCTGAAACTATTTCACAAGTTTTACTACTTAACATGTCTCCAATGCAATGACTCGATCAACTTAACGGCATATCACATCTTCGCGCCAATTCCGATCCGGACAAATGATGGCCCGTTGGAAACCTTACGACGAGGAGATTGTCTCGGTGCAACTGATTCGAACAAATAATCCCGTTTTAATGGTTTTTTAATGAAAAACATTAAAATAATCAATTAAATGGTCTTTTTGTTCAGATTTTCAAAAACATAGGGCATGCGCCCCCCCACACATCACGCCATAAAAATCATATTTGCTCTCACTTAATACCTTCCCTAAGTAGTCACTGGTCATCATAAGAAAAAAACGCTAAAAAAAAAAAAAAAAAATAAAAAAAAATCAAAAAAGGCAATCAACACGAGGACTTCCCAAGAGGTCACCCATCTTAGTACTACTCTCGCCCAAGCACGCTTAACTGCAGAGTTCTGATGGGTTATGGTGCATTAGTGCTGGTATGATCGATTGTCAAACTATTTCACAAGTTTTACTACTTAACATGTCTCCAATGCAATGACTCGATCAACTTAACGGATATCACATCTTCGCGCCAATTCCGATCCTGACAAATGATGGCCCGTTGGAAACCTTACGACGAGGAGATTGTCTCGGTGCAAACTGATTCGAACAAATAATCCCGTTTTAATGGTTTTTTAATGAAAAAACATTAAAATAATCAATTAAATGGTCTTTTTGTTCAGATTTTCAAAAACATAGGGCATGCGCCCCCCCACACATCACGCCATAAAAATCATATTTGCTCTCACTTAATACCTTCCCTAAGTAGTCACTGGTCATCATAAGAAAAAAACGCTAAAAAAAAAATCGAAAAAAATCAAAAAAGGCAATCAACACGAGGACTTCCCAAGAGGTCACCCATCTTAGTACTACTCTCGCCCAAGCACGCTTAACTGCAGAGTTCTGATGGGTTCTGGTGCATTAGTGCTGGTATGATCGATTGCTGAAACTATTTCACAAGTTTTACTACTTAACATGTCTCCAATGCAATGACTCGATCAACTTAACGGCATATCACATCTTCGCGCCAATTCCGATCCGGACAAATGATGGCCCGTTGGAAACCTTACGACGAGGAGATTGTCTCGGTGCAACTGATTCGAACAAATAATCCCGTTTTAATGTTTTTTCATTAAAAAACCATTAAAATAATCAATTAAATGGTCTTTTTGTTCGATTTTCAAAAACATAGGGCATGCGCCCCCCCACACATCACGCCATAAAAATCATATTTGCTCTCACTTAAAATATTTGCGCCTAAGTAGTCACTGGTCATCATAAGAAAAAACGCTAAAAAAAAAAAAAAAAATCGAAAAAAAATCAAAAAGGCAATCAACACGAGGACTTCCCAAAGAGGTCACCCATCTTAGTACTACTCTCGCCCAAGCACGCTTAATCGCAGAGTTCGATGGGTTCTTGCATTAGTGCTTTGGTATGATCGATTGTTTGAAAACTATTTCACAAGTTTTACTACTTAACATGTCTCCAATGCAATGACTCGATCAACTTAACGGATATCACATCTTCGCGCCAATTCCGATCCGGACAAATGATGGCCCGTTGGAAACCTTACGACGAGGAGATTGTCTCGGTGCAACTGATTCGAACAAATAATCCCGTTTTAATGGTAATGAAAAAACATTAAAATAATCAATTAAATGGTCTTTTTGTTCAGATTTTCAAAAACATAGGGCATGCGCCCCCCCACACATCACGCCATAAAAATCATATTTGCTCTCACTTAATACCTTCCCTAAGTAGTCACTGGTCATCATAAGAAAAAACGCTAAAAAAAAATTCGAAAAAATTTTCTGGGTTCTAGCTAGGCAACCACAAAACAAACAAGCCCAGGCCCAGAACAACAACCCATATACATATATAATTCGCCCGCGCTATCCCTACCACCCTGATATATCAATGTAGGAATCTAATTATAAAGGGAACATCCATCTTCAGTGTAAGTAGTGTGGGACTTAAAAAACTTTCATCCTTATTGACCCTAAGGATGACCGTGGTTCTAAAATTAATTTCAAACAAAACCGAATAAACTCTAAGTTTATAAACGTTATTTAGAACCCTAATCACCACACTCAGTTTTTTTACCCCATCAACAAAAATAGCCTACTTCATTACTGAGACGTATTCTTTCTTGAAAGATATTTTCCAACTTCATCTTCCAATGCATCTCTAATTTTACTTTGGAGCTAACCAATAAAAGAAACCGAAGAAATGATGATCTAATAGTAAAGAAGGTCGCCTCACCACTGATTCCTTGTTTACACCACCTGCATGTGTCAGGCTATCACCCTGAATTCATAATCATATTTAGATTGTTTAGAATAGATTTTACTATCTATCGAATACTTAAATATTAGGTATTATTAAAACGCAAATGTTTTGTTTCTTCTACCGTGGTTTGTTGATCAATGGTGCTACAAAGTATAAACCCTGCAAAAGTGGGAGTCCACGAATCAACCCTTTTGGGGGATATTAGAGGATTTGGCTGTTAGTGCTCGATGGATATAAGTGTCTCACTTGTTTGTTGTTTAAATCGATGGTAATATTTCCCGTACTAGAAAGAAAGTTTGGAGAGAAATATCAGCCTGGGGAAGCTGGGGAAGCTCAAAGTTGGTAAGGTCACGCATGGTGTAGTCTGGGGAAGCTCAAAGTTGGTAAGGTCACACGTGCATGGAGTAGTCTCTTCTCTATATATGTGCTAATTCCTACTGCCTCAAGTATTGTAGCCATGGAAGAATCAAGGAGTTTGATGATGATTTTAGCGGTAGTCTTAGTTGGATTATCTTCTTTTTCAGATGTTCTTATATGTCAGCAGCAAGTTGAAGCCATTCCTTTTACGACGTAAGTATTAATTTTTCAGTAGACTTTTATCCAAGTTTGTTTATGGAGTTTAGAAACTTATTATTTTATAGATATTGTTGTTTCAGGGATCTAAGGACTAATATCCTTGGATTTTTTGATGGAGCATGGCTTAAAACGGAACTCGCAGATGAAGAGGTTTTGAAACCAAAACGTGTAGTATTAAGTCCAAACCTCACAACTTGTCATCAATCACTGTCAGATGCTGATCAACCGGTATACTGCTGTCCACCAAAAAGTGAAACATTGGAACCCATTGTTGATTTCCAATTTCCTGACACTTCAAAACCGATGAAGGTTAGAAAGCCAGCTCACTTAGTTGATGCAGAGTACATTGCAAAATACAACAAAGCTATAGACATTATGAAATCATTACCATACGAAGATCCACGTAACTATATCCGTCAAGCAAACATGCATTGTTTATACTGCACCGGCTCTTACAATCAGCAGCACTCCAATTCTCTACTCAAAATCCACAGAACATGGTTGTTTTTCCCATGGCACAGAATGGTGCTTTACTTTCATGAACGGATTCTTGGAAGTTTGATAGGTGATGAGAACTTTGCTCTCCCATTCTGGAACTGGGATTCTCCTGATGGCATGTTCATTCCTGATATGTACTTGAACGGGTCGATGGCTGAAAGCTCTCATCTGCCACCTCAAGTAGCCGATATTAATTACGATTACGTTGAAAGTGGGCTAGGAACCAGCGACCAAATTTCAGCTAATGTTGCTTTAATGTATAATCAAATGGTTTCAGGTGCTAAGAAGGCGGAGCTTTTCATGGGCTGTCCTTACAAAGCTGGGGAGAATGGGTTTTGTGATGGACCAGGAACTATCGAACTGGCACCACATAATCCATTGCATGCTTGGGTTGGCAGCAACTCAAATGCTGAAAGAGAAGATTTGGGTGCATTCTTTACAGCTGCAAGAGACCCAATTTTCTATGCGCATCACTCAAACGTGGATCGTCTTTGGAACGTATGGAATGAACTTCGTGGTAACAAGCCATTAATTGAAGACCCAGATTGGTTAGAATCTACTTTCTTCTTCCACAATGAAAAATCGCAGCTTGTTAGAATCAAAGTCAAAGATGTTCTTGATACTTCTAAGCTTAGATATACTTATGATAACGTTGAGAATGTATGGCTTACTGCTAGACCTAAACCTTCTATTCCACCGAAGATCGCTCGACATGTACTGAAAATGAGAGACAGTGAGAACCAATTTTCGGCCAATTCTAATCAGGCTACTGCTTCACCTGATATTGGGTTGCAAGGTAGGATATTTAATACTACCATACGAGTGAAGCTACATAGACCAAAAACAAATAGAAGTAAGATAGAGAAAGAACAAGAAGAGGAGATTTTAGTAGTTTATGGAATTAGTATCAATAGGGATATGTATGTTAAGTTTGATGTCTATGTAAATGCAGTCGATGAGAGGACAATCGGTCCTGAATCAAGAGAGTTCGCGGGAACGTTTGTGAACATGAGGAGAGGAGTAAGAATAGTGAGGGAGAAAGAAGATTTGGTAGTGCAGAGCAAAACAAGTTTTAAGGTGGGTATAACTGAGCTATTGGAAGATCTTCAGGCAGATGGGGACCAGACCATTTTTGTAACACTGGTACCGCGAGGAGGGACTTGCATCAATACGAGCATCGATGGGATTCGGGTTGAATACATGCAATGATTGACGATTAAATGATTGCTTTTTTTGTTTGTTTGCTTACATTTGTTGTAAGTACACTAATTTATCTCCATTGCCACGTGCGCTAACAGGGTCCACGTGGATGACATCACTCACAGGATGACACATAGGGGCATCCGTGGCACTCGCACAACGTGCCATCTGTCAAGACCAACGGTCAGAAATAAAGGGGCACCCAAGATAGATAAGTCCCGCGTAGCACCCAAGGATGGCCTTAACCCATCACGAGGTAAGACGTGATCAACGGTCAGAGGTAGTCCAACTGACACGGACATGACAAGAGGACTGACACCACCCGGCGTGGACTGGGACGCTCCAACCACCCGCATTTAATGTAGCTCAGAGAATACGTGTCGGACGACCAGGCGATGGAAACAAGGGTTGGTCAGCGTGATGAATCGGGATATAGTCGAAGCCGCGGAGTGACATAGATGTCCATGGGACCACGCCCGCGGGATAATATTCAAGCCCGCGTACAATGCACAGAACACAAGAAGATAAGATCTCAACAACTCATTGTCAGTAGGACCCACCAAGTTTAGTTATAAATATGTATCCCCCCTCCGAGAGGGGGATCGAAAAGAAAAGAAAGAAAAGAAAGGAGAGAGGGAGAGAGAATAGGGAGAAGTAAGTTGTAGCTCATGTGTTCGATGATCACCGAATCTGGTGATCATCTTTGTAACCATTTATTTTATAGTGAATCTCCTCGGACCCGTGGACGTAGGCCTTAGTGCCGAACCACGTATATCGTTGTCTCTTTCTCCTTTTGCACCGATAGTTTCATTTACATACTCGTATTCCGCATCTATCCGGATCCCCGGAGATGATAATGAGATCATGACAAACTAGAGGGGTTTGGAATCTATGAATTATCTTCTACCTATGCTTGTTCCATACTTCTCACACCTCAGTGCACGTATTCAACTTTTATAAAGATTGTTTGTGATCACGTGGAAGCGAAACCCGATTCTCGTGTTCACAATTTGGCGCTAGAAACAGGGACTTTGTCCCGGTAAAAAGATTTATCTTTTCCTGTGACTCCACAGCCTCAACCTCAAAAAATTTTTATTTAAAAACGCAAACAGATCTATTCATGGATTCGTTTTCGCACACATCTATGTCTATTGTGTTCTCTACCAACAGATCTGAGCATTATATGACTTTTAAACAAACAGATCTGGGTTTTAGTCAGCAGATTTGTTCTTAGACACGTTTCTCATTTTTAGCCAACAGACCTGTTCTTAGACTATTGTGTTTTCTACCAATACATCTAGGTTTTAACTAGAATTTCAAACAAAGTTTCCACCAAAAGATTTTGACTTTTTTGCAAATAACGACCCATGGATTTTATCTCGGGCAAATCCGCGTTCGTCTATGTCTTTCGTGTTGATTCGCCAAAATGACAACCCGAATACACCCATTACCGTTAGAAATCTAGTTTATAAAGACAAAGTTAAACTAACGGCTAACCCGCGGACTTTTGGGTCTCGGATTACCTCTCGTGTCCCTTGTGCAGATTATTACAATGGAAAGTAACAAAGATACTGGGAAGACGAAGATAACTCCAAGAGATACCCCAAGGACCACACCAGCAATAACAAGGAGCAGACAAAAGGGCGAAGGACGCATAGCCGCGGATAACATGCAGACCGGGGCGGAAAGCACGTGGCTCTTAGATGCGGGAAACATCGCAATGGAGGCAAAGAAGGCTGCGGCCGCAAGAGCCGCCGCACCAAGCAAGGGGATTTCTCAAGTGGTTGCCTCCAAAGTAACAAACTGCAACCAGGCCAGTAGGAGCCTCAGGAGGCTATAGCCGAATCAGTGATCCAGAACCATCCCTACGGAATGCCACCGGACAATGAACAAGACAAACAACTACCGGCAGGATCCAACGGAATAATCGAGCCAGGCGTGCCATTGACAGACGAAATCAATACCACGATCCCCGAGAGACAAGCTCAACTACAAGAAGGGATCCCCAATCAAGAATCGAACCAAACAGCGCAAATATTGGCACAACTGGAGGAGCTACAGCGGAATCAACTAACGTACGCGGATGCGGTGGCCCCGTTAGCTCAAGAAAACCAACAACAAGAGAAAGGATCCTCCGAAGCTCCGAACTAGCGAATCAGGCAAGACGAAGACAACTCACGCAGACAGAACAGGGACCGAGGGACGATCTTCGAAAACATCCCTGCAACAACTAACCGAAGAAGGATACCCCAAAGAAATGCGCGGAATAGTAGAAGGTCTGACCCAGACTACCAACCAGAAGTTCCAGATTACTATGACACGGAGGAGGCCACGGCGTCGCAATCCGCAAGAAAGACACGCTCTTCCATTCAAGACGAGCACTGTTTGGCAATGGAAAACCTCCGCGCGGAAATGCTAGCAGAGATCAATCAACTCAAGACCAGGCAAGGAGGTGGAAGACTAGAACAGATTATGAAGGAAGCCAACACTACCCCCCTTGCACGTCATTTGGCTACGGCTACCATTCCACAAAAATGTCCGGTCCCGACCTTTGAGTGTTACGACGGGTCCGCGGATCCCTCGGCTCATCTACGATATTACAACAGGGTAATGGCCAGGTGGGATTACGATGAGGCTATACTATGTAGATATTTCCCTTCAAGCCTAAAAGGATCCGCATTATCTTGGTTTGATAACCTCAAGCCAGGGTGCATTGATTCATATGATCAGCTCACCGAGAAGTTCCTGGCCACCTACATGTACAACAAAGTTGTGAACACAGGATGGACAAGCTCTTCTCACTTGCAATTAAGTACAGGAGTCCGTTCGAGAATACACCGATAGATGGCACAAAGTATGTCGTGCCATTGGGCATGTGGATCCCGTGGTGAGTATTAACTCGCTTACAAATGGGGGCTTGATAGGATGAGCCCGTTGTTTGTCGAAATCCACGGTACCTCCCCAACCACTGAGGGAGATTTAAGGATAATCATTGAAAAACATGCGAGGTTGGAAGAAATTCAAAAAGATAACCCCCAGCGCAGCACAACGAACCCCACGGACGAATTCCGCGGAACTAGTAGACAGCCCAAACCACGCCAAAAGGATCGAAAAGACGACCACAAAAGGAGTGGCGGAAAGTTTGAAGACCGGGTCTATATGAAGCTCAACACCGCCTATCCACGCATACCGAAGGAAATCAAGGATCGCGAGGACTTAGATTGGCCCCGGTCTAAAGGGAAACAACCACCACCCGGCGTAATCCAAAGAGTACTCGCGATTTTCACCGCTTTCTACTGGACACACGACAGAGAAATGCAAAAATCTCAAGATAGCAAGACAAAAGCCGATAGATGCAGGGATCTCAAAAATATGTGGAAAAGGCTGGAATGGAGGATAGAGCCAAACGCAAAGAAACAGTCCAACTACCCGAGGGTAACCGCACATTGAACTCTATATCCCGCTCCGAAAGCAAAGAGCCAACCCTAACGGCACAAATAGGAAAACGACCGAGAAAACAATTTGAAGATTACCGTGAGCTTTACAAAAGATAAACGGGAAGGAAGTAGAAGAGCACGAGGAGTGGATGAACGCGCCTCTGATTTTTGAAGCCGATGATATTGAGGACGACATGGAAGATCACAATGACCCATTAATCCTCACATTGCCAATCGCAGGATGCAACATAAGGAAAATCCTCATTGATGGAGGAAACTCCGTAAATGTATTGTTTTACGATACATTCAAACGCATGGAGCTTAACGATGAGCAACTCCTGACTTCATACTACACCATCTACGGGTTCAATGGCACGGCTACGAAACCCCTGGGGGATATTGTCTTACAAGTGGATGCAGGCCCCATGAAAGTCGACACTCGCTTTAGCGTGGTAAACACGCCCTCACCCTACAATGCCATTATTGGACGAAGATGGGTCCACAAGCTCAAGGGAGTCGCAGCTACCTATCATCAATACCTTAGATTTCCCACTCCCCTAGGAATAATGGAGATAAAGGGTGATCAAGCTTCCGTAAAAGAGTGCCACGCGATGCAAATACAACTCAACAACGAAGAAGATGAGAAAAGGAAAACCCGCAAGGCTCGTAGCAAGGCGGTATCCAAAGACAAAGCCATCGACGAATATCTGGAGGAAATCTCGGGAAAAAGCTTGTCTAAAGGGAATTCTGTAGGAAGCATGGAGGCCTCCACATCAAAGGTTAATCAGGGCGGAGAATCTGAGGCTACCAAATAGCAATTAAAGAAAATTCCCCACCTGGGGGAACCAAAGCCCACTTTCACATCCTTGGAGGCAGTGAAAGAGATCAACATAGGGACTCTAATGGACGGAGAACGCGAAGCTTCGCTGATAACACTGCTAAAGGAATACGCGGACATCTTCGCATGGAAACTATCCGATATGCCGGAATAGACCCAAAGACTCTCTGACATGAGCTGCGTATTAAACCCGCCCTAAGACACCCCTGACGACGACAAAAGATACGAAAGGTGGCCACAGAGCATCACAAAGCAAAGAGAAACGGAGCTACGAAAGCTATTAGAGGCCGGTTTTATAAAAGAAGTCAAATACCCCACATGGATCTCCAACATGGTAATAGTACCAAAGAAAAATGGAGGGGTCGAATCAGCATCGACTTCACCAACCTAAACAAAGCGTGCCCAAAGGATAGTTATCCATTACCTAGCATTGACCAGCTAGTTGATGCAGTAGAAGGATACGAAGAGTTGTCATTCATGGACGGATATTCCGGGTACAAACAACTATTTTTGGCAGAAGAAGACCAAAGAACATACCGCATTTTACACACCCCATGGTCTTTATTGTTACGTAAGAATGCCTTTCGGCTCGAAACGCGGAGCAACGTACCAAAGGATGGTCGATGCTATTTTCAAGCCATGGATCGGCAAGACTTTAGAGGTTTACGTCGACGATATGCTCATAAAAAGCAAAGTAAGAAAGAACCACCACCAGGACCTCAAGGACATCTTCTGAGCTATGAGAGAGCATAACATGAAGGTGAACCCTAAAAATGCACTTTCGGGGTGACCTCAGAAAATTCCTTGGATACCTAGTGACAAAAAGGGGCATTGAAGTAGATCCCGAAAAATCCGAGCCATAACAAACATGCCGTCTCCGAAGAACCTAAAAGAGGTACAAAAGCTCAATGGATCCCTAGCAGCCTGGGAAGATTCATATCACGATCCTCTGATAGGTGCAAACTCTTCTTCAACATACCGAAAAAGGGACTCAATTTGAATGGACGATGAATGCGAAGAAGCTTTTTGGGCATTAAACAATACCTAGCAGAAATCCCCATCCTTCGTAAACCGGACCTCGAGGAGGTTTTGGCACTCTACATTGCAAAGAACAGGACGACGCAGAAGCGCAGTACTCGTCGAACCCATACGAAGGAGGAGCAACCGATCTACTATGTCAAAGAAGACCCCGAATTCCGCGGAACGAAACTACACGAGAATTGAACAGCTAATCCTAGCCGTCGTATGGTCTACTTTAAAGCCGAGGACGTACTTTTAACGCATGATATACGTATCCCATGTCGGGCACCCTTAGAGACCATCCTCAAAGGGGCGGGAAAGGTAGGACGAATAGCAAAATGGAGCACATACCTCGACCAATTCAACATCCACTATGAGCTCCAACACTCCCGTAAATCGCAGTATTAGCGAGACTTTCTAGCAGACCCGCCTTTGGACAACGAAGAAGAAGTACGCATACAAGGATGGAAGGCTATGGGCACCCCGAAATAGAAAAACCAGAGCCAAATAATATTCTTGAGCCAAAGAACCCACGGCAATGGGAGGTCTTCGTTGATGGCTCCAAAAATAGAGAGGGCGCGGGGATAGGCATCGTCATCACCACACCCACGGGAGACAGAATCGTGCACGCATTCGATTGGAATTCGAAGGCCATACCAATAACATCGTAGAATATGAAGGAGTGATCCATGCTCTCCGCTTGATAATTGAATTGGGAATACAAGAAGTGCGGGTAACAAGCGACTCACAACTGATTATACGGCAGATAGGCTACGAATACAATGTGTACGACGAAACACTAGTGGTATACATGGCTCTAGTGCAAACATTGGCCTCCCAAATACCAAAAATCGGCTTCCGACATCTCAAGCAGAAAGGAGCTTAGACACGCGGATGCTCTAGCTTATATATCATCCATGCTTAAAAACGAAGATGTCAAAGCAATCAAGGTAACAAGAGTGTACGAACCATCCATCAAACTCCCAGAAACGTGCACGGCTAACCAACGCAAATCTAAGGAGAAAGACATCTCTGACGAGGATGTCGGAGAATACATATTCGACGATTTCCAGAACGAGGATATTACACGGCGAGCGGAACAAGACGACGATTATAGTCAGGAGGCAGATTGGAGATCAGAAATCCACTCTTTCCTCAAAGAAGGGAAACTCCCCCAGGACACCAAACAGGCCAGGAAGGTGCAGTCAAGAGTAGGGATGTACGAACTAAGAGACCAAGCCTTATACCGAAAATCATTCCTCGGACCACTTCGTCGCTGCCTATCCCGATCAGAGGGGCATGTCGTTTTAAAAGATATACACAGAGGAGATGCAGGGAATCACAGTGGAATGAGATCCCTAGCGGATAAGGCCAAGACGCAGGGCTATTACTGGCCAACCATGATCCGAGATGCAGCTAGAATGGCGAAGAGATGCGAAGAATGTCAACGATTTGGTAAACGAATCCACGCCCCAGCTACAAAGTTGAACTCGGTCGACAGTCCTTGGCCCTTCGGGAAATGGGGTATCGACATAGTAGGCCCACTCGTATCAGGGACGGGGAAAAGAAGATTCCTAATAGTGGCAACGGATTATTTCAAAGAAATGGGTAGAAGCAAAGGCACTGGCAAGAATTCGGGATTCGGACGTCTTCACTTTTATTTTTCAAAACATCATCTCGCAGGTTTGGCATCCTCACAGAGATAGTCTCCCGACAACGGAAATGCAGCTACAAGGAAAGAATATTGACTTACTGTTCGACACCTTCAAGATTCGAAAAAACAAATCCACCCCCATATACCCACAAAGCAACGGACAAGCAGAAGCCACAAACAAAACTTTGGCACTCATTCTTAAAAAACAGCTAGATGAGTACAAAGGACGATGGTGTGAACAGTGCATAACGTCCTATGGGCATATAGGACGACTCAAGATCAGCTACCGGAGAATCCCCATTTCTACTCACCTACGGAGTCAAGCAGTCATCCTCAAGGAAATTCTACTACCAACTACAAAGACAAGCCTGGGAAAAGAATCTCACCACGGACATGATGTTGGAAAGGCTCGACGACCTCGAAGAAAGAAGAGAAGCAAAGACCGCAAAGAATGGAAAACTACCAACGAAGGTCGGCGGAGAATATAACAAGAAAGTGAAATTTAGGAATTTTGTAGAAGGGCGGTATGTGTTGAGGACCATTCCCCAATACCAAATGAGAAAAAAAAAGTGGGGAAAATTAGCACCAACTTGGGGAGGACCCTACATAATACACGACATCGCAGAAATGGCTCTTACTATCTCAAGTAATATGAAAGGGGAAATCCTCATGCATCCGTGGAATGCCAAATACCTCAAACCATACTACCCATAATCAATCACTCAAGTGCGCATTTCGAAGAAGAAAATGGACTTGCTAATCCACATGTTTCTATCTCTGACAAAGGAGTAACGCGCCTTAATTTTTCAATCAATACCAAGTTTTCATTTTCAAATATCATATCCCGTTCATTACCCACGCACATTTCAATTTATTCAAAACCCACAACCTACATACAACACATCATATGAACCACATGTATATACTACTTACACAATGTACATTGAAAACCATGTCACATCATAATAAAATATCGATGCAACTATTACCCCGTGGATGTAGGCCTTAAGGCCGAACCACGTAAATTGTTGTACAATTACTATTATTAGGAATTGACGTTATACTTAGCAAGAGGGATATCCTGCACAAAGCATGGATCACACCCACTGCAATATACCGGGCAATATCCCGTGCAAAACACACACACGCAATATATCGGAGCATACACATGCGATCTCTCAGAACTCCTCTGTAAATGTCTATAAGTGTATGACCAGGAGGCGACTTCTTACAGAATGAGATATCCGTGCAATATTACAAGCCGCGAACTTAATGGAGTAGATCCTTAAACGTCGGCCAGACCCCCACCGTCCAGTGATCCTCTGGCCAAGGAGTTAGCTGGACGGGGTGCAAGGTCACAAGACGATTCCGGGGATACCAACCTACGGAATTGCACGAACAATACACTTTATCAAACTCAAAGATTGATATCCGCGGGTTACAATAACTACGGAATTTTCCATTATAATTAAAGATGATAGACATAAATTCAACAAAATTCAAAATCGATTTAAACACCAAAGTTTGATCTAATACATGCGATTGATTACAAGCCCAGAGAGTAAAATAACAAAAACGCCAAAAAGGATAAGCAACCGAGATCAATCCCTAGCATACTAACTACGGTCTACCGAAAGCAGAGTGTTATCTCAGGTTTATCCTTCAAATGACGAAGGAACGCTACCACCCGAGGAGGGCCCGGAAGAACTTGATGGGAGCGCGGGTGCACGGGACGCCGAGTATAATTCTTGGTTAACCCATGGTTTTTCTTAAGGTCCAGCTCAATCTCACCAAGAATCTTATTAATCTCTTCGACCAGCTTGTTTGCGGGCCATTAGACCTATGGCTACGCTCCTCATCTCAGCCTGATTTAAGGAAGTACAAAGCTGGTCAATCCTTTGATTAGCTTGCTTCAACGTTTCGTCCTGAGACGAGGCCAGACCGCGATGGTAGCTAACTTGACCCTCCAATTGAACTACCTTAGCCTCGAGCTTCGCAAACTTTCCATCTCATGGCTTTAAGTCGTACTTGGAGCTCTGCGAACAATAAAAGAAGACAAAGTGAGTTATGACATACAATCCAAAGCACACTCGATGACGAAGACGTATACCTTCACAATGATCAACCGCGGAATCCCTCGCTTCTGCAGCATAATCATATTCATTTGATAACTTATCATAATCTACCTGCAGCAGATTATGAGCATACCGACTTGCGCTCGGGTCATTTCAAGCATCGAGCCCGAATGACGATGTCGATTAACCTCATCATTCTTCAATTCCAATCCCTTGTTGAGACGATACATAGTCACCTCTAAGTCTCTCTCACGTTCAACCCGACGAGCCACATCGGCTCGAGACGCGACAGAGCACTACCGAGAGCACTACATTCTCGCCCTAGCATCGTCTCTCTCTTGGCCAAACGCCGCATATAAGTCCGCACAGCCGAGGGATGCGAAGACCGCGCTTGCCGCAGCTCGCCTTCCAGAACATTAAGTCTAATTTCTAAGGAGGAAACCTGCCCGCGGGCTTGCTCAAGATTGTCCCGCGTCCATAAAAGGGCCCCGTTAAACAAATGGCGGTCATGGTTATTTCGATTTTGCAAATCTACCAAGCAATACTTTTTCTTACGCCATTCTTCGGCCATCGCGTTATGAACATCCGCGCGGCATTCCATTTAACCGACTCACTCTTAAGTTTTTCAACTAACTCAAAGAATGCGCCCTTTTGACGAGTCCTCTCACCCGAAGCCACAACAATTGGGGGACTCCACCCACCAAGATAGTACAATGGGAGGAGGGAAGAAAGAGAAAACTCGTAACAAATAAGGAGCAGAAACTACCAAAGAAGAGGGAGCGCAGACCAAATGGATGAGGAATTTTCCTCAAAGAATGCCTAACTTGGCCTTAACCAGAGCCAACTCGTAACGTAGCCGAGCCTCTTCCGTGCCCTGCTTTGCTCCTTACGCTTAAGCAAACTCTTTAGCTCGGTTATTTCTTCATCCTTAGCGGATACCGAAGCCTCGACACCGGAAAGCGTCTCTTCACAATGTCGAAGCTTCCCCTCTAGCTTCGTAGATTTGGCCCTAAAGAGCCTGTAAAGTTGGTGATTACAATACTCACTTCTCATCATCTACCAAAGAAAATGAGGGAAGTTAGCTCACATCATATTCGAACGAAATCGTGGATAAAAAGAACAGGACAAACCTCCAATAGCCGGGGGTAATCAGTATTGATACCCATCAAAGAATAGCCATCATGTCAGCTACGGTAGGGGGAGGATCCACTACAAGATCAAGCCTGGCCACTACGAGATTTTTACCCCATCCTCGATCTACCGCCTCCTCGGGGTTAACTCCATGTACCTCCGAGTAAAAGCATCCGAACTCTTTTCCCCTTCAATCACGGGGCAGGATGAGGAACTACCAAAGCAAGTTTTTCTTTCGCACCATGCCAAAACAAAGATCATCGCCATCCGCAGCTAAGGATCGCGAGAAATCATCCAAGGGAGAGTCCGAGGTATTCCCACCATGAGCAAGACCAACATTACCTTGCACCAAGGCCCCACCAACAGTGGAGGAGGTACCAAAGAAAACCCTCGGAAGGCACTACCAAAACCCCAAAGATCGGACCGCGGATGGGCCACCAATGCAAACTATCCTCGAGAACACTCCAATCATCACCACCGGAAGCAAAGTGAAGTCCGAAACAAGCCCCATAACCGTGGACATGTCAAATGACTGTTCCCCAGATAAAACCTTACCAAAAGAGAACTCATAACAAGCACCCCCATCCTTGTCATCATTACTAAGAACAAGTCCCTTACCTTTATCTCAGAACATTCACACCGGACTTAGTAACCCCCGCATGATTTCCATCACCACCAATACCACCAGCATCCGAATCACCTTTACCACCACCAATATCCGGGCCATCTTGACCACCACCAGTGGCCGGGTCACCTTGACCACCACCAGTGGCCGAATCACCTTGACCACCACCAATGGCCAGGCCATCTTGACCACCGCCGATAGCCGGATCACCCCGACCACCACCAAGGCCGGATCATCACCTCCACCGTCAACTCGCCCGATCGCCATCACCCTCTTGAACAAAGCGGAGAAGTCTCACCCGCTCTTCCCTATCGGAAGAGTCCTCATCACCACACACGGGACTATTTACATCCTCGAAATGAGAGGAACCCTCGGTGGGAGAATTCGATGATTGCTTGGGATTAATCTTCTTACCTCTACACACCTACAACACGTAATGATGAAAGAACCATTGGCGTCACCTTTCCTTGGCATAATCAACATTATTTAAGAAAACGTAGGGGCATACATACGAAGAAAACAAACAACGCACCTTAACAACATCGGTATTCCGCGCGGAGGAAGATTAGCATCGTGGACATCTTCGTCTTCGCATCGTCAACATCACGGCTATAAACAAAATCCATACCGGCAAAACTCATCCGCCAAAGGCGTGAATGCGCGTAACGAGCGGGAGAAGCTTCGCGAGGAAGACTCACAACAAGAGGGTCGCCAACCACGGGGACCGGGGACCCAACCATAGGCCCACGGACCAAAAACTTCAAGAACAGGCAAGGCACCACTCGTAGTCATGATCACGCTTGATTCTCTCCTCAGCGGGAATAGGAAGACCTTCGGCACCAGAATCCTCGCCATCTTGGAATCACTTACCTCGCTCAAAAGGCGAACTTCCCCCTTAACTTAAGTAATGTTCCGTAGACTCACGCACCACGGCTTACGAGTATTCCTGTTAACATAATCTCCAAAGGATTTGTTGAAATTCTCAGGAGTATACCACCCTTTCTCCTTTTCTAATCTAGGGGCATAGCAAGTCATCATCGTTTTCCCCTTACTACGAAGGTAGCATTCACGAAGATGGCGAAGATAATTTCCTGTCAACTGTTGCACCCCGCGATTATGACTTTTCTTGCAAATATCGCGCTAGACAGACCCGATAGTAGAAATCATCACCACTTTATACAAGGGTAACATCAAACCAGCCTCAAAGCACCCACGGTTGTCGGAAATGAAAGGCATCGTACTTATAATTGGTAACCATCTCATAAGTTATGTCTTTATCAATGCGGCATAAAACGAACCCGAAAATGTCAAGACCATGCTTCACCTTGAAGGCCTCGAGATCAATGTGTCGAAAGGTAAACTTCTTATTACCCGAGAGATAAAGGACGGAAAGTAACGGCAGAGTCATCCTCGAAACCTTCTTCCGCGGCATCCTCCACAGAACCCGCAGCCTTCCTCTTAGGAGGAACTAAGTCTCCCGAAGACTCTATCTCCGTAGCCTTTCTTTTCGAAGTAAGAGTTTTAGTCGACTTACTTGAACCAGCACACGGATGGGTTAGTCCGCGTTGGAGGTCTGAGTGCGAGGGGCTGCACATCCAAAGGTTCATTGCGAGGATTCGGCTGCTTCTTAGGAGACCCACCTCTAGAACGAGTCGCGGCATATCTAGATCCCTGTGGAGGATCACCCCTTCTAAGTGAAGATCTTTGACCGGAGGATGAGGATGTTCGTCCATCCCGAAGATTACCCTGAGTGGGTGGGGGCGAAGCTCCACCCCTTACATTAGGATCACTCCGGGGAGATCGATGAGGACTTGACGGAGGAGTCTGATAAGGGACCCGCGGATGGTCGGACATGTCTGCGGGCACAAACACGAGTAGGAACTCAAATCAGAGGCAGAGAAGATCAAAAATCGAGAAAATCTCAAGAACAAAAGAGTGCAAAAGAAGAAAACCCTAAATTTCATCTAACAAATTGCCTAAACTCTCGAGATCATTATCCGAACTCAAAAGAAGAAATAAAATCTAAGCATGACCAATGGAGCACCCAACTCAGTAGCGTCGACTCTCAAAACCCAGGGTACATTTAAAGTTAAAACTCATCATCAAATCACCACCGGAAGATCAGAAACTCGACAAGCTTAAGCAAGGTGATTAAACGGAATAAAAGGTCATACCTGAATCACGAAGAATCAATCAACAACAGTGACGAAGAAGAAGCAACAAGTAACAACCACAGCAGCAGCAGCCACGACAACCACAGTAGCAGCAGCAGCAGTAGAAGAAGCGATGGTGTCAGAGGAAGTTAAGAAGATGAAGACAAGAACAAAGAATAAAACAGAGAATGTGAATTAAAGTCACATTCTCTCACTCCTCCTCTTTATATAGAACTGGAAGGAACCGTCCACTACCCAAAGGGCGCTTATATGGCGGACGTGGGAAACGTGCACAATAAATGCAGGTAGCACCTTTTTAGGAGAAGTTATGAGGGAGATAAAAACGTACCACACGGTTCTTCTTCCAACAAAAGCCAAACGCCCAGTCGCAAGAAGAGGGGCAAATTGTAAGTACACTAATTTATCTCCATTGCCACGTGCGCTAACAGGGTCCACGTGGATGACATCACTCACAGGATGACACATAGGGGCATCCGTGGCACTCGAATAACGTGCCATCTCGTCAAGACCAACGGTCGAAATAAAGGGGCACCCAAGATAGATAAGTCCCGCGTAGCACCCAAGGATGGCCTTAACCCATCACGAGGTAAGACGTGATCAACTGGTGGAGGTAGTCCAACCGACACGGACATGACAAGAGGACCGACACCACCGGCGTGGATCGGGACGCTCCAACCACCCGCATTTAATGTAGCTCAGAGAATACGTGTCGGACGACCAGCGATGGAAACAAGGGTTGGTCAGCGTGATGAATCGGGATATAGTCGAAGCCGCGGAGTGACATAGATGTCCGCGGACCACGCCCGCGGGATAATATTCAAGCCCGCGTACAATGCACAGAACACAAGAAGATAAGATCTCAACAACTCATTGTCAGTAGGACCCACCAAGTTTAGTTATAAATATGTATCCCCCCCCCCACTGAGAGGGGGATCGAAAAGAAAAGAAAGAAAAGAAAGGAGAGAGGAGAGAGAATAGGGAGAAGTAAGTTGTAGCTCATGTGTTCGATGATCACCAGATCTGGTGATCATCTTTGTAACCATTTATTTTATAGTGAATCTCCTCAGACCCGTGGACGTAGGCCTTAGTGCTGAACCACGTATATCGTTGTCTCTTTCTCCTTTTGCACCGATAGTTTCATTTACATACTCGTATTCCGGATCTATCTGGATCCCCGGAGATGATAATGAGATCATGACAAACTAGAGGGGTTTGGAATCTATGAATTATCTTCTACCTATGCTTGTTCCATACTTCTCACACCTCGGTGCACGTATTCAACTTTTATAAAGATTGTTTGTGATCACGTGGAAGCGAAACCCGATTCTCGTGTTCACATTTGTAATTTTTTGTTTTAACATTTTTTTAGCTTTTGACTAATTTTGTTACCGAAAAACGAGATTTTTGTTAGGCGGAGTGCAAAAATGGATCCGAGGAGAGCAAAACTCGTATTTAACTCACTAATCATAACCTAGTCAATACATCACTCTAACTCGGACAAATTTACCGTTGCCAAATAGTTGTACCCACATTGATCACATAAAAGTCACGCCTTGTATCAAAGGCCCAAAAAATTCCACCACCGCATCCGCCATTAATATCACCACCAACACCATAAAGACCAACTCATCATCATCAAATGCCTAAATCGGAGGAACAAAATATGCTTCAAGATTAACCTCGATATCCAATCCACTAGGAATCTGATGTTTACATTTTCATTCAGGTGACTTAAGAGGAAAAACAGGTTGAATGATTAGATGTCTTAGACCGATTCATTAGTTTAGATTAAAGAGACAACAAAAACAAAAGTTGATGGCGATTCATTAATTTGTTTCTCCATGTCACCGTATAACATAATGAACATTTCAATGGCAGGGTACAAATCAAATTAACGAATCTCATTATCTCTTATATCTATATACCTATCCAAGTTCAAAAATATCCATAATACATTACGACTAAAAGAACGGAAAATGGGTCATTTGTCCAAAAAAATTTAAAACACGGTTCAAATGGACGAGTAAAAATTTTTATGGGTGAAATGGACACAAAAAAAATAGCAAGGATGAAACTGGATTCATCCTGGCTTAAACTTAAAAAATAGCGAGGATGAAACTGGATGCATCCTGTGTAAATTAAAAATAAGAAAAAGTATTTGAAAATGGGCAGGATGAAACTGGTTACATCCTGCCTATTTTTAAATTTTTGTCCATTTAAACAGTATCAAAATCTAATTGTCCTTTTCATCCAGGAAATTTTAATTTTGGTCTTTTTAACCAATTTTGTGCTAAAAGAACTCATATCGATCTATATATTATTAAATTACTTACTAATTAATGGTGGAAACTGTTTTTAATGGTGGAACCTGTTTTCTTAAAAACAGATTTGCTCGAATCCAGGTTTGGGTGGTGGGGATACGTGTGTGACGTTTGTATGGTTAGTTTAATAGGGATAGTTTGGTACATGGTTGAAAGTTTCATTGACTAGGTCCTGGTCAGTGAGTCAATTACACTTTTTGCTCTCTTCATATCCATTTTTGCTCTCCCTCTAACAAAAATCAAAAACGAACGAGGAATTTATGAATTTCTGCCACAAAGAGAAAGAAACTATCATTCATAGTGCACCTTAGGTCACTATTTTGATTACTCAGTTGCAAATTGGAAAACTCTCTTAAGAAAAAAGATTTGTATTCTATGTGCCAACAACTATATATAAGAGCCCTCACATCTTAATCGAAATTTTTCCCAAAGGTGTCTAGTTTTAATTAGTTATTCCCAAAAATGTTGTAAATTACAAAAAATGTTTGAATGTGTACCATTGCTTGACATTGTGTACCCAATATGATGAATCCACACCTATAATGTGTACGCATTTGTTGATGGTGGTTTTTAAACAAAGGGTAAAATCGTAAAACCCCAAATAACCTAATGTCACCGGTGACACATTTATTAGGACATTTAATGCATATAGTCAGTAATTAATAGGGGATATTTTTTCAAATTAGGGTTACAACGAACGAAACCCTAATTCCCCTCCGTGCCAATGGCAAATCATGCCAGCCGCACCTAGCCCAAGATAGCTGCGCCATGCCAAACACACTCTGCCTTGGCCCTAGCTATGCTAGTCACACCAAATGCGCCAAAGCATGCCAACCATGCTAGCCGCACATCTATGCCAATGGAAAATCATGCCAGCCACACCAAACGCGCCGAAGCATGCCAACCATGCTAGCCGCACCTCTATGCCAATGGCAAATCATGCCAGCCATACCAAACGAGCCAAAGCATGCCAACCATGCTAGCCGCACCTCCGTGCCAATGGAAAATTATGCCAGCCACACCTAGCCCAAGCTAGACGCACCTCTATGCCAATGGCAAATTATGCCAGCCATACCAAACGCGCCGAAACATGCCAACCATGCTAGCCGCACCTCCGTGCCAATGGCAAATCATGCCAGCCACACCTATCCCAAGCTAGCCGCACCATGCCAAACACACCCTGCCTTGGCCCTAGCTGAGCTAGTCACACCAAACGCGCCAAAGCATGCCAACCATGCTAGCCGCACCTCCGTGCCAATGGCAAATCATGCCAGGCACACCTAGCCCAAGCTAGCCGCACCTCTATGCCAATGGAAAATTATGCCGGCCATACCAAACGCGCCGAAGCATGCCAACCATGCTAGCCGCACCCCCGTGCCAATGGCAAATCATGCCAGCCACACCTTGCCCGAGCTAGCCGCGCCATGCCAAACACACTCTGCCTTGGCCCTAGCTACGCTGGTCACGCCACGCCAAGCCAAACACCCTTACCTTGGCCCTAGCCGCGCCATGCCAAAGTAGCGCCCGCACCTAGGCTTGCAAACCATGCAACCTAGGCCAAATTGGCCATGCATGCGATTGACACATGCCAACACGCTCGCTGGTAGCTTTTTCCTACCAGGGAGCGACCCAAATTGGCCATGCATGCCATTGGCACATGCCAACACGCTTGCTGGTAGCTTTTTCTACCAAGGCGCGACCCAAATTGGCCACGCATGCCATTGGCACATGCCAACAGACTCGCTGGTAGCTTTTCCTACCAGGGAGCGACCCAAATTGGCCACGCATGCCATTGGCACATGCCAACACGCTCGCTGGTAGCTTTTTCTACCAAGGCGCGACCCAAATTGGCCACGCGTGCCATTGGCACATGCCAACACGCTCGCTGGTAGCTTTTTCTACCAGGGCGCAACCCAAATTGGCCACGCATGCCACTGGCACATGCCAACACGCTCGCTGGTAGCTTTTTCTAACAAGGCACGACCCAAATTGGCCACGCATGCCATTGGCACATGCCAACACGCTCGCTGGTAGCTTTTTCTACCAGGGCGCGACCCAAATTGGCCACGCATGCCATTGGCACATGCCAACACGCTCGCTGGTAGCTTTTCCTACCAGGGCGCGACCCAAATTGGCCATGCATGCCATTGGCACATGCCAACACGCTCGCTGGTAGCTTTTCCTACCAGGACGCGACCCAAATTGTCCACTCATACCATTGGCACATGCCAACACGCTCGCTGGTAGCTTTTCCTACCAGGGCGCGACCCAAATTGGCCACGCATGCCATTGGCACATGCCAACACGCTCGCTGGTAGCTTTTCCTACCAGGACGCAACCCAAGTTGGCCACGCATGCCATTGGCACATGCCAACATGCATCGCTGGTAGCTTTTCTTACCAGGACATAGCCCTAATGGCCACGCGTTCCATTGACACATGCCAAACACGCACGCTGGTAGCCTAACTTGCAAACCGTGCAACCTACAATCAAGGCATTCCGCACACGCCATTGGCACTTGCCATACACGCCACTAGCAGCTCTGGCATTGCTACTTACACTCAACGTACAACTTACCACCAAAGCATTCCGCACATGCCATTGGCACATGCCACACACGCCACTAGCAGCTCTGGCATTGCCACTTGCACTCAAGGTGCAACCGGCAACAAAGGCATTCCGCACATGCCAGTGGCACATGCCACACGCGCCTCTAGCAGCGCCACTTGCACTCAAGGTGCAACCAACACTCGAGACATCAACACAAACTGGGGGATGCTTTCTAGGGTTTTGGTTTGGCGGTCACAACATGCAGCGTACACTACGCTCACATTAAGAAAGCATGAATAGGAATAAAGCGGTCAAATAAATGAGGAAATAATGGTGAAAACATTTTCACCCATAAACACCTTGCGATTACCACCTGGTAGGTCTGTATAAATGTTTTTCCTACGTCTTAAACTGCAAGTGCACAGTGCCTTTGGAGGCAGTGGCAAGCACAGGTCATTCCACAGAGAATTGGGGTGTGTTATGTGATCTAATGTCTCTTAACTGATTTTCTAGTAAGTGTCAAAGATGTTTTGGTGTTGTCGAAACAACTGAGTTGAAGTTGTGATTATAAACTAAAGTATTAATGAGCAAGATAAGTTGTAAATTGTTGGTTGAGTGGCACTAGGATTATCAAATCCACCACTGGTTCATGTTATGGGATTCAACTAGTTTGAGTGCTTGATTCCTGTGACAGACAAGGATAAGGTGTCAAATTTATCACCTATCTAAGGAGTTTCACCAAATGATAACTCAGTTATCAGCTAAGGCACCAACCTAGAGCACTAGTTGTCTAATTAATCACAACTAGTCAAGAGAATTAGCAATTTATCTCTAAGGCTTGAGTGAAGCATCACTAATGCAGTTTTAGCCTAACTACAATGCATACATGGCAGTCATTGTGAGAGTAAAGCATTGGGAAGCTATAATTGAGATTATCTTTAAAGTTTAAGCATTCAAAAGCAACATCAAACACAGTTGAACCACAGAACTGAGAATCAAGGTTTCATTTTTAATCCTAGCAATGTAACTTAGAACATAGTGAACATAGTAAAGATAAACTTCAAATTTCAAATACAACTAAACCCTAAAAATTAACTAAAAACTCACCACTTTTCTCTTTCCTCTAGAACACCCATTTATACCCTTACAATCGCTCAAATAACAACTACACAAGTACCCAAACCTGATTTCTCCCTTGCTTCACCTCTGAATCGACCATGCAGGGATTTGTTCGAGAAAACCCTAATTTTAATCATCTCAACCCTAGCTTCTAGGTTATGGGAGAAGCTAAAGGTAGAGATGGTTAAAACGAGGGCGACTGCAGGAGCTAGTGGGGTTGTTGGTGATGGCAGGAGATGTAGTGATGGTGATGGCTCTGTATGGGGAAGAAGGAGGTGGAGGTAAGGGTTTCTGAGCAGAGGTATGGAGAAGAAAGAGAAGATGAAGAGAGAAATGGGTTAGGTCGACTGGGTATAGGGTTAGGTAGTTTTGCTGTGGAGCGGAGGCGTCGAGGTTTGATGAGGAAGGCGGAGCGAGCATTGGATGTGGATGGGTAGGATCTGAACGGCTCAGGGATAATCGGGCTATTTTGGTGTTGAGCGAAGGCATCGAGAAATGATGTGAGTGATGGAGCGACCGTAAGATGCAGCTGGGCGAGATCTCAATGGCTTGGAGTTGATGGGCTCGGATCCGGGTCGCGGGTCTTGGATAGCTTGGGCCCATGTCTTGTAAATGGTTTGCTCCTGATGCGCGCGCGGGCTTTGGATTTCTGCTCCATAGACGCTTGTCTCCAATTCTTTGCTCTTTTGGCTCCTCAATTTCTCCGAACTTTATTTACTGCTAAAAACACAAAGTTAATTAATACAAATATTTATTCTTGAAAACAAAGAAAATACAGAATTTGGGATAATATCTGATTTCTGAGCACAAAAGATGAGTAAAATGCCAATAAAAAGGTGTATAAATATGCAATATTTGGCACTCATCAAATACCCCCAAACCTGAATTTTACTTGTCCTCAAGTGAAACAAAATTAGGAAATCCTAACTATACCCCTGTCGCAGTCTCTCGAATGCATTTAACGTATGCACTAAGCCTTTAAACCCCTAGGTTTCCCTAGTGGACGAGTTGTAGTCTCGTGAGGGTTTACCGCAGGTGTACCCACAAAACCTTCTCCAACTTCGTGAGTGTAAAAGAGTCTCAAGCATCCAAGAAGCTATGAGGACATAGAGTTTCGCATGCTAGTAACGAAGTTAGAACTACCAAAGAACGCATTCTCATCCTTAAGTGCTGAGCGAGAAGTAACCATACCATATGAAAGAATTCGGGTTCGATTGTGATCATAAGCCTCGACTTCTGCCTCACTAATAGGGTTTTATGATAATTGCACTCAAAAAGACCGCTTTTTTAGTCTCTCATGTGTGCAGGCAGGAATAAAGAGAGAAATCCTGCACACGTTGTAGGTAAGAAGGATAACCTTCCGAAATAATTTCTGGAGACTCCACCTAAGTGTGGACAAAAAGAATCTTTTTCTGATGATCTCTAAGAAAGGAAATTAACCATTAGCAAGGGTGGGAGTACTCACTTACCTTCTCACCCGATCGGCAATTAATATCACTCTCTCAGCATTCATAGAAACGTCTTCAATCTTCGGTCTTCGGTCTTCAATAGCTGATGATGAACTTCTGAACTTCACAAAAACTTGACAAACATACACATTTTTTTTTTTTTTTTTTTAACATAGAACATGAAATGGAAATAAAACTCAATTTTTCACAAACTTCATTAATTCTCATCTTCTTTTCTTTTCTTTCCTTTGTTGCACGTAAACCTTGGACTATATCAACTTTTCTTCAGATATTCTGATGATGCTCCGCTTGCTGACGACGATGTGTTTCTATGAAAGTGTTGATGTTGTTGAGAGGGAGAGAGTGATGCTAACTGCAAATCGGTATTTAGAAAAAGTTTTCATCTTTAAACGTCACCCTCATGATTGACGAAATTAGCACTCAAGAGATCAAAAATAGTGCTGAAAGTGGTACGAAGTTGGGTAGCTCACCATTCCTACCCTAATTGACGTACGGTGACACACACTCTAACAAATTTTTTCTAGAAAGTCACAAAGAGTGAAGGTCGGTACCTCGCTTGATGTAAAATGGGTAGTCTCCACTATGGTTGATCACAATTCTACTACCGAATATCTAAACAAAGACCTAATTCGCCCTCCCATGGTTAAATCCAACTTTAACGCTCTAATCAACTAAGAAAACCGATTGCGTTCTCCAGTACTTCCAAGTTCTGTTATTTCGGTCAGACTCTCTATGTAAACATAGCTAGAAGCATGCTAGTGACTCTAAAATCTCTAAAATTTGGAGGTTTTTATGCAAATATTTACAAAGAGTTTTTTTTTTTTTTTTTTTTTATACAAAGAAGTAAAACAAAAATACTAAAAACTCTATATGCAAATCACACCCCCAAACCTAGATCAAACATTGTCCTCAATGTGTCAACAGATGATAAAATTTTAAAAAAAATCACATACCAAGAGAACTATGCTGAGTAGAGAAAAGGGAAGAGATTACCGGATGCAAGAGGGTGTTGCTAAACCATAGAAAGATGAATGCTTTGAAAGCAAACAATCAAGAGCGCACGACAAAAAGGTTGGTTAGCACAAATAAGAACTATGCAAAAAGAAAAAGAAAAGGGAAAGAGAATGGATTGTTAGTCCATATATATGTACACAAGTGAACTAGTCTAGTCCACATAGATGGGGTCTTCTAAGTCGACGGTCTCAACTTCTGGTGGAGGATGCTCCAGAAATGGTTTCAATCTCTGACCATTGACTTTGAAAATGTTCTTGTTTGCTGGGTTTTCAACTTCTACAGCTCCATGGGGAAAAACGGTACGTACCAAGAATGGTCCTGACCATCGAGAACGTAGCTTTCCTGGAAACAAATGCAATCTAGTGTTGTACAATAAAACTTTCTGACCTGGGGTGAAAGAATTGCGCAGAATGCGCTTGTCGTGAAACACTTTCATCCTATGTTTGTACGTTTTGGCACTATCATATGCATCATTTCTCAACTCTTCTAACTCATTGAGTTGAAGTTTTCTACGGTTCCACCTTATCAAGATCAAAATTCAACTTCTTCACAGCCCAATATGCACGGTGTTCTAACTCAACAGGTAAATGACATGCTTTCCCGTACACAAGTCTGTAAGGAGACATCCCAATGGGAGTCTTGTATGCAGTTCTATAGGCCCATAAAGTATCATTTAAGCGCAAAGACCAATCTTTCCTAGAAGAATTGACGGTCTTCTCAAGGATATGCTTAATTTCCCTATTAGAAACTTCCACTTGGCCACTAGTTTGAGGATGGTAAGGTGTTGCGACCTTGTGAGTGATTCCATACTTGCGCACTAGTGATTGATTATTGCCCTAGGGGTTCCAAAACGGGAGAAAATATTCTCCTTAAGAAAAGAAAGAACAACTTTATGGTCGTTGGTTTTGGATGCAATGGCCTCTACCCACTTAGAAACATAATCAACAACAACAAGAATGTATAACTTACCTTCAGAGTTAGGAAATGGACCCATGAAATCAATACCCCAAACATCAAACAGCTCAATAATCAAAATGGGTTGTAAGGGCATCATGTTTCTCTTAGTGATACTTCCTAATTTCTGACATCGGTCACAAGCAACACAAAATGCATGGCTATCCTTAAACAGTGTTGGCCAATAGAAACCGCTTTGCAAGATCTTTGCAGCAGTTTTCTTGGAACTAAAGTGGCCTCCACATGCATGGTCATGACAGAAAGAGATGACGTCCCTTTGTTCAGAATTGGGGACACACCTCCTAATGATTTGGTCTTGGCAGTACTTAAACAAATATGGGTCATCCCAAAGGAAGTGTTTAACTTCAACCAAGAATTTAGAACGGTCTTGTTTAGACCAATGCAAGGGCATTCTACCCGTAGCAAGGTAGTTCACGATATCAACAAACCAAGGCATTTCGTACACAAGCATCAATTGCTCATCAGGGAATGATTCCCAATTAGCACAGATTCATCGAAGGTTCAACATTCAACCTAGACAAGTGATCAACAACAACATTCTCTGACCCTTTCTTATCTCGAATTTCGAGGTTAAACTCTTGTAACAAGAGTATCCATCGAATTAGACGAGCCTTAGCATCTTTCTTAGATAGAAGATATCTCAATGCAAAGATGATCGAATAAATGATGACCTTAGACCCTATCAAATAAGATCTAAACTTATCTAATGCAAACACAACAGCTAGCAACTCTTTCTCAGTATTGGAATAATTCAATTGAGCGTCATTAAGTGTTTTACTAGCATAGTAGATCACATATGGAAGTTTGTCTACTCGTTGACCCAAAACAGCTCCTACAAAGATAGTCGACGCATCACACATAATCTCAAATGGTAATGTCCAACAGGTGGTCCACTATAGGGGCGGATGTAAGGAGAGCCTTCAATTGCTCCCATGCTTCCTTACAAGCATCATCAAAGACAAATGCAACATCTTTTGCAAGAAGATTGCACAAAGGTCGTGAAATTTTACTAAAGTCTTTGATGAATCGGCGGTAAAAACCTGCATGGCCTAGAAATGATCTGATGTCCCTCACAGAACGAGGTTGAGGCAGGTGTTGAATGAGATCTACCTTGGCTTTGTCTACTTCTATGCCTTTTTTCGAGATGATATGCCCTAGGACTATGCCTGAGTTGACCATGAAATGACATTTTTCCCAATTCAAAACCAAACTCTTTTCCTTACACCTAATCAGCACACAAGTGAGGTGATGCAAGCACTCATCAAAAGAAGAACCAAACACCGAAAAATCATCCATAAAAATCTCAAGAAACTTATCTACCATGTCGGAAAATATGCTCATCATGCAACGTTGAAAAGTAGCGGGTGCATTGCACAGCCCAAAAGGCATACGACGATAAGAAAATATTCCATAAGGACATGTAAATGTGGTCTTTTGTTGGTCTTCGGGTGCTATGTGAATTTGGTTGTAGCCAGAATAGCCATCTAAGAAGCAAGTAGTGACTATGTTTTGCTAACCTTTCCAAAGATTTGGTCAATGAAGGGAAGGGGGAAATGGTCTTTCTTGGTTACTTGTGTTCGATTTTCTATAATCAATACAAACTCGCCACCCAAAGTGGTCACACGGGTGGGAACAAGTTCATTCATCTCGTTTTGAACTACAGTAATGCCAGACTTCTTGGGTACTACCTGAATGGGACTGACCCACTGGCTATCAGGGACGGGGTAAATGATACCCGCATCAAGCAGTTTCAGAATCTCACCCTTGATAACATCTCTCATGTTGGGGTTAAGTCTCCTATGCATTTCCCTAGATGGTTTAGTGTTCTCTTCAAGGTTTATATGATGCATGCAAATTGTGGGACTTATACCCTTAAGATCGGAGATGGTCCAACCTAAAGCTCCTTTATGTTCTTGAAGTACTTCTAAGAGTCTACTTTCCTGTTCCGTGTCTAAACATGATGCAATAATCACAGGTAAAGTGTCAGAAGGACCTAAGAAAGCATACTTCAAGGTATCAGGTAATGGTTTCAAATCAAGCTTAGGTGGTGTATCAAGAGGTGGGGCAGATTTGGTATCGAGAGAGTGGAAGAGGTTCCACCGCATTCGCCATTTAGCAATATCCATGGGTGGCACAGACTCTAGCAAAGAGTGGACTTCACTAATGTACTCGAATCAAGAGATTTAAGTCAAAATTGTCTAAACATGCTTGTACAGATCCACAGGTAAGATGTCGGACAATGAGTCTTGAATCGGACTCTCAATCATGTTAAACTCGTGCAATTCATCATCATCACACTCTATGGGTTCTTTGGTTCACACGAAAGACATTCAGTTCTATAGTCATGTTGCCAAAAGACAAATTCAATATCCCGCTACGACAATTTATGATAGCGTTTGACGTTGCCAAGAAGGGACGTCCTAAGATAACGGGAATATGATTTTCGATTTTGCACAAAGTTGAGTATCTAACACAATGAAGTCTACGGGGAAATAAAATTTATCAACCTTAATTAGCACATCTTCAACGATTCCCCGAGGGACTTTCACAGATATGTCCGCTAATTGGAGCGTGACAGGGGTGGGTTGCAATTCCCCAAGACCTAACTGCACATACACAGAATATGGCAGTAGATTCACACTAGCTCCTAAGTCCAATAAAGCTTTTACGATTGTATGCTCACCTATAGTACAAGAGATAGTTGGACTACCTGGATCTTTAAACTTAGGTGGGGTTTTGTTTTGAATAATTGAACTTACTCGCTTCGGTGAGAAAGGCACGCTTATGCACATGAAGCTTTCGCTTTTGTGTGCAAAGGTCCTTCAAGAACTTAGCATAGGCAGGTATTTTCCTGATTCCTTCGAGAAATGGAATGTTTATGTTAACTCTTTTGAACATTTCCAAAATCTCGTTGTATTGGGTACCCCCCTTCTGTTGTACCAACCTCTGTGGGAATGGAGCAATAGGTACATTACTTGGCAGAGGAACATCTACATTCGTAGGACTCTTGGTTTTATCAATGGGCTCAGATTCTTTCTCTACGGTAGATGTTTTCTGTGGTGTTGTGTGTACTGGTGAGTCTGATGTAGACTCGCTTTATGGTGGTACACCTACATGGTTCTCAACAATTCTACCACTACGGAGAGTGGTGACAGCATTCGCTTGACTATGTGAAGTTTCATTGCAGGTAGAGGAGCCTGCTTGAAACACATTCTTTGGATTTTGTTGGGGTTGACTAGGAAGTTTTCCTTTTTCTCTCTCATTCAATGCATCACAGATTTGACCCATTTTAATTTCTATACTTTTGAAACGTTGGTCGGTGGTTTTCCTAAGTTCTGTAAGATTTTGGGTTAACAGACCACACGTCTTCAAAGCTAGTCTTTTCTCTACTGAGGTACTTGAGTGGGTGGTTGTACTTGGGGGTTTCTAGGATATGAGTATCCTTGGTTGTTATTTGTTGGTCCCCTTGTACTTTGGTCCCTTGGACCATGAGAAGTTAGGGTGATTCCTCCACCCCGGGTTGTAGGTTTGAGAATAAGGATTGTTCTCTTGCCTATGGTACAATGCATTGGCTTGCTCGGTTTTGGACTCTTGAAATGCATGTAAATGGGACAGCTGTCCACTAAGTGGTCGAAACTATGGCATGCGGCACAAGTGGCCATATCAATTTGGTCACGGAGAGTAGGGGCATTAGATTTTACATTCTTTTCCAACTCAAGCACTTCTATTCTCCGGGCCAAAGATGCCATTTTTGCATTTCCCTCAAAGTCAGACTCGATTCTATGAACATTTTGTGCAGGGGTAGTCCGTTTCGGTTCTCGGATGGACTCCCACTGTTGAGTCTTTTCAGCGACTTCGATTAAGAAAGTCCAAGCGTCATCAGCGCTCTTGTCAATAAATGCACCATTGCACATTGACTCGACCGTGTTCGGGTTCTAACATCTAGACCCTCATACAATATTTGCACGAATCTCCATTTTTCAAAACCATGGTGGGGACATTGGAGTAGCAATTCATTGAATCTCTCCAAGTATTTTGCTAGAGTTTCGTCTTCTAATTGCACAAAACCATTTAGATTTTGGCGAATTGTCGCCGTCTTATGGTTGGGGAAAAACTTTTTGAAAAACTCTTTTGTGAGGTCGTCCCAGGTTCTAATGGACTGTGGTTGTAGGGCATGGAGCCAAGACTTGGCTTTGTCTTTCAGAGAAAAAGGAAACAATCTCAATTTGAGGGACTCCTCTGTCATTTGGTTAAAACGCAGAGTCCCACAAATATCCTCAAAGTCTCTCACGTGATGGTAGGGGTTCTCAGCATTGACCCCTCTAAACACGGGTAGCATATGAATGGTGCTTGCTTTCAGTTCAAACTGACAAGCATCAGCTGGCAGAATGATGCAAGAGGGCTACCTTGCCCTAGTTGGGTACATGTAGTCCTTGAGACTACGGGGTTGGTTTTGTTCCTCACCCATGGTTTCTGTTTGAGATAGGTCCAGGCTTGGGTTTTCTGTTGAAGAACTGGGTATGCTTACGATTTCGTCCGGGCGGATTCTAACTAGTCGATTTGTTTGGTCTCTAAAAGACACAATCATAGCCTAGCTAGCGCTTCTAGCATGTTAGCATACAATCAAATTAAACACAGAAAAGCAAAAACTCAAAAATGACCCACCAATACAAGACTCAAGCCCAAAAGATGGCTTTTTGAAGTTATGAAGCCCAACAGAATAGGTTTGATTTCAGCCCAGATGATGTGGGCTCAGTTTTGTTGCACGACCCAGATTGGGTGAAGATGCACAACCCAGATTAGGTTGAGCCCAGTGGTTGGGTTCAGTTAAGTGGGCTTAGTGTCAAGGGTTTGTTTCAGCCCAGCTATTTGGAACAGGGTTCACTTGGTGCAGAGATTGGCAAGCTCCAGCACTGGCTGTGTGCACAGCCTGGTAAGACACAGGTTGCAAATGAGCACCACACAAGTTTGAGTGCAACTCTAGCTTATACACAAAGCAAAACAGCAAACACAAATTCACACAAATTGACACAACACTGGCTATGCTTGACAGAAATTGGCAGATGAGCACAACACAAGATGTGAGTAAAAAATGTGTGAAGTGCACAGGGGAAAGGTTGTGCTCACTCAATGGTGAAGCATGTGCTAGGTAGTGTTGTTTGAAAAACAATCTAAATGCTAATGCAATTCAAACGCTGCTACTTAAACATTCATTCAATCATCAGAAGCTCACACACACATTGCAGAAATTGTTGTACAGTGGATGTCAACTGGGTCAGTTGACCTCAGTTGTTAGAATTCAAGCACAAAGTAATGCAAATATTAGCAGGGAAGATGGCTCACAATCTTATTCAAATGCCACAGGGTGTCAATAAGCTAACAGATTTCAATTCTCAGAGATTATACACACACATGCAAATATCAGCAGGGTTTTGTGCTCACAGCACCACTTCAGAGCTAAACTATCATGGCAATTGGCTAAGGCAAGGTAGCAACAGGGTCAGTTGACCTCAATGCTCACAACTATATGCACCACCAACTGCAGGGCAGATGGGTTGTGGTGGTTACAGGTTTCAAGCAAAGTTTGGCAAGCTCACAGAGAGTCTCACAGATGTGGTTGACAAAGAAAAGTATGCATAGGCTCAGGGCTAAGTTGTGTCAACTCACTCAGTTGACTTCACTTGGCTTTCACAGGCTAACTCAAACTTGCAGCTTCAGGGGGCTAGCAAGGTGGTAGGTGGCTCACAAGGTATGTGGGGTCAAGTCACTGCAGCTACAGGGGCTTGAAGCTAAGCACAAATGTTGACTAACAATGGGAATGGAAGCTAAGTTTTCATGTGAACAAGGCTTAGCATGTGACAGTTCTCAGTTCATGCAAGGTCTCGCCTATGTACGATTATACATATGCCTACACGAGAAAGTCATACAACCAAACATGCCATAACATCCATTCAAGTAAGTAAGCAAGGCCGAGATACAAACCGCCAAAGATAACACTTTGGGTTAATTTAGGCAAATCCACCAATGGCTTTGTCTGCTTGCCCTTTTCTTTCTTGGATTGCACAGCAACACCTGTCACTCAATAGTGAGTTTTAGTTTTCAATGTTGCACAGTTAAAGCCAGAGCATCAAACTACTAATTATTGAAATGGAGCAAGATACAGGTAATTATACTACAAGACAGTGGATGCAAAACAAAAGTTACAAGGTGAGACAGAAGAACAGAATGCAATGACAGACTGATGGCACTAAGTTACAACATGAGATGCAGAACACAATGAAAGATGCAGAACACAATGAAAGATGCAGAGTTACAACATGATAGCACAGCTAAGTTATGCTAAGAGAAACTAAAGCAAGGATTCAAAACATATATGAACAGATGGATGAAATATACAAATATGGATGAAATCAGTGAAGTAAAGCAATAAAGAGCAAACAGCACACTACCAGTTCCCCGGCTGCGGCGCCAAAAACTTGGTAGGTCTGTATAAATGTTTTTCCTACGTCTTAAACTGCAAGTGCACAAAGTGCCTTTGAGGCGAAGGCAAGCACAGTCATTCCACGAGAACTGGGTGTGTTATGTGATCTAATGGCTCTTAACCGATTTTCTAGTAAGTGTCAAAGATGTTTTGGTGTTGTCGAAACAACGAGTTGAAGTTGTGATTATAAACTAAAGTATTAATGAGCAAGATAAGTTGTAAGTCTGTTGGTTGAGTGGCACTAGGATTATCAAATCCACCACCGGTTCATGTTATGGGATTCAACTAGTTTGAGTGCTTGATTCCCCGTGATGCACAAGGATAAGGTGTCAAATTTATCACATATCTAAGGAGTTTCACCAAATGATAACTCAGTTATCAGCTAAGGCACCAACCTAGAGCACTAGTTGTCTAATTAAGCACAACTAGTCAAGAGAATTAGCAATTTATCTCTAAGGCTTGAGCTGAAGCATCACCAATGTAGTTTTAGCCTAACTACAATGCATACATGGCAGTCATTGTGAGAGTAAAGCATTGGGAAGCTATAATTGAGATTATCTTTAAAGTTTAAGCATTCAAAAGCAACATCAAACACAGTTGAACCACAGAACTGAGAATCAGGGTTTCATTTTTAATCCTAGCAAAGTAACTTAGAACATAGTGAACATAGTAAAGATAAACTTCAAATTTCAAATACAACTAAACCCTAAAAATTAACTAAAAACTCACCACTTTTCTCTTTCCTCTAGAACACCCATTTATACCCTTACAATCGCTCAAATAACAACTACACAAGTACCCAAACCTTATTTCTCCCTTGCTTCACCTCTGAATCGACCATGCAGGGATTTGTTCGAGAAAACCCTAATTTTAATCATCTCAACCCTAGCTTCTAGGTTATGGGAGAAGCTAAAGGTAGAGATGGTTAAAACGAGGGCGACTGCAGGAGCTACTGGAGTTGTTGGTGATGGCAGGAGATGGAGTGATGGTGATGGCTCTGTATGGGGAAGAAGGAGGTGGAGGTAAGGGTTTCGAAAGCAGGGTATGGAGAAGAAAGAGAAGATGAAGAGAGAAATGGGTTAGGTCGACTGGGTATAGGGTTAGGTAGTTTTGCTGTGAAGCGGAGGCGTCGAGGTTTGATGAGGAAGGCGGAGCGAGCATTGGATGTGGATGGGTAGGATCTGAACGGCTCAGGGATAATCGGGCTATTTTGGTGTTGAGCGAAGGCATCGAGAAATGATGTGAGTGATGGAGCGACCGTAAGATGCAGCTGGGCGAGATCTCAACGGCTTGGAGTGGATGGGCTCGGATCCGAGTCGCGGGTCTTGGATAGCTTGGGCCCATGTCTTGTAAATGGTTTGCTCCTGATGCGCGCGCGGGCTTTGGCTTTCTGCTCCATAGACGCTTGTCTCCAATTCTTTGCTCTTTTGGCTCCTCAATTTCTCCGAACTTTATTTACTGCCTAAAAACACAAAGTTAATTAATACAAATATTTATTCTTGAAAACAAAGAAAATACAGAATTTGGGATAATATCTGATTTCTGAGCACAAAAGATGAGAAAAATGCCAATAAAAAGGTGTATAAATATGCAATATTTGGCACTCATCACCACCTCCTCCTATTATTTCACCCTTTACTCTCTTCCTTCATGAGGCCAGGGTACGTTTCAGCCTCGACTTGTATAAATAGGTCTTACCTATTTCCACCCCGGACGACAAGTCTCGGTCGGAGAAAAATACAACACTCTCGAAAAGGAAACTTTGCAAGCTCTCCAAAAGCTTTCATCTCTTGCAAGCTTCCGAAGCTTTCACTTTCTCGATACAAGTCGAGACACTACTCTCCCAGAATTATTCTGGTCTCAACACCTTTCTTTGCTTCCCTCCCCAAATCAACCCTTCTCCTCCACTTTGTGACCGAAACAAGTCTGGAACGACCATTTCTTGGTTTAGGCCGGACTTGTACAAATTGATCTCTCGAATCTAGAAAGTGCTCACGTGTAGCACATTTGTTTAGGGTTTAAACCAGTTTCTCACTCACCTACTGAATTTACCGAAATCGGCGGAAACGATTTTTACCCATAAACAATTGGCGACCACAGCGGGATGATTGATCTATCGGCTACAATGTCAGACTGTCGATCTCGTTCTTCGACCCAGATGTCAAGATGGTAGGGGAAGGCGACTCAATCCGACTCAAATGCCATACAAACCAGTTACCAGTCGTAAAAACTACACCAGAAAACTGGGGACTCGCTGAAGATGCTACCAGCGAGCGATTGGGGACTTGCTAGCGACGCTACCAGCAAAGCCGCCTTTTACACGGAGAGGGGCGTGTTCGCAAAAAACCTATGAAGTGAGTAAATTTAGACTGTGCGAGATATACGATCTGTTTTTAGGTTCTTAATAAAACCGTCATACTACTGCATCTTGTTCCTATTGCTAGCACACACTTTCATAAAAGCAATATCCCTTTCACAAAACATAATCAGAGTTATATTATCAAAACCATTCATCCCAGAAATAATCCAATATCCTCAAAAGCTACCAGCTGTCTATAAAAACCGATCGAACTTTGAACCAGACATCCAGTATGTTGTCTCAAAAAAAAAAAAAGAGAAAAAAGAAGAAGAAAAACCTAAATGAAAGTTTAACACAGAAACATTCAAGGAAAATCATCCAACAGAGGTCTGCTCTTCTTGGAGAAAGTCAACTTTGCATCTTCAAGAGCCGCTCTCTTCATAGTTAACATCTTGGAAAGCTTTTCGAGTTCTACCTCCTGTCGTGCAATCTCCTCTGTAGAAAGGCTTTCGATTGCTACATCTTTCGACTTCTGGATTTCAGCAAGGCCTTCGACAAACCACAAAGCGTTGAACTCCTTTTCTACACACACGTCGCGATGGTGCTCCCAGTCGGCAATAACGTCTTCAGAAACGGTGTGGCCAGTCACCTCACGCATGTCCTCAATGTAAGATAAAGTCTCTTCCACACGCTTAACCAGCGCAAATCGACTAGTGATCTTCTTGGTTGTGGCCATATGTCCATGCTTCTCCCAGATTCTGGTATACAACGCCTCATACTTAGCCAAAGACGCTGAAACCGCCAACCAAAGACATGACCTGGATAAGGAACCAAGTACGGGGATCAAAATGGCGCCTGCAATCGGCCTCACGACTCGCAAAGGGTCTTTTTCCATGTCTACGGCAGCAACCATCGAGAATCATCCACCGTTTGAACCACATCTCATGCTGGCAATTGGTTAACTCCTATCTCCAAGTCACCGGCGGTGGTCACCAAAAGAAAGTTTTCATGCGGCTCCACCCCAGAATCATCCTCCGAACCAGATTCCTCCTGCGAACTTGAGTTAGACATTTTTTTTTTCAAAAAGAAGAAACGGGAGAAGAAAGAAAAAGAAGCACGAAACTCACCGAACCACTTCCCGAAAAAGAACCAGTGCTACCAGAGGAATCACTCTCACTTGTCGAACTTTCTTCTTTCTCTGACTCATCACTACCATGAGAAGGCTCGGTCTTTGCCGGAATTCTTCAAGAAATTGCCGTCTCTGGAAACGTGCAAGGGCAACAAAGCATTAACACTACCGAAGCCTGGAAGAAACAAGACGCATGTTTTCAAAAGAGAAATTCACGTGTTTTGAGATAAACCAACAAGGAGGCGACACATACCTGTTATTGGAAGAACTGAAAGACACGAGAGCTGCGGCAGGATCTTGTGAAACCGCCCGGAACCAGCCAGCACGATTCTTCGTCCTCTGTTTCTTTGCCTGGGGACTTTCCGAGTGGCCAGGCAACTTTCGCTTGGGATATCTCAACATTGGATACTTCTTCAAAACTGTTGGGGAAGGTTTATAACGAACATTCTCCACCACGATTTTTACAAAATCTTGGTCATAATAAAATCATCGCGCCAGAACTCATTATAGCCAAAAGTCGTCAAAGTCACTCTTCCCTTTTGAAAGAAGAGAAGGCGGATACCCGGCTCAAGGGCACTGGCATTGAGGGCGGCATGCAATGAATCCTTAGAAACCACCAGCTTGGTAAGCAAGAGGCACCCCTTGATCGAAACCCATGTGACGAGCAAAGACGGTCAATATTGTAAGCAGCTATTCGGAAAGACCCCATGAAGAAAGACGACATATAGCCGGACATGCAGCTTTAAATAAACAAGTTTTCACCAACACTCAAGTTGCCGTCAGAAGAAAAAGACATGATCGGAGCAGAAGCAAAGGTGTCAATTTGAGTCACCGACCTATGGATCGGCTCCCATGGACGAAAACTGATTTCTTGCGACTTATCGAGAAGACTAACCAAGATCATGCCAACTCTTGGACGCTTGTTCACCCATCGAAGAATTCGGGAGCCGCCCCAACTCGCGGGAATCGAAGTCATCGGTTTCGGAGCATACTTCTCAAAGTGCTCCCATAGCCAGACTTGCAGAAAAGCAACGTCCACATATGAATCCACTTTCATGAAACTATTCGAAACTCGCATGTTCGCAACTAGGTGATCCAGATGCACATACAGGGAACTAAGGAATAGCTTGCCAATGGGAAGAACTTCACCTTTTGCTAACTTCACAGCAATCACTAGCAACTCTGGTCTTATTTCCTTCTTGCCAGAACCGTCATCAAAAATGTCTCTAGACAGCCAGAGAGCCAAAAATATTGCAACATAAAGATCACTACTTTTCTGTTTAGGTTCTAGCTCGTCCGGAAACCATTGAGATATCCACCAGCTGTAAAAGCACCTTTCATCCTCTTTCCAGACAGAATCCTTCGACTTTGCAGTGGAGCCTTTTCGAGCGTAATCCCCCCAACTTAGCGGCAAGGTCTTCCCGCATCTTCTCCTCACTTTCAGACAATCGGATATTAAGATTCCCGGTTACCGGAAGATTCAACAAGATAGCCACACTCTCCAAGGAGAAAGTTATTTCACCCCATCTACATATGATCGTATGGGTGTCCGAACACCATCTGGGGATGAAAGCAACCAAGACCGGGATATCCTTCCTAATCTGGAGATTTACTGAAGCTCTGACAGCATCAATAATCTACGCTCGAGTCAAGTTGGTATTTATATGCTCCCTACTCACCATGAACTCGACCAATCTATCAAAAGAACGCAATGGGCTTTGACACATCCTGAAATCAATGTTGGAAGAAGAATATATCCCTTTATGAAGACAGAACCATATGGTGTTCTCTGGGCGAACCGAACGTGTATTGTTTTCATCTTCACCACCGGTTAAAAAATTGGCACGAAACCTGGGTGATTCTTCCGAGCAGGGGCGAGGGGTCTAGCAAAGAATTCATCATCCGTGTTTGGTTTGGAACTATGAACATCCTTCGATGAGGCGAAATTTTGTTCAGGTAACATCTTGTCAGATTTCTTCATAACGGTTTAGTAACGAGATATCTGCACACGAAGAAAGACTAAATTATCTCCCTGACACATAATCGCACCCAACAAAAGGAAAACCTAAAAAAAAAAAAAAAAAAAAAAAAAAAAAGGGGGGGGAGAGGGTGTATTCTCTACGGCTTCAAAACTGCACACGCAGTATTTTCTTCAGGGTTCAAAATTATATACGCAGTATTTTATACGGTCTCAAGTGCGTCTGCAGTATCCTTCTTCGGGTTTAAAACTACATATGGAGAATTTTTCTACGGGTTCAAAACTGCACGCGCAGTATTTCTTTCAGGACCGAAATTCATATATGCAATATTTCCTATGGGTTCGAAGTCATATGAAGCACATATACAGTATTCTTCTTCTGGATTCATATACAGTATTCTCTACGGGTTCAAAACTGCACACGCAGTATTTTCTTCAGGGTTCAAAATTATATACGCAGTATTTTATATGGGCTCAAATGCGTCTGCAGTATCCTTCTTCAGGTTCAAAATTATATATGGAGCACTTTACTACGGGTTCGAATAATATATGCAGTATTTCCCTTGGGTGCATACATACAATATTTTCTACAAAAGGCACGCCAAGAAATTATATGCGCAATATCATTGCAAGGATTATAAAGAAAAACGCCTACTCTTAGGGTTTGCACCTACATGAAAAGGGAAACAAGAGAAGTACTGGAAGACATACCTGGAAGCCGGTTTTTCTTTGTGACTCTGCCGCTAGTAGGAATAAGGTGCAAGATGAGAGAAAGGGATTTTATATATACATGGGCGTCAAGATTCTGAAATACGGAAGGATTTCCCTTTACCAAAAATCGTGCAGGCTCACAAGGACGCCCAACTTCCCAATGCCGCCCAAGTTGCACCGGTCCCACCAATTGCGCCCAACTTCCCAACGCCGCCTAGGTCACGCCAGCTAGCACGATCAACTTCCACACCTTGCGCCGGTCCCGCCAACTAGTACGCTCAGTTCCCCGACTCGCGTCAACTTCTCAATGCCGCCCAGCTTCCTGTCTCTCACGACGTTAACTTCCCAATTGTGCCAGCCTCCCGATTTGCGCAAAACTTCCAGAGGAAAGGATTTCAAATCCTATTCATAAAAAAGGTTAGACAATCCTCCTCAATTCTCTTTACGATTTGCTGTTGATAATTTGTCACCATCTTATGCTTACCTCGCAACAAAGCTCCTGTTCCGAGCTAAGCAGGGGACTTAATGTTGATGGTGGTTTTTAAACAAAGGGTAAAATCGTCAAACCACAAATAACCTAATGTCACCGGTGACACATTTATTAGGACATTTAATGCATATAGTCAGTAATTAATAGGGGGTATTTTTTCAAATTAGGGTTACAACGAACGAAACCCTAATTCCCCTCCGTACCAATGGCAAATCATGCCAGCCGCACCTAGCCCAAGCTAGCTGCGCCATGCCAAACTGTAGGAACCCTCAAGCTTGTCAACGCTATTAAACCGGTCAAATGACGATTTAGCAATAATCTAGAGATGATCAAGAGACGATTTAACCGCTAATGACTCGATTAATTAAATATGATCAAAATAATCTTACTTATGACGCCCCAACTCTTAATCCTTCTTATCTAAAAGGATAACAACCTAATTGAAACATCAAATCTAGATTATCGATTTCAAGACCAAAGTACTAATAACTTAACCCAAAACTCTCTGATATTTAATAGATGATTAACTCTCTCTATTTCTATTTCTACCGCCTACCCAAATCATTATAAACTAAGAAAACATGATTCTAAGTATTACCTTGATCATTTGAGCATGCTCTCATACCAAAACCATCATCTCCATCATTATCAACATCAAAAGAAAACCTTCCATATGCCCTTCTCTTTTCAATGAATTCTAAAATACAGCTCACTCTTCTCAACTCTCTCACTTTATTCACACATCTATTCTTTCATCAACTACTCAACATGTTTCCATCTCAATCACCTATCATCACAACTATAAACTATAAACTAAATTTCTTATTTCCTTTCTTTCTTTCTCTACTAACTATTTCAATCTCTCCAACACATAGACAAACGTTGAACTATATAAACCCATAATAATTTCAAACTTATCAAAACTTCCCTTCTCTCCAACTCTCTGTCTCTTTACCACACCAACACCACCACCTTCCTATATTCACGTATTATAAGAGAATACCTAAAGCTAAGGGATAAATATCACTTTATTTACACCTTGATTACACCTACAATTATCAAATTACTAAGGGTTAACCTCATAACTATCCATAGGTTCATTCAAAGTAGAGGTCCGGAAAAGTCAACGACAAAGACCAGTTGACCATCGACGGTTGACTTTAGTCAAGCTTCCACTCCTAAACTTCCGAGTGCCTATCTACCTCGTCCGGTATCCGATTGACGCGTTCTTGTAACCCTTTTCGCATAACTTTTCGAGATCTATCTAATAGTACTATTTATTTGTTCAAATTATTGTAAGATTATTTTGATCATATTTAATTAATCGAGTCATTAGCGGTTAAATCGTCTCTTGATCATCTCTAGATTATTGCTAAATCGTCATTTGACCGGTTTAATAGCGTTGACAAGACCAAAGTACTAATAACTTAACCCAAAACTCTCTGATATTTAATAGATGAAAATCTCTCGACTGATATGAATATAATAATGTGTTGTTTTATAGAATAAATAAAGAAACATAAATTATAAGATATACAATATGTCTATATTCAATAAAGCTTTAAGCTATGACAACGAATATCTTCACGTGCACCATCTCTTCTGATGTCTGAAAACTGAAGTGGGAACGAGTGAGCACATCATCCCAAATGGGGGCTCAGTGGATATCAATATAACATTCAAGTAATCACTAACATACATCACGGTTACGCTAAAGAAAACGATAAACATCTTTTACACACAACATAGAGCAGAAGATTTCTTCAACTCACTTTCCCAGTTATTGCGTCCATAGTGGCAATATCCGTGAAAGATCCACCACCGAATGGATCTACGAAAAATGAATTAAACAACCTAAACATATGTTATCCCAACCTCGTCTTACTCAATGGAGAAGAAGATGCTAGAAATAACTCCAGTCTCAAATGATAGCATGAATCCAGGTACCGTAAGATATTAACGTGGAATGCGTATATCTCATAAAATCCAATGACACCATCTAAGTCTAGAATATAATAAAATTTTGATTACTATGATCGACCCATGACAACAGTTCACAAAGGCCCAATCATTATTCGTAGGCCGGAGTCCCCAAATAATGACCATATCCAGTCATGAACCTAGAATTTCTTCCTAAGTCAAGATCATAGTAACCCAGTCATACTACTAAGACTGAACAATCAAGTATGATATGCACAGAGTGACTTCCCCAAATAAAATGTACTATATATAATAATCAACCTAGGGTAAAGCGGGACTACTAGGTAATAATCAACCTGGGTAAAGCCGGACTACTATATTAAGACAATAAAATGTAATACTATTTATCCGGGGTAAAGCCGGGCTACTAGGTAATATTCAAACAACGTAGCATTGCCCTACTAAACTTAGCAAAGAGCTATGGGGAATCACAGACAATCTTCGCGGGGAACCACCCAACGCATATCACACAACATACCCATTCAATCACAAACAACATTCTAACCAAAAGTAAGGACTCATCATGCTCGCAAATAAAGTAACTTAATGATTACGAAAAGGTTACAGAGTTCCCACCTGATCTGATGACAAACCACTCCTACCTTGAATTCCTCAATCCGCTGGTTCATCCTTGAATCGATCGTTGTTAATATAGACTAACTGTTAATCACACAATCACTTTAAGAGTTTAGCCAAAAGACTTATACAAGGTTCATAAAATAATTTCATACAAGTCTCCAGTTATGAGCTAAGTCAAATAACTAACGGTTCTAGTTCTATCAATGGTTTTATAACTTTGTTTTAAGTGTTCTAGTCATATATTAATATCTACTTATCCAAATGGGGTCAACTTGGGTGTCGTCGGAAAGCTCTCGAAAAATGCTACAACTTTGCAGAAGGAACCGGAAGCTAATTCAGACCATAAGGGGTCCAAAACGTCAAAATAAGAAATCTGTCCTAAGCCCAAGTCCAATGGGCCTGAAGCGACACAATGAAACCAGCCCACTTACCCATTTCGTCTGACTGGGTCTGAATTTTGAGTAAGCTAAGCTGAATCTTCTGACTCACTGAGTCAAAACGCATTGACTCACCGGTTTTGTTTAACTGAGTTGATTCGAACATTTTCACAAACACTTGATGGGCATTTCAAACAACTTGTACCCAGCACAAGTACCCAACTTTCAGGGTCTCTAGATTTTGCAATTGTAATCCAAAAAGATCAACTGATAGCTCTTTAGAAACATGAGAGCCTACTCTAAAACATTATAGTTTTGATCGGAAACCAATTCCAATCCGAACCTACCTAAAAATGTCGTTTTAGACACTCCCTTACCACTGATCCCAGATTTACAGTCACAACGATTGAACTTTGAAAAATAGTTATTAATTCCCTATAAATCCAAATTGAGCAAACTCAAGCTCTATGAAAAGGGTAGAAACTCATCTATTAATTTCATTCTTGTATCAAGACTAATTCTCGACAAATGAACAAATAATTAATGCTCAAACATAAGGCAGTGAAAACACAAACACAATAAAATCATAACTATTCATAACGAAAAAAAAGATGATTAACTCTCTCTATTTCTATTTCTACCGCCTACCCAAATCATTATAAACTAAGAAAACATGATTCTAAGTATTACCTTGATCATTTGAGCATGCTCTCATACCAAAACCATCATCTCCATCATTATCAACATCAAAATAAAACCTTCCATATGCCCTTCTCTTTTCAATGAATTCTAAAATACAGCTCACTCTTCCCAACTCTCTCACTTTATTCACACATCTATTCTTTCATCAACTACTCAACATGTTTCCATCCCAATCACCTATCATCACAACTATAAACTATAAACTAAATTTCTTATTTCCTTTCTTTCTTTCTCTACTAACTATTTCAATCTCTCCAACACATAGACAAACGTTGAACTATATAAACCCATAATAATTTCAAACTTATCAAAACTTCCCTTCTCTCCAACTCTCTGTCTCTTTACCACACCAACACCACCACCTTCCTATATTCACGTATTAGAAGAGAATACCTAAAGCTAAGGGATAAATATCACTTTATTTACACCTTGATTACACCTACAATTATCAAATTACTAAGGGTTAACCTCATAACTATCCATAGGTTCATTCAAAGTAGAGGTCCGGAAAAGTCAACGACAAAGACCAGTTGACCATCGACGGTTGACTTTAGTCAAGCTTCCACTCCTAAACTTCCGAGTGCCTATCTACCTCGTCCGGTATCCGATTGACGCGTTCTTGTAACCCTTTTCGCATAACTTTTCGAGATCTATCTAATAGTACTATTTATTTGTTCAAATTATTGTAAGATTATTTTGATCATATTTAATTAATCGAGTCATTAGCGGTTAAATCGTCTCTTGATCATCTCTAGATTATTGCTAAATCGTCATTTGACCGGTTTAATAGCGTTGACAAGCTTGAGGGTTCCTACACAAACGCACTCTGCCTTGGCCCTAGCTATGCTAGTCACACCAAATGCGCCAAAGCATGCCAACCATGCTAGCCGCACCTCTATGCCAATGGCAAATCATGCCAGCCATACCAAACGCGCCGAAGCATGCCAACCATGCTAGCCGCACCTCTATGCCAATGGCAAATCATGCCAGCCATACCAAACGCGCCAAAGCATGCCAACCATGCTAGCCGCACCTCCGTGCCACTGGCAAATCATTCCAGCCACACCTAGCCCAAGCTAGCCGCACCTCTATGCCAATGGCAAATTATGCCTGCCATACCAAACGCGCCGAAGCATGCCAACCATGCTAGCCGCACCTCCGTGCCAATGGCAAATCATGCCAGCCACACCTAGCCCAAGCTAGACGCGCCATGCCAAACACACCCTGCCTTGGCCCTAGCTATGCTAGTCACACCAAACGCGCCAAAGCATGCCAACCATGCTACGCTGGTCACGCCATGCCAAGCCAAACACCCTTACCTTGGCCCTAGCCGCGCCATGCCAAAGTAGCCCCCGCACCTAGGCTTGCAAACCATGCAACCTAGGCCAAATTGGCCACACATGCCAACACGCTCGCTGGTAGCTTTTTCCTACCCAGGCGCGACCCAAATTGGCCACGCATGCCATTGGCACATGCCAACACGCTTGCTGGTAGCTTTTTCTACCAAGGAGCGACCCAAATTGGCCACGAATGCCATTGGCACATGCCAACAGACTCACTGGTAGATTTTCCTACCAGGGCGCGACCCAAATTGGCCACGCATGCCATTGGCACATGCCAACACGCTCGCTGGTAGCTTTTTCTAACAAGGCGCGGCCCAAATTGGCCGCGCATGCCATTGGCACATGCCAACACGCTCGCTGGTAGCTTTTTCTACCAGGGAGCAACCCAAATTGGCCACGCATGCCATTGGCACATGCCAACACGCTCGCTGGTAGCTTTTTCTACCAAGGCACGACCCAAATTGGCCATGCATGCCATTGGCACATGCCAACACGCTCGCTGGTAGCTTTTTCTACCAAGGCGCGACCCAAATTGGCCACGCATGCCATTAGCACATGCTAACACGCTCGCTGGTAGATTTTCCTACCAGGGCGCGACCCAAATTGGCCACGCATGCCATTGGCACATGCCAACACGCTCGTTGGTAGCTTTTCCTACCAGGGCGCGACCCAAATTGTCCACGCATACCATTGGCACATGCCAAAACGCTCGCTGGTAGCTTTTCCTACCATGGCGTGACCCAAATTGGCCACGCATGCCATTGTCACATGCCAACACGCTCGTTGGTAGCTTTTCCTACCAGGACGCAACCCAAGTTGGCCACGCATGCCATTGGCACATGCCAACATGCATCACTGGTAGCTTTTCTTACTAGGACATAGCCCTAATGGCCACGCGTGCCATTGACACATGCCAAACACACACGCTGGTAGCCTAACTTGCAAACCGTGCAACCTACCATCAAGGCGTTCCGCACACGCCATTGGCACTTGCCATACACGCCACTAGCAGCTCTGGCATTGCCACTTACACTCAACGTACAACTTACCGCCAAAGCATTCCGCACATGCCATTGGCACTTGCCACACACGCCACTAGCAGCTCTGGCATTGCCACTTGCACTCAAGGTGCAACCCGCGCGCAACAAAGGCATTCCGCACATGTCAGTGGCACATGCCACACGCGCCTCTAGCAGCGCCACTTGCACTCAAGGTGTAACCAACACTCGAGACATCAACACAAACTGGGGGATGCTTTCTAGGGTTTTGGTTTGGCGGTCACAGCATGCAGCGTACACTACGCTCACATTAAGAAAGCGTGAATAGGAATAAAGCGGTCAAATAAATGAGGAAATAATGGTGAAAACGTTTTCACCCATAAACATCTTGCGGTTACCACCTCCTCCCATTATTTACCCTTTAATCTCTTCCTTCATGAGGCCAGGGTACGTTTCAGCCTCGACTTGTATAAATAGGTCTTACCTATTTCCACCCATTTACAAGTCTCGGTCGGAGAAAAATACAACACTCTCGAAAAGGAAACTTTGCGAGCTCTCCAAAAAGCTTTCATCTCTTGCAAGCTTCCGAAGCTTTCACTTTACGATACAAGTCGAGACACTACTCTCCCGCACTATTCTGGTCTCAACACCTTTCTTTGCTTCCCTCCCCAAATCAACCCTTATCCTCCACTTTGTGACCGAAGCAAGTCTGGAACGGCCATTTCTTGGTTTAGGATGGACTTGTACAGATTGATCTCTCAAATCTAGAAAGTGCTCACGTGCAGCACATTTGTTTAGGGTTTAAACCAGTTTCTCACTCACCTACTGAATTTACCGAAATCGGCGGAAACGATTTTTACCCATAAACATCATTATACCTTTTTTGGAATTTTTAAAAAACTAGTCTTGTGATATAGAATAAGAGGGGAATAAGACACAAAGTAAAGGAAGAAAAGAAGAGAGATTTCATATTCATTAGTACAATAGACAAACATTAAAGCCTCTATTTATAGGGCTAGACACAAGGGCATCCCAGTAATAAACGGGATTTGCCCTAGATATTCTTAACATAATTACACGTTTATAACACTCCCCCTGATGACATTGTGTCTAAGCTATTTACCTCGTTAAAACCTTGTCAGGAAATTCCAAAAGGACAAAACCCGATCGAAGGGAAAAGAGTACAATTGAGAAAACTTAGAAAAAATTTGGACACACAAATGTTGCCTCATTAAAACCTTGACAAGGAAAACCCAATGGGAAAAACCTTGGTCAAGGAAAAAGAGTACAACGTGATAGTCCAGTAAAATACCTTCTAATTTGATACTCCCCCTGATAAGTACTTTAGTTAAATCTTGGCTTGCAAATCTTCAAGTCGAGCCAATTTTGGTAAACGAATTTCTTGAATGCTGGAGATAGCAATGCTTTCGTGAGAAATTTCCAAGTTGCTGAAGTCTTCTTTTGTGTTAGTCTTCTAATGGTAGTGTTCTCGAGTCTTCACGCTTCTTTAAGTACATTGAGCACTTGCTTCTTGGATTCCTAGCTTCTCGTAGATGATTTGCAAAAGTAGTTGATGTAGCTTCTTTAATAAAGTGCCAATATGCAATTATAATACCATAGGTGAGTAAAGTTTGAGATCATCCCATATATGGATCAGAATGATATCCAAATTCCTAAGGGTTCTTATGTTGATGTGGTCTAACAAAACAGAATGACCTAGTTAATGGTGGGAATCCACCAAATAACCAAAATTATACAACTCCCCCTTGGATGACCACCATGTTGAATAAATTGCCTCACTAAAACCTTGCCAATAAAACCCAGTGGGAAAAAATTTGGACGAAGGAAAAAAGAGCACAAATATCAACATTTTTGAAAGAAAATCAAACGTCAACGAGATGTTGCCTCGTTAAAACCTTGTCAGGAAAACCACACGGGACAAAACCTGAAACGAAGGGAAAAGAGTACAACTTTTGACGTTTTATGGATGCTAACCCAACTATTTGAGTTTTACAAAAAACAAAAAGCATCAAAATAATAACTCTGGTCTATTTCAAAGACGAGTTTAAGCTAGCATAATTCCAACTGCAGTTTTGAGAAAGGAAAAAAAAATAGAATTCATGCTGCTAAAGCGTGGATTTTTGTGTTTTTAAGGACTCCTCAAGAGACCCATAAAGCCGATAACATCAACTAATTAATACGGATTTTTGGTTTTGTACCAAATTTCTAAAACACATGAAGGATTGTTAACTTGACATAATCAAATCAAGTGGCTACTAGAATATAATTTGAATCCTACAAGGATTACAAATTTGAATATGTTCTCCGACCACATACGAGTCCTTAAAGGACTACCATGCTAAATGTGTCTTATAAGAAGAACAATTGTTGAACCAATCCTAGGGTCAAAAATAAAACCCTCAAATCGTTTTCACAACGAACGTATTTCTCGTATAACGCATTATGACTACGCCAACCTGTAAGTAATAGGCTTGGCAATTTTAAGGTGTTAAGTCTTGGATCCAAAATTGCGTTAATCGAGAAATTATAATAATCCAATCTAATATGGATTACATGCCAACCAATCACATATGTCGATATCCCTCTGCAGAGGTCGGGGTTCACAATCACCATCATTTATTCTTTCAAATGCTAATATAAACGAATATTCGACAATTTATAGCTTACTACATTCCACATAATTCCCAAATGTATGCATACTTTGAAAAAATTCAAAATTTATTGGTACCAATGCCAACGGGCGTTATAATCTCCTATTATTCAAATGAGGAGATATGAATTTTGAGAATGTGAATCGCATTATCATAGATTGTTGGAGAATATTTGTAGCCTATATAAAAATGCTATTGCTTGCTAGATGTGATTGGATTTTCCTTTTCAAACGGCATAAGCTTATTGTAAAGCTAAATGAGATTTTTCACGCCTATTTAATGGCAGCCTTTTTCGATTTGATCATGATAGGAGAGAAGAAGTGATATAACCTTTAAGTTAATTAATGTCGACCTCTAATAGCATAGAGTCTCCCCCTGATTCTGGCGGAAATTGTCATCTCATATACGAAAAAAAGTTTCGTAAAGTATTATCCGATTCAATCAAGGACATATACTCATAATATATTCTAGATTTTAAGAATAGTACCAGTTAGACTGTAGTTAATGACTTTAAAAGTCATAAAAAAATTGTCCAAAAATTGTAGTTTATACAACCAAAAACATATAAAATTTGTAAATAAATCTCCACATAATTGCGTGAATTCTGAGGCAAACGAGATAAAGATTTGGATTGAGATTATTGACACGTTATTTTCCAAAAGAAACTAAAATTTTAAGATCAATTTAGTCACTACAAGGACTAATGATATATAGGCTAACAAGCCGGGTGCGCACCCATTGATCTTTTGTGTCAAACTATATTAATTCCAGCTACAAGTGGAACGGTCCAAATATTTGAGATTATTACGGTGATGACAGATAAAAATATCTCAATATCCCTTGAGAATGCAGAAATTATGTGTTCTGTCGGCGTTAGCAATTGAAAATACCATAACGATATTTTATCCCTTTATATGATCGATAGGGAAAAACCAAATCTAGTTGGCTTATATGTTTCTTCTTAAGAAATATGAAGAAATCATTTTCGTTATTGAATTTAGAAAAATCCATGGTTTCCGATAAGAAATAGAAACCAAAGACATAATCAAATTATATCGGCATCTCATATAAGTGATATAGAATACCAACACCAGTTCGTTTGTGCGATTCATGAAAAGGAAAAAAAATGTTTTCATGTCAGTCATCGCATAGGGATAATCCACTCTGTGGTTAAACAAATGGTTTCTTGTAAAGGAATAGAAACCAGATAAAAAAAATCACATGATCTTCTTCTAATGGACAAAGATACCAAACTTGATTGGCCATAGGTTTTTCAACCATGCACGTGATTAATTACCGTAAAGATAATTAAATTACGATAACACCTGATTTTGGTGATTACAGTTTCATTGAAAGAATAGAAATCGTAAACCATCTTCTAATGGCTTTATTTTTCTTTTCTCTATGATAAATTTAGAGAAGAAAGAAAATACCAATTTTTGATGATTACAGTTTCATTAAGGGAATAGAAACTGTAAACCATCTTTCGGTGGATTCTTTTTTATAGAGAAAAAAATAAAGAAGAAGAAAACCAATCTATTCCGCAAAATAGATCACCGACGTCTAACAATTATGATCCGGTCTTTTTAGGATTAAACTAAAAGAGTTTTGTTGCACCCAAAAAGAAGAAGAGAAAAACCATATTCTCGTGGTGTAATAATATAAGATCCACCACATAGGAGCAGTCCATCATGCTTAGGCCATATTGACCGAGCATATACATGATTCCTTTTGTCTTTGCACAAGCATAGAGAAGTGTTTCAATCGAAGGATCACATATCACATAACCAAAAGTATATAATAAGCATAAAAAAAAATAAGTTAGGGATTCAACTAACAATACTAATAAGAAGATGATACAAAATAAACATCATTAAAGGTTTCTTATCACCGTGAGATGTATAGTTTGCTTTGAGTGCCCCAAGATGCTTTGCAAGGTGTGACTTTCATCCAACCAAGGCGAAGGGCATACAAATACAAAAACTAGAAAAACAAAGTTAGTGGAATGTTTAACCACGTTATGTATAATGACTTAAACAAAATAAATGATAAATAAAGTGAAATATAGATTTTGATGTCGGCTTTTCTCTTTGAATGTTCACAGATGGACGGATTTGTATCAACACCATCTCCACTTTTGTTATCAATACTATTAGAAACGATTGTAGAGCAACGTGCGTGATAACGTCTTGTGATATAGAATAAGAGGGGAATAAGACACAAAGTAAAGGGAGAAAAGAAGAGAGATTTCTTATTCATTAGTACAATAGACAAAGATTAGAGCCTCTATTTATAGGGCTAGACACAAGGGCATCCCAGTAATAAACGGGATTTGCCCTAGATATTCTTAACATAATTACACGTTTATAACAACTAGACATTTTTAGTAAATAACTTTCTGCGGGGTACACTTTTGGGCAATCTTAATCCAACAAGCATAAGGCATGGTTATCGGTTTATGGGTACATTATTTATATGTTCGTACTTTTGAACCCCAATAAATATGTCCTTATTTTTTAATAACCTTATGATAGGGCTGTCAATGGGTACCCATTACCCGGAACCGAAACCGGACCCACTATATTCGGGTTCGGTTCTGGGTCCTAATGTTGGACCCACTAGCAACTTGGGACCCGACGGGTAATTACCCGATTGAACCCGAATGTTAACGTGTCCAAACGGGTAATACCCATCGGGTACCCGCTGGTAATGGGTACCCGGTTATTTATCCTTTTGCTCATCTTTTTCGCAAAATTATAGGTATTTTGCTAGTTTCGGCTTTACTTTGTCCTATTTTTCATTTTTTTCTTACATTTAATCTTTATTTAGTACATTAATAAAAAAGATAATAAACTTTTATAAAAATAATTTAGATTCATACCCAACGGGAAAGAAAGAAATTAAGTTTTTAAGATTTTCTTTATAGTTTTTCTAATACCCAACGGTACAGGACTTTAAACGGGTCCGACTCTGGGTCCACAAATTTAGGAACCGGACCCGAAACCGTTAAGAACCGAACCCGACCTTTATAAGTATGGTCCGGGTCTAGTGATACCCGAGAGGTCCCGGACCCATTGACAACACTTATCCATTTAAAATTAGATTACCTTAATGCCCTCACCCATATAATATTTTTTTTACTTCAAAATGGAACAAATTTCTTCCTCTACCACTTCACCACCACCACTAGCACCACCACCCCCACCCCCAACATTCATCTACCATTCCACCACCACCGTTCAACAACCACCACCTACCAACCGCCATCACCACTAATATTCCACCACCACTCCTTCACCACCGCTTGGTCCTCCACCACCACTAGTCCGTCGTTAGTCCCCACCGCCACCGTCACCTTGGTTCGGATATTTTTGTATCAACAACAATAGTTGATCCAAATAAAAATAGAACCAACGGTAAAAAAGTTGATCCGTTTAGGGGATCAACAATGGTAGCTGGTGTAAAAAAAAGGATCAACAGTAGAAGTTGATCCAATTTGGTGGATCAACAATGGTAGTTGATCCACTTAATTGGATCAACAATGAAAGTTGATCCATGTAAATGAAGTGAACTTGGCGTGAGTCGAACACGCATCATCTGACATGACATTGGGAGAAATTTACATGATTTAAACTACAAGCATGATTATACTAATCCAAGAAAATGTTGTCAACAATAGGAGTTGATTGGATCAACAACAGTAGTTGATCCCACAAAAAATTGGGTTTACAACCGTAGTTGATCCCATAAATGGGATCAACAACAACAATTGATCTGATAAAATCATATAGACAATAACAAATGATCATCACCTGTAGATTCACCACCATTGTGTATCTCTGAAAAGTTCCTAAACCTAGACAAGCACCACCACCATCTCGAAAGGCAACAAAATCACACTTAATCTTCACCGCCGCCGCCGCCACCAACACTAAAAACAATCAGAACCACCACTATCTCTATCTCCAATTTTATCAACAATAGTAGTTGATCCCATAAAAAATTGGGTCAACAACTGTAGTTGATCAACAACAACAATTGATCCCATAAAAACATATAAACAATAACAAATAATCATCACCTGTAGCTTCACCATCGTTATGTCTCTCTGAAAAGTTCCCAAACCTAGACAAGCACCACCACCGTCATCACAATTGTCCCCCCCCAATAAATACTTATGTTCGTACTTTTGAACCCCAATAAATATGTCCTTATTTTTTAATAACCTTATGATAGGGCTGTCAATGGGTACCCATTACCCGGAACCGAAACCGGACCCACTATATTCGGGTTCGGTTCTGGGTCCTAATGTTGGACCCACTAGCAACTTGGGACCCGACGGGTAATTACCCGATTGGACCCGATGTTAACGTGTCCAAACGGGTAATACCCATCGGGTACCATGAGTAATGGGTACCCGGTTATTTATCCTTTTGCTCATCTTTTCGCAAAATTATAGGTATTTTGCTAGTTTCGGCTTTACTTTGTCCTATTTTTCATTTTTTCTTACATTTAATCTTTATTTAGTACATTAATAAAAAAGATAATAAACTTTTATAAAAATAATTTAGATTCATACCCAACGGGAAAGAAAGAAATTAAGTTTTTAAGATTTTCTTTATAGTTTTTCTAATACCCAACGGATACCCGGGACTTTAAACGGGTCCGACTCTGGGTCCACAAATTTAGGAACCGGACCCGAAACCGTTAAGAACCGAACCCGACCTTTATAAGTATGGTCCGGGTCTAGTGATACCCGAGAGGTCCCGGACCCATTGACAACACTTATCCATTTAAAATTAGATTACCTTAATGCCCTCACCCATATAATATTTTTTTTACTTCAAAATGGAACAAATTTCTTCCTCTACCACTTCACCACCACCACTAGCACCACCACCCCCACCCCCAACATTCATCTACCATTCCACCACCACCGTTCAACAACCACCACCTACCAACCGCCATCACCACTAATATTCCACCACCACTCCTTCACCACCGCCAGTCCTCCACCACCACTAGTCCGTCGCCGTCCCCACCGCCACCGTCACCACTGGTTCAGATATTTTTGTATCAACAACAATAGTTGATCCAAATAAAAATAGAACCAACAGTAAAAGTTGATCCAGTTTAGGGGATCAACAATGGTAGCTGGTAAAAAAAAAGGATCAACAGTAGAAGTTGATCCAATTTGGTGGATCAACAATGGTAGTTGATCCACTTAATTGGATCAACAATGAAAGTTGATCCATGTAAATGAAGTGAACTTGGCGTGAGTCGAACACGCATCATCTGACATGACATTGGGAGAAATTTACATGATTTAAACTACAAGCATGATTATACTAATCCAAGAAAATGTTGTCAACAATAGGAGTTGATTGGATCAACAACGATGGTTGATCCCACAAAAATTGGGTTTACAACGTAGTTGATCCCATAAATGGGATCAACAACAACAATTGATCTGATAAAATCATATAGACAATAACAAATGATCATCACCTGTAGATTCACCACCATTGTGTATCTCTGAAAAGTTCCTAAACCTAGACAAGCACCACCACCATCTCGAAAGGCAACAAAATCACACTTAATCTTCACCGCCGCCGCCGCCACCAACACTAAAAACAATCAGAACCACCACTATCTCTATCTCCAATTTTATCAACAATAGTAGTTGATCCCATAAAAAATTGGGTCAACAACTGTAGTTGATCAACAACAACAATTGATCCCATAAAAACATATAAACAATAACAAATAATCATCACCTGTAGCTTCACCATCGTTATGTCTCTCTGAAAAGTTCCCAAACCTAGACAAGCACCACCACCGTCATCACAATTGTCCCCCCCCAACCCACCCCCCCCCCCACCGCCGCCGCCACCACCAAAAACATAGCAGCAACCACCATTGTAACAAACCTTAAAAAGAAAGTTGAATCATACCATTTTCTGAACCAACAAATCTCGATCTCTGAATTCTAAATCTGCAACTTGAAATCAATCTTTGAATCTGGTAGAAATTCGTTGAAATCGAAAACTAAAAAAACAAATCTGAACTTGAAATCTGAATCTACAACTCCAAATCGAAAACCAATAAAAAAAGAAATCAATGTCTGATTCTAGTTTAGAAATCATTGAAATTGAACACAAATCGTGATATCTCTGTTGATGCTAGTGGCGGACGTGACGGAGATTGTGGTGCTTGTTGTGGTGGCGGCGAGACTGTGCTGGTGGTGAGGCGATGAAGATGGTGAAACGAAGAAGAATGAAGTTTCTGTGTAAAACGAAGAAGAATGAAAGAAAAAGAGGAAGGTTAAATAAGGTAATATCAAAATTATTTTTTTGGAAAAATTTACAATTATACCATTAGGGATATTTGTAAAGTTTTCTAGGAATATTTGTAAAGGCCCATCAAAAGGACGAACATTAATTCAATTACCCCTTATGGGTTCTGATAATTGTTACAACATTCGATGAAAATAGGGTCGAAAAGAAGGATAAACCGGCCGAAAAAAAGGATAGACGAGTTAATAAACGGCAAAGATCATGTCATATCGTCATCCCTACCCTAACTAATCATAAGCCCATGCACAGGTACGCATCTCATAAACCCAATCTACAAGTTTTGGGAACTTCTATTTTCTCGCTATCCGGGGATGTGGGACTAGGAGCATCACATGTTCTCGTCTCGGATAATTTTTTTTTTTTTTTCCCGAAGCATAGGATAACATTTATTATGCAAAATCTTACTACTATTTATGTTTTCCGATCCAAAATGCACGTGGATTTAGTTAAAAATGCAGATATATGGTCAACACCATCTTCAGCTCACCTGGTGACATTTTAGTGAACGTTTTCTAGCGTGTTGAACTTTAGTTCTTCTTCGAATAACACACGTGATTCACGTGACTCCGGTCGGGCATCTAGGTTACTGTTAATTAAAACTGCAGATATTTGAATGTTATAATGGTTCTCTCAGCCCCTTGTGATATTTAGAAAATTTGAAGTGAAGAAGAAGAAATTAATGATGAGTAGGGAAGCTTCAAGATGGGTTTTAGGTTTGTTCTACTTATTTGCTGTCGCATTAATCTGGGTTGCTTCTAATTTTATTGTACAATCAGTTATATCCGGTGGAGCTTCACCATTTTTAATCACTTACATATGTAATTCATTGTTTACTTTATGTATTCCTGTTTTTGAAATTTATCGTTATTTTGAGGACTCTCCATTAAAACTACGGTTCTGGGGTTCTAGTAATGAAATCAATAGTGATCATATGCAAACGGTGATCAGTGATTCAGTGGGAGTACCTCTTTTGACGAACACAAATGGTTTAATGCTCGATGAACAAGATGTGGATAAGCAATTGGATGCAAAAGGGCGGTGGACTCGTATGAGAACGGCTAAAGTTAGTTTGCTACTATGCCCTTTCTGGTTTCTGGCTTACCTCAGTTTTAATCTATCTCTCAAGTATACTACTGTAACTGTATGATTCTTAAATCTTATATTCATGAATTAATTAACTTCTTCGGAATGCTGTGGAGTGTCCAATATTTGAATCGTGGTGGTAACGAGTGTCAATCTCTTTGTTATTGCAGTCGATTACGATCTTAAGCAACACGTCTAGCCTCTTTGCATTTTTGTTGTCTCTGTGTTTCTTAGGGGAGAAATTTACATGGATTAAGCTTATCAGTATTCTGTTGTGCATGGGAGGATCGGTAATTGTTAGTGTTGGTGATATGGAATCAGGGTTAAATGAAACTGCTATTAAGCCTCTTCTTGGAGATATTCTTTCTGTTGTCTCCGCTAGTCTATATGCCAGCTTCCTTTGTATTTTCCGTAAAGAAATTCCGGTTGATGATGCGGAAAGTGGCCGCGTAAGTATTCTACAATTGTATGGATATCTTGGATTGCTAAACACGTTGATTTTTCTACCGGTCGTGGCTTTGCTGCATTTTACAAAGTTGGAGCAGTTCAATAGTCTTAGCTGGAGCCAGACGGGGCTTATTGTCTGCAAAGGTCTGTTCATCTGAACCTACTTGATTTCGTTCATTCTCATTTCATCTTATATGTGAAGCAAATTACGAAACTTTAGCATTACCTTTGATCTTCTGTACTAGGTTTAATCGATAACGTGCTCGGAGATTATTTATGGGCAAAAGCTGTTTTACTAACAACAGCAACGGTGGCAACAGCTGGTCTTACGATTCAAGTGCCTATGGCTGCTGGTGTTGACGCAATAAGAGGTCGTGCACCAAATCTGATGGATTATCTTGGAGCTCTAGTAATAATGGCTGGATTTGCTGGTATAAACATCCGTGAATCTGAAAATGAGAATGGTGTTCCAAATGATGAGAGTTACAACTCATTACCAGTAAGTAAGATATCAGCTAGAACAACTTAGCCACAGCTTCGTGTCTAATTTTGAATCTGAGAATGAAATACATGTCATAGACGCCTTATTAGTTCAACGCAATAGAATCTCTTGGTGTTACATAACGTTGCGTTAGCTTCAACTTGCGTATTATGAAAAGATATGAACCACAAAAGAAAGTCAAATAAACACAACATCACTACGAAAGCACCAGTTAGGTGGGGATCAAATCGTACCCTGATTAATAATGCATTTGAATAGCGTTTGGTTCGATGCAATACATGATGGTCCCTACTTCTTAATTAGGAGATTCCTGGGTGAAGATTTTTTCCATGGAAGTGCCAAAATCTTATCCAAATAGCGACCAAAAACCTTTCATGCATATTTCAGCGGGATTTGAGTGGGCTTCTTCAACTTTATACATACATAAGAAAAAGCCCTTCTAAAAGCTTTAAATTGGTTAAGTGTGAACTTACTCTCAAGTATTACCTTTTTCACTGACTGTAAACCACTAGCAGATACAATCAACAACAAAGGAGCAAAGACCCAGTGGATTGTCGAGAATACCATAGAAGAAAATATATATGCTCTTAAAAATCTTCCACAAGCACATGTTAAACATATTTGCAGAGATCATAATGCCGTAGCAGACCATATTGCAAAGGAAGCGAGATCAGAAAACTTCAGGAAAGGACTATGAATATTTACCAAAGAATCCAAAAAAAGGCAATTATTACTAATGTTTTTTATAAAAATGATATTGTAAAGTTATTATCCTATTTTGATTAATATAATTACTAACTTTCTCGTCAAAAACAAAAGCATTTTCAATAGTGTACGGGGGAGTATGCATCTAAATAAACAAAATCAAATTTTATAAATGACCCAATTTTTTTAAAGAGGACAAACTTTTTAGCATGTACAAGCCATTGTGACACTTCCTCGATATTGATAGAAGGGTTCATGACCATACTTTGATAGTTTTATCGCGAGTGAAGACGCTCAACTTTCACAACTTGCTTGTGGCGACATACATATTGCCATCTATAGAAGACAACTCATTTTTTTTTTGATACAAAAACATTTATAGAAGACCAATAAGAGAGTTGAGTTACATTGTTTACTCTAATAACAGTGGAGTTTTGAGCTCCCACTCTATCGTTCGTTAACATGTGTAAAAGAAAACTAGGTGGTGGGCTTTCATGACAACATGATGATGTTGCGTTGGTTTTTGAAGTCAATGCATAAGCCACTTGATTGGCCTTTTTACTACATAACAAAAAAGTAATTTTCTTGTCGGATAACCGCATAATATTAACGTTTTCCTTGATCAATTCTATTCTAGTAGAAGCCTTCCAGTCCAGCGTGTTTTGTTCTCCCATGATTGCTTTGTGAGTTCTGCTGCACGTTCCTTCAATCTGCATTTTGTCGTGGCTAAGCATATTGCTCCAATGTAGTGCTTCTAGAGTAGACTGCGCTTCCACTTCATCCGGACAATGCGCCCTGCACTCCATCAGTCTTACCTCCCTACATAAACCATCAGAGCATCTTAAAATTAGAGCAATTGTTCGTTGGATTTGTTAAACATAGTTGCTATATTGATCTTTATTTCTCCTGTCGGTGGACAAGACCGTATCTGATTAGAAACCAAAGTGGAGACAGTGGTTCTAGAGGCCAACTTTCCATTCTAATTTAGCAGCTAGCTATATAGGTACTCTTAGGGTATGGGTTTGCACTTTTAAAGATTGTGTCACATCTAGCATTCCAAATGTGCCAAACTACAGTATCCGCGGGTACTTTCCAAGCACATGTTAAATATATTTGCAGAGATCATAATGCCGCAGCAGACCTGTTTGTAGGTGAAAATGGTTTCTGCTGATTTCGGTAATTGCGGGTGTGCAGGTGAGAAACAATTTAAACCCTAAACAATATACTGCAAGGGAGTACTTTAGATTCGAGAGATCAATATCGTACAAGTCCGCCTAAACTAAGAAATGGCCGTTCCGGACTTGCTTCGGTCACAAAGTGGAGGAGAATGGGTTGGTTTTGGGGAGGGAAGCAAGGAAAGTGGTGAGACCATAATAGTTGATTCTGTAGTTGGGTTACTACGACTTGTTATCAGAAAAGTGAGAGAGATAACAAGGTGAGCTAGCAAGTAAGTATTTCTGAGTGTTGTATCTCCCGTATGAACTTGTTGTTCAATGGAAATAGGTTAGACCTATTTATACAAGTCGGAGTAAAAACGTACCCTGGTCTCATTAAGGAGTGGGGAAGTAAATAGGAGGAGGTGGTAACCGTATGCATGGAATTGATGTTCCATAAAGTGGTTAACGCATGAAACCGCTTTCATGAAACTGCTAACGTTATGGAATTGATGTCCCATAAAGTTGTTAACGGATGTGCTTTATGTCCCATGAACGTTTCACACATAACTTCCCGTATTTACTAACCGCCTAACCCTTATGACACTTCCTTATGACGGGCGTAGTGTACGCCGCACACTGTAAACCGCCAAACCAATACCCAAAGAGGATCCCCCAGTTTGTGTTGATGTCTCGAATGTTTTGGAAAACATGTAGCACGTTGTTGTGGCTTGGCAAGTCAAGCTCGGGAAACTTGCCAGCTTGGTGACCTTCGACGGTCGAGATTTTGCATCGTGAGAGGAGGGGAAACCGTTGATCGTTGCACGCTTTTGTTTTGGTAGCCACGTAGTGAGGACCAACGTGGTGGCGCGGCTAGGTTGGCATGCCGTTGGCATGGCACGGTTTGGCGTGGCCAAACTTAGGTTTTCGGGCCAAAGGTTACCATGTGTCGTCTGGTAACCTTGGATGGCTAGGATTTGCTCATGGTATTGAAGGGAAAAACCGTTGATTGTTGCACGCCTTCGTTTTGGTGGCCGCGTAGGGAAAGCCAACAGGGTGGCGCGGCTAGGGTGTGGTTAGGCTTGGCATGTGGGGCCAAGGGTTCGCCTTGGGCGTGGCTAGCTTTGGCTAGGTGCAATTTTGGCTTGTCATGTGGGGCCAATGGTTTTCCATGGGCGTATGGCGTGGCTAGGGCCAAGGCAAGGGCGTTTGGCTTGGCGTGATGTGACTAACATGGCTAGGGCCAAGGCAAAGTGCATTTGGCATGGCGCGGCTAGCTTGTCTAGGTTTGGTTTGGCTTGGCATGTGGGTCCAAGGGTTTGCCATAGGCGCATGGCATGGCTAGTTTGGGCTAGGTGCGGTTTTGGTTTGGCGTGTGGGGCCAAGGGCTTGCCATAGGCGCATGGCGTGGCTAGATTGGGCTAGGTGCGTTTTTGGCTTGGCATGTGGGGCCAAGGGTTTGCCATAGGCGCATGGCGTGACTAGCTTGGGCTAGGTGCGGTTTTGGCTTGGCGTGTGGGGCCAAGGACTTGCCATAGGCGCATGGCGTGGCTAGATTGGGCTAGGTGCGTGACAAAGTTAGGTTTTGGGGAAAAGGTCGTTTGGTAACCTTAGACGGCCAGGATTTGCTCCTGGGATTGAAGGGCAACCGTTGATTGTTGCACGCCTTCGTTTTGATAGCCGCGTAGTGAAGGCCAGTATGGTGGCGCGGCATGGGGCCATGGCGAGTGCGTTTGGCATGGCGCAGTAGGTGTGGCTGGCATGATTTGCTATTGGCACGGAGGTGCGGCTAGCATGGCTGGCATGCTTTGGCGCAGTAGGTGTGGCTGGCATGATTTTTCATTGGCACGGAGGTGCGGCTAGCATGCTTTGGCGCGGTCGATGTGGCTGGCATGATTTGCCATTGGCACAGAGGTGCGGCTAGCATGGTTGGCATGCTTTTGGCGCGGTCGGTGTGGCTGGCATGATTTGCCATTGGCACAGAGGTGCGGCTAGCATGGTTGGCATGCTTTGGCGCGATCGGTGTGGCTGGCATGGTTGGCATGCTTTTGGCGCGGTCGGTGTGGCTGGCATGATTTGCTATTGGCACAGAGGTGTGACTAGCATGGTTGTCATGCTTTGGCGCGGTCGGTGTGGCTGGCATGATTTGCCATTGGCACAGAGGTGCGGCTGGCATGGTTGGCATGCTTTGGCGTGGTCGGTATGGTGACATGATTTGCCATTGGCACAGAGGTGCGGCTAGCATGGTTGGCATGCTTTGGCGTGGTCGGTGTGCATGGCTGGCATAATTTGTCATTGGCACAGAGGTGCGTCTAGCATGTTTGGCATGCTTTGGCGCGGTCGGTGTGGCTGACATGATTTTCCATTGACACAGAGGTGCGGCTAACATGGTTGGCATGCTTTGGCGCAGTTGTTGTGGTTGGCATGATTTTCCATTGACACACGTGAGAATTAGGGTTTGGCTTGTCGTAACCCTAATTTAAAAAAGATACCCGATAATTATTTAGGGACACATTAAAGGTTTTATGTAAATGTGCATAGTAAATGCTTGTTACTTTAAATGGTGTGACATCACCATGCCTTTAGGGTTTAGTGTTTTACGATTTTAACCCTAAGCTAAAAACCATCATCAATATTAAGTCTACGGCTAAGCTCGGAACAGGTGCCTTGTTGCGAGGTAAGCATATGATGGTGACAGAGACACGGAATCGAGGTGTAAATCATTGCAAAGATGGTCGGGAGAATCCGACTAACCTTTTTGAGTGGTAAAGAGTTTTAGCTTCCGTGTTGGCGGTCTGCGTGGTTGTCTGGGGAATGCGGGCCAGGTGGGTGGTGAGATGAAAGTTCACAGAAGCTTGGTTTGGTCGTACATCTCAAAGGCAAAGGGGCGCGGTCTTGGAAGGCGACACAAGTGGACGGCTTGGCTCGAGGGGCAAAGAGGTGGTGTGGTCTTGGTGAGGCAAACGCGCGTGGATGATAGGGTCGCGATAGTGGAGCAGGCGGCTTGGGATAGTGTGGCCTTGGCAAGACGAGACGTACACGGACGGCTAGGCGTGGTGGGGCCGCAACAATGAAGTGAATGGCTTGGCAGGGGTCCGCGGCAATGGCATGGTGGAACGTGCAAGGACGGCTAGGCGTGGTGGGGCCGTGGTTTGGCGTGAGTGGTCTTGGACGTGGAAATTGGTCTTTGCGGGACCGGTTTCCTCTTTTCCTTCCTTGGCTCAAAATTGGAAATCCTTTTCTTGTTCGAACTCCCAAGTATCACGCCTATAAAAAGAATGGTGGCCTCTCCCTTTGATTCACGCAAGTAACACCCGTGTTTTTAGCATGGCGCATGCTAAAAGATGCGCCATTTGCATGTGATGAAGCTTCATCCAAAGCTTCCTTTGCATGGTGAGATGCATTTGGCCTTGGGTCATATCTGGTGCCAAGTAAGGCACATCGCATATGCATATTGGCTAAGGCCAATATGGCATTGGTTGGAAGCTACATTGGCCAAGAGCCAATCTAGCATCAAATGATGCATTAGGTCGATTGGGTAGATGACCTTGAAAATGTACGGCCAACATGGCCCAGACATCGGGTTGGCAGTGGACGACCAACATGGCCGGACATCGGGTCGGCAGTGGACGGCCAAATGGCTGGACATCGGGTTGGCAGTGGACGGCCAACATGGCCGGACATCGGGTTGGAAGTGGACGGCCAAATGGCCGGACATCGGGTTGGCATTGGACGGCCAACATGGACGGACATCGGGTTGGAAGTGGACGGCCAACATGGCGGACATCGGGTTGAAGTGGACGACCAACATGGCCGGACATCGGGTTGGCGATGGGCCAGCCCACATGGCCGGACAATGTAAGCGGCATGTGAGCCCGAGGTGAATGTACAACCATCTTGTCCGGTTATTCAGGAAAATACATGGCAACAGCCATGAATAGTAAACGGGGAGTTGATGAAAGATTTTTGGTCCCCTTTCATACTTGTAGAAATTCCATTAAGACATATATAGGGAGGGGTAGTTGGTTGATGGTGCATATGCGGACTATGCACCAAGTAAGCTTCATAGCTTAGCCGGAAGAGTATAAATGATGCCTAAGTCTCATTTATAGTTTCTTAGCCTCGCGAAGAGGGCATTTGATGCTTAGGCATCGTTATGCCATATTGCGGACCAAACATGCATCACTTGGATGCATTGACGGAACGGCCTATACGGAATAGGCCATTTCCATTATTGCTTGGCCACGGCCTAGCAAACGAGTTGGAATAAGTTGCTTGTCCCTTCGTGGATGAACTACGGTCTGTGCTTGATCCTTTAGAGTAGGGAAGGGTACGTAGGCGGTCGCAATGAGTTGCATCATTGCCGGTCCGAACTTTGTCGCTCATATCATCTAACCTGTGAGATGATTGCGACATTACAGCCTCTCATATCATCTCGCTCGGTAGCTCGACGCAATAGATGATTGTGGCCAAACTTGATGAGGCAAGTTGCATTCCATTCACTTTGGATGCTCATACTTCCTATCAAGATGTTCGACATAGGCTAAAAACCCAGTGTCGTCATTTAGCTCAAGAGGAGTCCATTTTGATGGGAAACGGCCCAAAGATCAAGACATGTTGATATAGATCCACGTGGTCACAAGAATTTAGCCAAATTCCATCATTTAGGGCCTCAAATTCCATCATTTAGGGCCTCAAAAGACTTGTCAAGAAATGGATGGAGGAAGAGATACGTGCAATAAATTTTGTGTAAAAGTACGAAATCATGTCAAAACAGATAAGTATGAAAAAATGAACAGCTGCGGCATTTTGAAAGTATTAATTCTCATGACATTCTCCCCTTCGCGAGAGAAGACATGAGAAGAGGCAAGATGTAGGATCGAATATCGCAACACCAAGATCCTTACAAAATCCATAAATGACTCCTTGCGAAATCCATAAATGTCGCAGATGGACAATACAAATGACGCAACGGATGACGAGCGGCTTGAACACGAAAAGATGTGAAGACCTAGCGAGATTTAGGAGTGTTGCGAGATTTAGGATTGTTGCGAGATTTAGGAGTGTTGCGAGATTTAACATTTGTATACTCGCGAGAGTATACATAAGTCGAGTCCAAAAATAAAGGACAGCTTAGCTGTCAACCACTATGTAATGTCATATATAAAGAGCCGAATAGGCTTAAGAGAGAGGGGGGATCTTTCTCAAGTGAGGATCAAGTTATTAAGAGAGAGAAAGTTTAGAGCGGTTGTAAAAGTCCTTTGCTTATTTTCCTTTCCACCTTGTAATATTAGTGAGTTTTAATCAATAAAGAATATAATTGTTCATCTTAAAATGACTTAATTGTGTGAATTCTAGTGTGGGGTGTAGTGTGGGATTTCTGATAGGTGTAGAATACACCGTATTTACTATCTAGTAGTTACGCTTTCTTTGCTATTTTTCTTGTGAATTATGTACTTTACGCGTGTTTTTGAGTTATTAGGTACTCTGGAGTCGCACGGGGGAAAAGAAGCGGAAATCATCCCAATTGGAGCAAAAGGGCAAAATTGTCATTTCATGGGCGAACACTATCGGAGCCCAGTCAAGGTTAAGGGACAACTCTCTATTGGAAGAGTATTAAACGACAACCGACATTGGTTAGAGAAATTTGCAGCTGTGTAGCCCTTATCGAAGCAACTTTAAGTGGGAATAACCATCCCATTCTTACACTTAAACCTAAATCGAGAAATGTTTTCTCTAACATTTACTCATTACTCCACCCAGAAATGATTGAGAGGCGATGTGAAGTCCGGATCGAGAAAGAGAGAAAATTCAAAGCTTGTTGATGCCATTGAGATGAAGATTTGAAGTAAATGGAGCTGAAATTGAAAACGAAATCAGTGAGTGTAAGATAAATGGAAGATCGAGAAGCTGCTGCTATAGATTGAGAAGGAGTTGTAAATTGTAGAGAAATTTAAGAGCTGTGTTGAATCTGAGATGGGTTTGGGTGGATTAGATTGTTAATGGTTACGGGATTTGAATCCGCTCGAGTTATAGAGAAGAAGAAGAATGATGAATCTGTTTCTTATGGTGGTGACACAGAAGTTAGGGTTTGCTGTGTTTTGGATTCTCAATCGAGAATTTAGTTGGAATGAAGAATCGATGGAGATTGAAACGGGGTTGTCTCTGTGTTGTCGATTGAGCAGATGGGTTTTTGATTCTTAATTTATGGAGTGCTTAGGTGAATCGAGATGAGGGTATTTGAGGATTAGTGAGAAATCGGGGTTCTTGGAAGTGAAGGGGTAGAGTGATGTTGCTGCCATGGACTGTAGTTATGTAGTGTTGTGAGCTGGTATTATGAGTTACATGGGGATATTGGAGCTGAAACAAGGTGGAACTGGTGATGGTCCATAGACATTGCAATGAATGGCTTGAGTTGTGCAGCTTTGAGTTAAAGCTATACAATGTGGTGTTGTTGAGCAGGTGGTGGTCCTGAGTTATGGCTATGTTGATGGCTTACAAGAAGCTGCAGAATGGGAGCTGGTGAATTGGCAGGGTTGTAGAGAATGGGTTGGCCCTGAATTTGTGTTTGGTTGGAAGAGTAAGAAGATGATGGACTTGCAGAGTGGTGTTGAGTGCAGTTTTGTGTGGAAGGTGAACTCGAGAATAAATCTGTGAGGGGGTTGTTTGTGAGATCAAGAAGAACACAAAGAAGGTAGAAATGAAGATTTAATGGGTCTTAGTCTGTGAACTGGCCTGAGATGGTGGTAGGAAATTACAGGTGGTAATTAATGGTGTCAAGTAGCAGATGTATAAGCTAAGGCAGAGAATTGCAATACAGGGAATGGCAGGCTGAAGGAAAGGATTGGCTGAGTTCCTGGAATTGAAGCTGAGGATGAATGGGTTGGAGGTTAGGCTCTGTGGTGGCCTTGTTTTTAACTTGTTACAGCTCAAATGAACTGGTGCAGGTGGTGTTGCTGCCAAGGAAGGTAGTGCAATAAGAGCTTAAGAAGAGAATGTTGATCTTTGTTCTTTGTCTTGGCACGAGTTTGAGGGTGAAATGGAGATGGATGGGGTTAGAGTTCGAGTGTTGTGAGCGGTGAGAGTATTGAATGAACAAGAAGAAGCGGGTGGGAAGAAGTGGAGGTTGCGGCTTAAGTTTTCTTGGAACGACAAAGTGAGTAATGGAGTGCAGTCTTTGTGGTTAGAAGGGAGATTGGCAAAGGAATTGAAGTTATATTGATGCCACAGCTGCTACTGAAGATTGCAGGTGCAGAGCTAGTGCTGTTAAGAGATGAGACAATGGTGCTAAATGGATTGAACTTGCAGAAGATGGTGTTTGAGTTATGGATTTGGTGCTGTGTGTGTGTTATTGCATATAATGCAATTGGTGAGGTTGCGGTGGTAGTATTACAAATAGATGGTGCAACACAGGGGGCCATCATGTTGAACTTGATTATGCTTGTGAGAATTACAAATGTGGCAACAGAGGCCATCGCGGCTGAACTTGATTATCGACGATCCTACTGAGCCGATTAGCCTAGTCGATTCCTTTGAATTATCGACTCATGTCGACATGGTGATGACTCAACCTAGTTAAGCCATTGAGTTAAC
>JAJJWW010000962.1:0-15978 GCA_023531295.1 Papaver armeniacum | reverse complement strand
TCCTACAATCCAATTGCGTGAAAGTTTCCGGATGAGCAACTATTCTCAATTGCCTTTGGAGAACCATGGTGCCGATATTGTTAATTACTTAGTTTCTAAACAAATCCCAAAGAACTTGTCTCGTCTTGGAGGACAAACTTAAGAAGTTGGGAAACCAATACATATGGGATGATCCATACTTGTGGAAACATGGTAGTGACCAAGTAATACTGAAGGTGCGTTCCCAGAATACGAATTTAATTCTATCTTGTCTTTTTGTCACTCTTATGCTTGCGGAGGACACTTTGGGAGTAAGAGAACCGCTCATGAGGTACTTGAAAGTGGTTTTTATTGGCCAACTTTGTTTAAGGATGCACATATATTTTGTACAACTTGTGATAGGTGTCAAAGAACTGGCTTAATCTAGGTGCGGGAATCAAATGCCACAAACTTTTATTCAATTTATCAAGTTTTGATGTATGGGGTATTGATTTTATGGGGCCTTTTATCAACTCCTATGGGAATTTTTATATCTTACTTGCGGTTGATTATGTCTCGAAATGGGTGGAAGCTAAAGCCACCCTAACTAATGATTCTAAAGTGGTTTTAGATTTTGTGCAAGCTCATATTTTTGCAAGGTTTGGAATTCCAAGAGCCATAATTAGCGATAGGGGTTCTCACTTCAAAAACAGGATTTTACAAAGCTTGTTGAAGAAGTACAATGTAGCACACAAGATTGCAACACCTTATCATCCCCAAACAAATAGACAAGCCGAGGTGTCTAACCGGAGGTGAAATCTATTCTAGAAAAGACGGTGGAACCCAACAAGGAAAGATTGGAGCATGCGACTTAATGATGCTTTGTGGGCTTATAGAACCGCATACAAGACACCTATAGGGATGTCTCCTTTTAGGCTTGTGTATGGTAAACCTTGTCATTTACCCGTTGAAATTGAGCATAAGGCATTTTGGGTTATTAAACAATACAATATGGAGATGGATGGGGCTGGAAAGCAAAGGAAGTTACAACTCCAAGAGCTAGAGGATCTTCGAAATGATGCATTTGAAAGCTCACGCATTTATAAGGAAAAGACGATAGCATTCCATGATAACATGATTTCTAGGAAACAATTTTGCATTGGGCATAAAAGTGCTTTTGTTTAATTCTCGCTTGCATTTATTTAAAGAAAATTAAGGTCACGATGTATCGGACCTTTTATTGTTACTAATGTGTTTTCTCATGGTGCAATGGAAATTCGTAGCATAGCTACGGGAAAGAACTTAAAGTTAATGGGCACCTAGTTGAAACCATATTATGAGAATTTCACTTCGAAGTGGTGGAAGGAGTTAACTTTGTGGATGTACTCCCTATGGAGGAGTCATAGAAAGCAAGGAGATAGTCGGGCTGGCGACTTTAAACCAAGCGCTAAATGGGAGGCAATCCATCAGATGAGTATTTCTTGTCTTGTATTTATTTCTTGTCTTGTTTTTAGTTTTTCTTGTCTTGTTTTTATTTTTTCTGGATTTTTGTTCGAATTTCCCACCTTGACTTACTTTTGGACGATTCAATTTACATTGAGGACAATGTAAAGTTTAAGTGTGGGGAGTGGTTAAGCATTTGCGTTGTAAATTTTTGAAAATTTTTAACTTTTGTGTAAACTAGTGAATAAGAAAACTCCAACTTGTAGTTAGTTTAGAGTCACATAGTATACATGTCGCTAAGATTACATCGAGATTCTCATAAAAGTGACTGAACTTAGAGATGACGGAGAGAACATGATCGGGTTTCTTAATTGTATAAGAGTTAAGTTGAATTTAACCATGCCAAGGTAAATAAGGTCTCAGACTGACCCGGTATTAGAGTAGTGATCCCCTATAGTGGAGACTACCCATGTTACATAATATGAGGCACCAACCTTCAATTCTTTGTACTCCGTCTAAAATTTGTGCTTTTAGAGTGTGTGTCACCGTACGTAAATTCCAAGCGAATGGTGAGCTGCCCAACCTCCCACCATAGAATCACTATTTTGATCTCTTGAGTGCTATTTTTATCAACCATGATGGTGACATCGAATTGCTAACTTACATACCACTTGTAATCTTGTTCGCAGTTAGCACCATCCACCTTATCTCTCTCTACACCAACAGGTCCATAGAAACACCATCATCATCAACAAGAGGAGCATCACAAATTTGAAAGAAAGTTGAACACTTTCAAGGTTTACAAGCAACAATACAAAAATGAGCAGATTTCAGATTCGAGTAAAACAACAAGACAAGGAGCAGAATTTTTACAAGTTGAAGACTATTGTACATGAACGAAGATTATTAAAGATGAGAGTTCGAGAAGTTTATGATATCAAGACATATAAGTTGTGAAGAATCAAGCGGTAAAGTACTTACACCATGGCCTTTGTACTTGCATTTTTATTTGTATTTTCAGTTTGTGTTTATTTCTCTTGTCTCATATATAAAAAAAAAAAAAAAAAATGAAAAAAAGAAAATGAAAAAAAAAATTGATAAAAAAAAAGAGACAAGAGAAAATTTCTTTAGGTTCATTACTAGTTTTATTGTTTTATTTCGTTTTTATTTTGTATTTGTTTTGTTTTATTTCGTTTTTATTAATCAAAAAAAAAAAAAATTTGGGTTTGTATAGTTCGTTTTTCGTTTTGTATTCTTTCAATAAAGCCAATGGAAAGAAGGAATATCTATAATGAAGTTTCAAGCGACAAGGAATTTGAGGGAAAGAATCATATTGTCAAGATTCTACGAAGTTCAAGAGTTATCATCAAGAGTTGAAGACCGAAGACGAAGATGAAGACACCGATTGAAGACCCAGAAGACGTTTCTATGGATCTTTGAGAGTGGTGCTAGCTACACGTCGAACGGATAACGAGGTAAGTAAGCATATTCCCACCTTCGTTAAGTGGTTGATTTCCTTTCGTAGAGATCGCCAGAAAAATGGGTTTTCAAAAATGATAAAAGATGTGGGTTTTTAAAATACTTCGGAGGGTTATGCCTTCCTACCATTCAACGTGTAGCAGGTTTCTATCTTCATTCCTACCTGGACACAGGTGTGACCCATAAAAAGATGTTTATTATTGAGAGCAACTTCATAAAACCCTTTCTTGTGAGGCAGAGTCGAGACTTTTGATCACTCCGAACCCGAATTTCTTTCGATAAGGGGTGGTTATTTCTCTATCAACTTTTAAGGATGAGATTGTATTCATTTATGTGTCTAAATTCTTATGACTAGTGTGCAGAATTTCTATGTCTTCTTAGCGCGTTGGATGCTATCATTTCGGAAACTAGTAAGTTGGAAAAGTAGGTTTTGTGGGTATATCTCTAGTAAACCCTCACGAGACTATAACTCGTCCATCAGGGACACCTAGGGGTTTAAAGGCTTGTTATTTATGCTAAAAGTGACCGTAGCCTCGATGACACGGAGTTGTATGTATTCTTTAGAATAAGTTTTGTTTTGTTTGATTTGCTCGAGGACTAGCAAAGTTTAAGTGTGGGGGAATTTGATAGGTGTAGAATACACCGTATTTACTATCTAGAGTTTATGCTTTCTTTGCTATTTTTCGTGTGAATTATGTATCTTATGTTTGCTTTTGATTTTTATAGGTGCAATGGAGTCACCGAGAACAAAAGGAGAAGAAATCACCCATTTAAAGAAAAAAAGAGCGAAAAGACCAATTCACAGGCAAGCGAAGCTAGCTACGGTTGAGCAAAGAAGTGAATAGGCAGATCGGTTCCGCTGAAACCGACAAGCCATCCAAAGACCGGGTGGCCTATATCTAGTTTCTCCGCGTTAAAAATAGTTTGCATCATTACCCGAGGCTTTAATATTAAGAGAAATTATTCTCTTTTCATTTCGAACTTCACCAAATCAACAATAGAGAAGAGAGAAAAATGGTCGCCAAGGAAGAAATAGATTCCATGGGGTTGCTTTGGAATTCGAGAGAAAAGGGAAGAACAAGTAGAGTTGTTGGTAGATGAATCAGATCGAAATCAAATTGAAAACCCGAGAGCAAAGAAGGAATCGAAGTTAGGGTTTGAGTTAACTTGAAAATCAGTCAACGACAAGAAATCATGTGTGAAGTGAGGATGAAATCGAGAGAATGAGAAGCTTATTATCATAATGGTCGATTTGAGGAGTGATTAAGCTTGGGTCGAGGTTGAATTAGCTGCTAGTGTTGTTGATTGAGAAGAAACAGAAACTAGGGTTTCTGTGATGTTTGAATTTGAAGCTCTGATTTGAAGATTTGAGGTGATTGAAGTTAGGAATGAAGGGGTTTTGATTTGAGAAGGAATTAGGGCTCCTGGTGTAGAAATTAATGGTGGAGTTGATGTTAATGATGAAGATGGACTGAGATAGTGATGGCAAGGTTACAACTGGGATTTGAGAAGCTAATGAGATGGAAGCAAGGAATGAAATGGGTGTGCAGCTGACTGAGCTGTGTTGCAGGGGCTCTGAACTGAAGGTGACTTGGGTTGTGAGATGCAGCTATTTGAGTTGAGTTGTATGCAATTGATTATAAGGTATATGCAAATGGGGTTGTACAGTCTTGATATGAAAATGGTGTTGTTGTTGCTCATGAGGTTGCAGGTGGTATTGTTTGAGACGAGATTGCAGTGATGGATGAAATGGTTTGTGATGATGTCATGCTACTGAAGTTGTAGCTGTTATTGAGCTTCAGTTGGAGTTGAAGTAATAGGGTCAAATGCTTTGTTCAATGGAAGAAACAGAAAGGGGGTTGTTGCCATGGTCACAATGGCTGGAGCTGGAATTGCAGGTCTGAATTGAATTTGAAGTGCAGGTGCAAATGCAACTACAGTTAGGCCATGGGTTCTGGTACAACTGAGAAAGGCAAGAAGCTATTGTTGTTCAAAGGAGCTGTTGAATCTGCAGTGGTGAATGTATGGCTTTAGGATTGAGTGAAGCTTTGTGACTAGCTAGCTGTGACTTGTGGCAGGTTGCAGCTGGTGTTGATGTGCAGTCTGGAGAGCAAGTGTTGGTAGCTGCTGTTGCTCCAGCTATTGGCTTTGTAGGTCTGCTGATAATGGTGGTGATTATCATGGAAATATAGCAATAAAAGTTGCAGAACATGATTGTGGTAGATGTGCATTACAGGGAAGACTCAATGGAGATGGCAGGTGGTTGAAATGACTGAGGCAATGGCTCAAGATGGAATTACATGTCCGAAAGGCAGGTCTGAACAGCTGGTGGTGTTGTGTGCTGAGTTTGGAGCAGAAGCAAGAGATGCTGGAATCAGGGGATGTGAAATAGATGAATGCTAGGATTTGCAGGTGATGGGAGTTGAGCGCAATGAGTTGAAGTTGCACAATTCTCTTGGATGTGAGCTTAAGAATATGTTGTTGGACAGGGAGACGAGAATGAAAAAGAGTATAAGCTGTGATGTTGTTGGGTTATCTGGCAGTGAGAAGCTGAAGCAATGGAATAGTAAATTCTGGTGTGCATTGAGTCAGGGAGCTGGAATTAAATGAATGTTTATTGTTGTTGATCCTGCATTGAAGCTGTGGAGAGTCTATTGATGGGTTGAGAAGATGGGGCAATAGAATGGTGTTTGTGGTGCTTGTCTCAACAAAGGAGCTAGCTAGGATGGAATGCGTTGCTTCAAGGATTAGCGGGAGGTTGAGTGGTCTTGGCCGCGTATTGATGGGATTATGGAATTGATGGTGGTGGTCTTGATGAGGTTGCAACAGGAAGAAGATGGAGTTGATGCTATTGGAGGGACAGAATAGAAGATGCAGCTGTGATAGAGAGGCATGCTAGGTAGCAGGTTGTGGAGTTGTTATGCGCTCAAGATGGCAAAACACTTGGAATGGCTCAGTGCAAGACCGCTGGGCCTCGACAAATTAGCTCGGTCAGTAGTCGTTGATCGACTCACACCTAACTCGCACCTGACTCGTCCGACTAGACCACCTGACTCGGTTTGACTCGGTCTGACCGAGTTGACCCGATTTGACTCGTTTGACCGGTGACCAGGTGGACTTTGCCGGTCACCTGAAATAGTTTGCCGGCGACTTTTCCGGCCAATTTCCGTCCATAATACCAGCTTTCCGGCAACATTTTTTGGGCAGAGTTTTTACATGGGTTTTTCTCACACATGGGCTTTGGTGGACTTCTTTCTTTTGGACCTTTGAAGATTAGACCTAATTTTGGAAACAAGAGAGCTATTTAAAGGAAAGACTTCTACAACTTTTAGGGATCACATATTTTTCTTGGAACTTTGGAGAGCCGGTTTTGTTTACGCTTCTAGGGTTTGCTTTTGTTCATCTTCTTCTTTTCAATTAATATTTTTATGATGAACTCCATAGCTATGAGTAGCTAAACAAATATTATTGGTTATGGGATAAAGTTGATTTCTCAATATGTTATATGATTCAATGAATTAGTTTTGTCTCAATATTTTATTGTTTGTGATTCAAAATTAATAGTGTTATATGATTTGATAGTTTGTTTGGTTGAGTCTGGAATCAATCCGATTTACATTCATCTCTAGAGCTATATTAGGGTTTTCAATACGAAAAAGTTGTTTATCCCTGATTCTAAGTAGCATAATTGTGGGTAGTGCTTGTAGTGATATATCCTACTAGTCACAAGTGAATCATAACTTTTGTTAAAACGATTAGTGCTTTTACACATTCGTTTGCATTGATTAGTCTTATTCCATAGAACTTATTGCTTTTAGGGAGTTAAATCTAATTGTGCTTTTACACTTTAGGTTGCTTTCTAGGAAGAAGTCACATATGCATCTATTAATGTGGTTGTGATGAAAACAGGGAATTAGCGGGATATACTTGCGATCAAGGTATCCTAGGACTTTTAGTAAATAAGAGATTAAAATACCAATTCTAATCATTGATGAAAATACATGTTTGTGAATGATACTATCCCGTGACCAATATCTTCTCCTTATTGATTATTCCAATTATTTGCTTTGCTTTATTTTATTTTTACTTTAGTATTTTGTTAAAACAACAAACATCCCCCCTTGGTTACCTTAGAAACTGAAAATCGCATAACAAGAATTGCGTCTCTGTGGATACGAACTCTTCCTTACTTCGTACTTCATTCATATTTAGTGAGTAAGAAAGTGAAATTATTTTTGACGCTTACGACAGCGATCAGATATTTATGGCAGGTTGCCACGAAGTGGCATGTTTGCGAGGTAGCATGTTGTGACGTTGGCATGTTGCGAAGTTGCCGCGGTAGAGTGGCATGTTGGCATGCTACCCCGGTAGAGTGGCATGGTGGCATACCGACCAATATGTTGTTGTGGTAGGGCGTGTTTGGCTTGTCAGTTTAGCAAGGTAGTGCGGCAGGGTATGTTTGGCCTTTAATGTATGGTGTCAAGTTTAGAGCAACTTGATTGGCCACAAAAGGGGGTCGGCCAAACACAAGGCGCGACCACACTTCTGGTGAGAGTGTGGCGCTTTGGCGCGTTTCGATTGGACGATTAAAAGTGGGGACGGCAAGCATGGGCCCAACCACAACTTGTGTGCGTGTGGTGAGTTTAAAGCGACCTGATTGGTCGAGAGAAATATGGTCGGGGAGTGGCTAATGGCGCTAGCTGGCCTAAGGCATAGCCACTCCTCTCTTTGCAGCTGCGACTCCCTGTTTTCTTATTCTGGGCGAGGTTCTGCACCTGCTAATCCATGGAGGATTAATTACTTAGGCTTAATTTTGACAAGCAAGGTATGGTACATTACATGAGGCGCGAAACCCTAACTTCTGTAAGTTATTCAGGACGATTGATTGAGTTCTATGTGTTGACACAGAGTTCTTTTTAAGTTCATTGCCGGACAACAAAGATGCTTTTCCGATTCGAATACCTTATGCAAAGACCTTATCCTTGATACTTGGAGATTCGTGCTACTACTGGGTGATCGAACACAAATCGTCATGCCATATCAACATTAAGGGTTCGGCCGAGAACATAGCATAGAAGGCATTCATAGGAACTTATATTAAGTGAATATACACGAGGCTCCAGTAATTCACAGAACATCCTGGATGGTCACATTCGCCATCTGGATAAATTTCATGTAAGTGTATTGAGTGGCTCAATAAGTATGCCAGTGGAGAGCTTAGCACACGTGGCTCTGTTTCCTTACAGAGTGACGTCACATCAGATACAAGGTTTTAAGATTTTAACCCTAATCTAAAAACCAACATCAACACCTGTGAAGCTTGTCTATTGAGAATATTTACCCTGTTGAGCCAGGACTATTTTTACAAGAGAAGACAAATAAATGAACCACGCCTAAAGGGAGGCCCCTATTGAGTTACGCAACTGATTTCTCAAAAAATAAAAAAAAAAAAATTTATGTTCCTTCATCAATGTTATAATGCTCAATTGTCCAAATTGTAGGTAGTTGGTAAGAAGTTTGTTGAGGACTGAGATAAAGGGACCTTCAAGTTACAGTAGGAGGCGACAATCAATGAGTTTGTAATTTCTCAGACCTTGGGTTCCTTGATTATTTACTATTTTTTTGGTTATGTTATTTGTAAGCTAAAGTAGTGATGATTGATCAACTTGCTGCTGTAGAATCTTCTGATGTGATGGGTAATGTTGTAAGGGAGGATAAGGCTACTCTAATATATACTTTGTTGCATGCTTGTTGTGTTTCTAGCAAATTTACATTAACATTAACCACCGTATAGAAAAATTACAACTATTAAATTCACGTGCTATTTGATGCAATTGCATTCAGCACTTGCATTTGCAGTCACTTTGTTCTAACTCACTCACGTGCAATTTGAGCGATCAACATGGACTATTCATTAGATACATGATAGTTCGTGATCACCTTTAGTGCTGTTCCGGGGATGCTTTTCCAAGTTATGTTGCCATGCCAGTGTAGCTAATTTCAAGACTCCAATGATGCATTGATATCAATTAGCCTATTAGTACCTTTGTATCAGTTCCTAGTATTTAGCAATTGAAAGAAATATTCATTGGTTCCTACTTCCCATGTAATTTGTTATAAACATGACACTTTGTCTATCTTGGTATTATATGGATTGTTATTTGGTACTTAATTGGGGTTTTTTGATCCCATATATTTGAATACCATCTTTCTAGAAATTGGTGAAAGAGCACTATATGGAGAGCTACATCCAATTATTCTGTTTGGAGGGATGGAGGTGGCTCTAGTTTCAGTAGTACAATTAAACTTCACAATTACCAGATTTATTCCTTAGGCACAAAAAACAGACATTGACTCTAATTTGACTGAGAAAATTATTCTTCAATACAGGGTATATTGAGTCTATGCCATTTATCGCACTTTGTCGCTCATTTTGATACTTCGGTAGGTAAGAATGAACCTCACTTGCTTGAGTTTTACCAGTTGTGCTCAGCTTTTTCTCCACTTGTGTTAGCTAAAGTTTAATACTTCTGTGATGGTTGGGCAACAGTGGTTGATGTCAAAACTGGTGGGAGCACAGATAAGAAGTATGTATGCTAGATCATAGTGTTACTTGTAATAAAGTGTGGCAGACCTATCTCCTTTTTAGCGCCTTTAAAAAATTATCTTTATTGATCTGTAGAATGCGTGCTAGCTCTGGTGTGTGATTCTGATGATGACATGGATTAGGTATTTCAATCTCACAGGCCCGATTATTTTCAAATGTGTTATTGATTTACATTTAGAACTTATTTGTGTCATGAAATATTCTGATTCACGCTTTTTAACTTCAATTACCTTCTCTTTTATTTGCAGATACAACATCAATTAGTTGGCATCTAATAATGTGGCTCAAAGATTCAATGTTTTTGATACCAAGGAAGTTGACACTGAAACTATAATGATATTCGGTATCCTAAATGGCGTGTCTATTGGATTTCTCAATTTAAGTCATGGGTTCAATTACATTGTATTCTACTAAGTTTACTATTTTGATTTATATTATGATCATTTTTGAGAAAATTTGGGATCTGATTAGTTTAGTTTGGTTTCAGTATTGAAAATTTAATCCGAATGAAATGACTTTTCTGTGCAGATGATAAAACTTGAAATAATACCCTTTATAGTATTGTTGGAAACCCTGTCCTTAACAAGGTGAGTTTGTGTTGAGATTGTCTGGAGATTTAAAACAACATAGTTTAATCTTTTTTTTCAAGTTTGTAAAGGCAATTGCATTTGTTTTGTCAAACTCTGTCTCGACCATAGACTGTCAAAGTTTATACTTACGTAATCCACGCATAGTAATTAACCCAAGATGTTTGTTTAAGTTCATGGGTGACAACTGACAAAGTATACATTGTCTCCAATTATTTTCTTACGTTTGTTTTAAGAACCTGCACTTGTAATTTCTCTACATAAAGGATCTTAGAGTAGTTGAAAATGTAGAATGAATCAATATTTGGTGGATATTTTACTTGTACACACTTCTAGTTGAAACTGTAGAATGAATCAAGTTGTTCAAAATACTTAAAAGAGTAATCCCTTAGCATAACCTAGCATCTCTTGTATTAGTCTTACACAATCCTTATATTAGTCTTAAGAGTTTATAAACAGTGACTAATTTCTTTTGGGATGATTATGATAAGTGTTTAAAATGCATTGTTAGCGGTTCAAGCTGATCTTGCCGTTGCATGTTCTTGTGGAATTCCAAGAATTTTTTTTATACCATATATGTTCACTTGCTTGCTTCCTTCTTTTATTTACGAGCTTATTGAATAACAACATAAGCAGGTATCGTTGTGTATACCACACGTGTGTAGGTCAAGTTATGTTTGGTGAATGAATTGCATATTGCTTTCTATATCATCTTTGAATATTCCTTTTGTACCATGTTGAAATTAGTTTGTCAACTAATTCCCAAGCTTATTCTGCTGCAGGTATGCGGTTCTGAGTTGGGAAGATTAGTTCATCTTCAGTTGCACTTATCTTTAAGAAAACTAAGAACATGTGTTGGTGTTAATTAAGGTTTTGTTTACAATTTTAGGTGATTCTGAACCTAAGTGTCAACTGAAATCATCTATGGTCAGTGTGTTGTACAAATACAAATAATGGGTTAAACTTTTAATTGAATGTGTAAATGTTTTCAAATTAAAAATTCAGGTTGTATTTGAATTTATTTGAATGAAAATTCAATTTTAGTTTTTTGTTCGCTGAAAATATATTTGATTCCAGTTCAAGATTCAGCTGAATCAGTTCTGGATTTAGCTGAATCCATTATTTTATTTTTTTTATAAAATATGATCCAGTAAAATGACTGCTTCTACAAGATTATCATTAGATCAAGTTGAAGGGAGACGTAATTCAAAAGATTCTAAGGCTCCCAGGCGCAGTCCTTTTGGGAATTAAGACTACAATGTTAGGGCTCCCGTAAGCAGTCCTTTTTCATGGTTTTAAGTGCTTTTTTGGCAGACTTTTTTTTTTGCATTTTCCACAAATGATCGAAAGCTTACCAACACATATTTCGAGAAATAGATAAGCGAGATAAACTCGGCTCGAAATAGCAAATGTCTATAATTTAAGTCTATATAGAAATATGACTTTTGTCTCAAAACCGGAGATAGAATAAATAGAATTTTGAGTGATAGACAAGTTCAAGTCTCCACATACCTTTTGTTGATGAAGTTCCACAAGTTCCCTTAATTAGTTCTTCGTCTTCATTCGATGAACGCCGTGGAGTCTAAAGCTCAACTACACTTACTATCCTAATCCGAGATTTAAGGAGACTAGAAATCAAAATTATAGTTTTGGCAACTAAACTTGACAAACAAGCTTGAGATAGCAACGCTTGCGATTTTGACCGATCAATGCTCTAACAATCTCCCCCTTTGTCAATTTTAATGACAAAACTATCAATACATATGGAATACAAAATAAATAAACTTTGTAGCTTCTCATCCAAATTCTTGATCTCCTTAGTTCTTCAACATTACTCGAAATCTTCGTCACTTCCAAGTACTCCAATGATTTTAAATGTGTTCAACTCAGCATCATCGTTGTTGAAGATCCGCAGCTATAACAATGAGAAAATAATAGCTCTCAATCATTGTTATACAGTATCATAGTATTATTACATAGCATCAAAGTTCAATCGTATCACAACTTCAACAATAATACTATGGTGATATGTATCACTCCCCCATAGTCAATACTCCATCTCACATGAAAACCACTCCCCCTTACATAATGATCCGAAAACCATATGTATTTGTAGTGTGAACTACACATTACTTCTCCCCACTTTTGTCAATAAAATTGGCAAAGGTACGAAAATTAGTGGGATCCTAATGAAATTTCCATAGAGACACTTCATGACCAAAAGAGAAGCACATATCAACTTTTTTTAGATGCAATCATATAGCCGAAACTAAATGCATTCATCAAGGAGTTTATAAATATACAAGATAACCCCTATAATATTCCACAGCCGCACTCCCCACAAAGATTTGGAAATTAAGCACAAGTTAAAATAAGAACTCTCCCCCATAAAATGTCATTCCCGAAAGAACAACAAGAGCGACCTTACTTTTACAAGAAAATATGGATTTCTTTGGACATTAATAAATCACATAAGAATATGAATTTGTATCCAAAAGTCTCAGTTGAATTAACCACAAGGAAAATTATTAATTCAATTGGTCATGATCAACATAAGAGAACTTACGGAGCAACACAATATATGCACAAATATGTGGATCGAAGAAAGACCAATACTGCGGAATAATCAACGATTCATTCTATTTTTCATCACTATTTGCACAATGACATACAATAGACTTAATCTTTGTAAACAAAAGTTCATCCTTTCTCCATCAATATTTGCATAATGACATAAAAGGCTTAACTTTTGTAGTCAAAAGTTCATTCTATCTTTTATCAATACATTCATACCGACATAATAGAGATAACTTTTGAACAGCTATGGGACAGTCAAGGTTCACGCACGTAAACAACATATCCCATAACAATTTGCAATATATAAAATCATAAAGATTAATATTGCAGAAATCATCTTCCAAATAAACTTTTAAAATTTAAACAAATAAATCTAAAAACATTGCAAGATAAAAACGTTGGCAATAACTATGTGTACTCACAATAATGGCTATTCCAAACCCTAGTTATCCTTCTTAAAAATACAAGAATAAATTATCATAAGAAGTTTCCTAGATATTAAGAAAAATTTGTAATGCACATACAAGATGATTTGTCCTTAGAGGGTAGAATCAATGTTTTTTGCATGGATTTACACCAAGAATAGCTACCAAAGGCGTATAAAAATATTTTCTTAACAAAGAAGAACATACAAAGTCATTAACAACCATGTAGTATAGTTCACATAAGATGATTGTGAACATTCACGAATCCCATAAAAATGCGTACTACTGCCCATTCTTGAACTTCCTTCTTTGTGATTCACCAACAACATTCTTGTAAAAGCTGCAAATGATCTTAGAGGAGTAGTACTCCAAGAATCCAAGTGCCCAAGTCCAAGAGAAGTGGAACAAGTGCGACGAACCGGAGAAAAACACTCAAAAACAAGAGACGGTACAAAGATCAATCTTAACTCATCCAAATTAAATAATTATCATCACCCTTTTGAAGAGAATTCTAAGAGGAAGAGAATGCAAAAAGAATTAGTTCAATCCGAGTTCGGACGAAGAAGTTACGGCTAAAACAAGTTTACCTAATATCGACGTCTACATGCAAGTATGAATACCGGTTTGCAAACGAATTTTCATGAACTGGAGCAGTATGCAAAAGGGTATGCGTACTAAAATCCATGGATTTTGATTTTAAATGATGGTATGCATGATAGGTGTCTAAAACACCTAATTTACTATCTAGTAGTTACGCTTTCTTTGCTATTTTTCTTGTGAATTATGTACTTTACGCGTGTTTTGAGTTCATTAGGTATTTTGGAGTCATTAAGAGCAAACGAAGGAGAAATCGTTCATTTGGAACGTAAAGGGCTAAAAGATCAATTCACGGGCGAGCTATACTTGGAGCAGGCCAGGTTGAGCGAGGAGGAGGTGGAGAATGTATTGTCAGTTCCCCAGAACTGACAGCTGAGTTAAACAAAGATTTGAGTCAGTTTGTTATTCGAACCGACAAGCTTAATATTTACGGATTGCCCTTATCAGCAAATCGAATAGCAACGGTGCTGATAGCAACTTTTTTCCTACACGCTTTTACTACTCAGAGAGAATCGTTTTTCTCTCATTCTTTTTGGTAGCTGCTGTGTGTTTGAGAGTCACAGAAACTTAGAGATAAGGATGGATTTTGAGTTCGAGCAGTGGCAGTTTGATGCAAAGAATTTGTTGAGGGTTTGACAGTGATGGTTAAGGATACAATTGAGCATGTTGCTACCAAGATGGATCTGAGGCCATGAGGGAGATGGGGAATTTTCTCATTGTAAAAGAGAGTTTGAGAAATTAAATCGTATTGATGGTTCGAGTTAGTGACAAAGATAGAGGTGGAGATACAGAAGAAGCAAGAGTTGGTGGTGGTGATTGTGTAGATAATCTGATGAAACTCAGTTGGAATTAGTTGTGGGTGTTGCTGTGAAGAACATGGATTCGAAGAAAAGGGGTTTTGAGATGAAATAAAAGAATGAGATTACATCAAATCAGGGTTCTGGTGGTGAATGATTGAAAAATTGTTCCATGGGTTTGCTTCTGATCTAGAACTAGGTTTCGTGGTGATTGTGGTGGTTTCTGCCAATGAAGCCGAGATCCAGATGAACTCAAGAATGAATCTGCGATGGGAAATTTGATGAAGAAGAGATACAGGTTCAATGGTTGTGAGATGGAGGAGGCAGTGATGGCTCTGGTGATTGACATGGGATTGAGAGGCTACAGAAATGCCTAGATGTATGTTAGGGTTTGCTTATGCTTGGCAGGGAGGTGATGAAAGAATGGTAATGGATCTGGAGATGGATACAAAGCTATTGCAGGTGGAGTTGAAGCTTAACTATGTGCAGGATTAAACTGGGTCTCTGATGCTGAAATGAAAAGGCTGAAATATTGGAGCTGGCCTGAGGTCATGTGAGCTTGTGTAGGTTGCAGCTGTTGCAGGTAAGGATTGCAATGGTTCATGGCAGAGTTGGAGCTGTTGTTCTCAAGTTACAAACCAGGGAATTAAGCTGTTTATGCGAATAAGATCATTATGGAGCTGTGGCTGTTGAATGATGAGTATAACAGTTGCAGTTGGCTAATATGGTACAGGGAATGTTGCTAGCACTTGGCCAAGCAGAATATAAGCTAAGTACTGAAATGGATCTTTATTGGATTCAGTGTAGATATACTAAGAGAGTTGCAGTCAAGGATGTGTCTTAAATGTGTTATGGCGGTGTCGTTTTCTTTGCCCGAGAGATATCTCACTGTGAATGACTGAACGATTGCGGAGTCAGGAGTGCTAAGTTTATAACCTTGTAGGCAGTAATTGGCTGGTGCTTGTGGCTTGTAGTGGTGCTGCTCAGGGGAATGAAATGGAGATGGGTTGAATGGAACAGGGTGGTTGTGGCTATGAAGATATGGGTTGTGACTATGGAACTGTGGTGTTACCCGTGGTTTAATAGGTGGTGCGGAACTAGGAATGGTGTTGTGTGTTGCCATGAAGGATAAATTGCAGCTGTTGTTGCAGTGATTGAGGAATGGTTTGACTTGAGGTTGTGCTGTGCATCTGGGACAATAATGGAAGGAGTTGCAGCTGCAGTTCGCTGTTGGCGTAACCATGAACGGAATGGCATTGGAGTTACAGATGGGTCTAAGATGGTGATGATGTTCATGGGGGTAGACCTGGTAATGGGATTGGCTTAGATGAATGTTTAGGCTTGCGTTCAAAGTGTTTTGTAGGCTGGCAGTTGTGAAGGAGGTATAGCCATCATGGTCGATAAGCAAGAAGCATAGAAAGCAAAGGAAGGATTTGGGTCTTGCAGCTGTGTTGAATGGAGTAATGGACTGTGGATCTACAGAGATGGTGATGGAGCAATTTAGCAAA